>CM034152.1:637405183-637697914 GCA_019776745.2 Taxus chinensis | reverse complement strand
GCTATTCACATGATTAAGAGTTACATTATATACATAGGAATCATCCTAGACCTGCGAACGGTAAAGTCCATTAGTTTCAACCCAGGAAGAGGTTCTGCGTAACCAGAAAACCTACTCATTGGGCATGAGCTCCAAGGAAGAGAAGATGTTCATTGGATGAGGACAGATGGAGAATGCTGTAGCAACAGCCACGCAGTACAGCAGCAGGAAGTTTGTATCGGTAAGTGATCTTGGTGTGATGGGTTGGAAGACATGATCAGAAAAAAACAAAACAGTTATTGGACTAGTTTCCGTTTGGGAAAGCAACCCACAAGACAAGAAGTGCAACAATGCTGAGGTCTCTTTTCAGGAGCATACCCCTTCCAATTCCTTGCAAATGGAGGGGAAGGCCTGCAGGTCCATCTGACAATCCATCTCTGGGCAGCCAGAGTCAACAGGCACATTTTGGATACAGGAAAGGTCATGTGCCACTTTGAGTGCAGGATGATCCCAGGTTAGGCCTGTCCTGCTTCTGGAACTTGGAAACTCCTACAAACTCACTGGTAAAGGAGATGGCCTCTGGATGGTTCGACTTTCTGGAAATGCGAGCGGGACCGCTAGCAGAGGAAATATTTCAGCGAACCCATCTGGACAATGACTGCAATGGAAGGAAGACGGGATATGCTATCAGAAGAAACTGATCAGAGAACAGACAGCCAAATTCTGGGCATGGTACAGGCGTTTCATGGGTGCTGGAGTGCTTCCAATCGAAGAGGGTCTGATGGAGAACTCATGTACATGAAGAGCTAAGTTTGAGAGGGTTGTGGGTTCAAGGGACTCTGAGGCTTTTTACATGATGAATCCTGATGGCACAGGAGGCCCTGAGCTGAGCATCTTTTTGCTGAGGATTTGATTTATTGTTGTGTGTTATTATGTTATCTACATGTCCCTGTTTTCAAACCAGATCAAATGCTGGAAATACCAGGACGTGGGCAACTTTTAATGGGACTGAATCAGGTTTAGTATCATAAATGCTTGGTTGCTTTTGCTGCTTTTATTATATCATTCTAATTGGGAAAATGGAGAAATGCTCATTTTTCTGAGATTTTCAAGCACAACAATTTCTGTTTGTGACAAAGGCAGACAGCATTGGCCTTTGGGTTCCAGTGCATTGAATTAGATGATCCTTTGGGGGATCATAAGCCCTTAAAATGGTTTATGTGATAATTTATATTGAATCTCTGGCAAAATCAATATAAATTTGGAGAGGAGGCAAGAGATGCATTCTGGTTATACTCCAAACTGTTATAGCTGCAGGCTAAATCACCTGATCTCTTTCATTAGCACACTATTTCATTCATGAGACATTGTACATTTATACTTATATTATGGAGACCTGATTGAAGGATCCTTGAGAGATTGTAAAAAATTAAACTATTTATGTTTCAGAAAAAAAAAAAAAAACTATGAATTGTGACGCCTTCTGATGTGGATTTCTACCATTAAATGTACTTTGTTTGTTCGTTGCATTTACACTATTTAATTTTGAAAATAATCATACTGAAAAATAGATACCTCGTGCATAAATGCAATTTCCCTATTGGAAATGACACGTGACTCTAATAAAACATAATCACATAGCAGTGAAAATTAAAATGAAACAACAATTATGAAAACAAAGATGTAAGCTGCAATGATTTGCAAGTGACAAGAAAAAGTTGGTGATAGGATAGAAAACAATGCTGTGGCAAGCAAGCAGCCGCTCAAGCAGCTCTTATTTTAACATCCTGAGAGTGTGAGGAAAAGTTACTGATATCCTTAAAATTCCAGTAGTGTTTGTATGTCAATTTGGCTCCACAGTTTATAGTGATTAGCAATAATAGGCCATGAAAATCTAAGCGTCAGAAGAAATTAGTCTGAAGCTATGTCAGGCATCAATCTACTCAGTCTGAAAGCTATTTCAAGCATCAATCTACTTGCATTTTAAATTTCAATACGGCCGCTTAGCCACTCAAATGCTTGAACACAGTTTCTTACACAAGTTTTCCATGTTACTATCCTGGTCACTAGGGACACTCATTGGGCTACCACCCAAGTTGATAATCTCTATGAGGTGAACGAGCACTGGTTGCTGCAAACAATCTATTTTCTAACAAAACAGCCACTCAGTCACCCAAATGCATGAGCACAGTCTCTTATTTTTCCCATGTTACTACCCTGGCCACGAGGTACACTCATTGGGCTGCCACCCAAGTTTCACAATTTCTAGTAGGTGAATGAGCACTGGTTGCTGCAAATAATCTATATTAGGTATAGGTGAATTGGTTCATTAGCCATCTCGGTGGGACGACTCTACATCACAAAGATGAATGTCTGTATCCCTAACAACTGTAGAGGTCAAATGGTTTCACATCTGCATACCCAGTAAAAAGGTTTTCCCTATCCAAAAGGTCTCTTGAAGTGATATCAGAATACAAATATCTCGGCCTAGACTATTAATGTAAACTTAATTGGGATGCGTGTAGAATGAAAAGAATAGAGGGAGGGTGGAGAGCTCTTTATATGCTTCAAAACAGAGACAAAAATGCGGAGTTTTGGAATTGGAAGACTACGAGGGTCCTATTTGACTTATCAGTCACACCGTTGGTGCTATACACAATGTGAACTATGAACTAGTGGCATGTCATGTTTGGAACTGAGACAAATAAAAAGGATCCAAAAATGATTAATCATAAACAACTTCAAAATTAAGGTTTTCCTTCTGAAATAATTCCTGCATAAACATATACTTTCTTTCCCTCTAGAGGCAATTACTATGTCCAAACTATTATGTTGTTCGAGGAAAACTGGAAACGTGAAAGCTGGCAGATGGCCTATGGTCACAAGAGAAAAAGAGCTGCAAAGAAAGAAGAACACCAAGATGAAAGAGAACTACAGATGGATGAGTAGATGGAATATTGACCTAAATGGATTCTTAAACCTTAACAAATAAATGAAAAATCATGTGAATGAAAGGTTTAGAATAGTCATGTGGAGGAAGAAAATAAGCAGGAAACAATAATATTAGATTACAAGTTTAACCTAACTTACGAGTATTCCGAAAAGTCATACATAAGGGCTGAAATCAAATGGAGGGAAAAGATCCCCATACCTCAATTAAGGACCAACTCACACTAGCTTAAATACGAGATGAAGATAATCAACACCTAAAAAAGAGTGAGAGGAAAGAGTTGATGTTCTTTGTGACATGGAGATAATGGAAACAGAAAAACATTTATCCTTGAATAACCAAAATATACATACATTTGAGTCAAATATAAGAAAATATTAAAAATTAGTTCCATGGTGGATACGGTATTTGTTAAACCAAATCAATAAGAATAACTGATTTGAAGGTACATTTCCAGAGTTCTTTGAAAGACTGAGACAAACTTCTATAGGAGTAATTAAAGTCAAACAACAATAGAGAAAAATGGAGACATCACAATCTCAAAGTAGAAATTATTGTGAAATTATGTGGAGCAACGACTTCTCATTTTTGATGTAGAAAAGCAAATATAGGTAGTAAAATTCATACTTCTTGGATTGTAAAAGTTATCTATTTATTTTTTATTTATGTGGATTAGTTGCACAAACTCTTCCAACATGAGACACCTACAAATTGAAATGATAAGTCTCTAGAAAGGGTTGTAGTCAGACTGGGAGGATGATAAAGGGTCTGAATTGATAGAGTTAAGGTCAATTTCTGATTTCTCCCCTAACTTTTCCTGTTTAATTGTAAGGAAAACACTGATTTAAATGTATGATACAGGGAGTTTGGAACTGATAGGGTTAGGGTCAATTTCTGAATTCTCCCCTAATTAAACATCTACTTATTGAAACGACGAGTCTGTAGAAAGGGTTGTAGTCAGATTGGGAGGATGATACTTGATACAAAGAGTCTGAACTGATAGAGTTAGGGTCAATTTCTGAATTCTCCCCCCAATTATTCCTGTTTAATTGGAGGGAAAACACTGATTTGTGTGGTACAGGGAGTTCGAGAACTGATAGAACCAGGGTGAATTTCTGGGTTCTCCCTTAATTCAGAGGTAAGTTTAAACAAACCACCATAATACTCAGCAGATACAAGCCGCGCCCAGATGAAATCAATTTCAGAAGAATAAATGTGTACACTGGGCAGGGGCAGGGGCAGGGGCAGGGGCGGGCTGCAAATTGCTTGCACTCCTCGTGATTGATTGATTGATTACATTCGAACATGCTCTGTGAATATTTGAACAACACAAATCCCAAAGTCCCGTCATGTTTCTGACAGGCACATCCTTTACTCATGGTTCACTTTAAGACCAGACCAGACCAGGAGTGCTCACTGCTCACGCCTGCACGATACTTCTTTTCCTTGGACTTTGCCTGCAATCTCGCCTGGGTCCCCAAATCTTAAAGGCACCCATTGATTTTTTCCTTTCTCGAGCTTCGTTCCATAAAAAACATATACAATTAATATTATTTCCCAGTGGTCAAATTAAGAAAGTATCATGGGTCCCCCCCCCTTAGGTTGTGGACCGTTTGCTTTGATTGAATGAATTATACATGTCTGACAGTGAATTGGAACAAAAGACAAAATAGGGACTCGGAGCAGAGGAATACAATTACATGCCTGTATTATAATTTATGTCTGTATCGGGTAATGGTCCAGATTCAATGTCAATTACTGAATTCGAAGTTTGAAATATTTTTAACATACCTATTCTTGGTACAATGTCATATCAATCTTATATTTATTCATTTTGTGAGGAGGTCTTGTATGGTTTTGTTGAAGCTTGCACGCATTGGGTGTACATAATTCTTACGTGGTTATTAAGGATTGAGGGGTACCTATTTTGTCAAATTTGTCATAGCTTCCGATCTCATGTCTTATTATTTGGTATGTTTTATGATTTGTGGCTTTGTGAATGGTTAAACAACACTTTTTATACCATCATAAGCATTGTTGAACTACAACTTGGACTACAACCATTGATTGAAGTCTATCCATTGACGGTACCTATTTTGTCACATTTGTCATAGCTTCCGATCTCTTGTCTTATTATTTGGTATCTTTTAGGATTTGTGCCTCTCTGAATGGTTAAACAATACCTTTTACGCCATCATAAGCATTGTTGGACTACAACCATTGATTGAAGTCCGTCCATAGAATTTTATCCATTTTTTATTGATTGAAGCTTTGGTTATGCATACCAATTTGGTTAAAGTTTATATGATCATTGTATTTTATTGAGAGAACTTATAGAATATTTCGTTGGTACTTCTCATATATATATTTTGGTTCACTGATTTATAATTTCTTATATTTTGAGAGGCCCAAAAAATTTGAAGGGCTAGTGCTGACTCTATCTACATAAACCTCCAAACCAAACTGTTATCCATTTCTAAGTCTATAGGATTTCTTCATTTTGAAGAGTTCGAATGAAGGCACACAAATTCAACAGGTGACAAAATGTCAAAGACATGAGAACATGATCGAGTATTTAAATTACATGTTTACAAGCCTTGACTTGAACCATTTTGTACAATCAAGAAAGTGACTGAGACTTTCCATACAATTCTGACTCTGTTATATTTCTAGGTCAGATCTATAAATCAATAAAGTTTAACTATTTGTGGATATACACAAACTGTTCAGACTACAATAATGGACCTGCAAAAAAACATAAAAAAAGCAAAGAGCCCTCTATCCCCTTACATGTTTAACTCAACGATTACTGAAATATTCTTTATTTTATTTACATAATAAATTTGAGGTAGACATGTTTTAATGTAAAGGGTGAATCCAACTCTATTATAACCCATCGTGTTTCTTTTTTTTTTGTTGAACTTTGTGCATATTCCTAAATTTAGACCTCTTGAATATTTTATTTCTTAAGAGTGCTTGATCCCAAACATTAGGTTCCTTCTAATTTCTAAAAATTCTTCGGTCACTAGCATGCTTCAAATACCACTAAGAGCCAAATGAATCTCTCCTTGCCCAATTTTTTAAACATATTAAAAAATTCTCACGAGATCACATATATACTGATTTTTTCAAGAGAAGTTGCTCACAATTTTTTCCCTCAAGATCCAATCATTTCCTAACCATCTCCTAATTTTCCCATTTAGCAAAACCTTGCATACTTTCAAATACCTCCTCAACCTCAAATCATTCATTCTCACCCTCAATTACAAGTCTCATTACCTTAGAAAATGGTTTTACACTAACAATTACACTTAATTAATCACATATATTTGCTAATTAGTTATAATTTAATATCATTAAAAAATCAAACTTATCTAACAAAATGAATATATTTAGAATATTATACAATATATGATAGTTGTAAATAATTGTAATGTTAGAGAGAGTAAAGGTTGATAATGATACACACTTAATTGTGATTTTGGAGATAATCGTCACAAATAAGCAATACAAAATAGGTTTAGAAAACGAGGTTTAGACATCTAATTTTAGTACATGACTAGTTAATAGCTACGGTATTATTTTATTTGTGTTTATAGATTGCCAATTTAAATTAGACTCTTATTAGTGCATATTCTTATGTTTTATTGATTCATTGACTCACTTTTCTTGTGTTACAAGGACCTTCAACTTTGTTCCTCTAATGGATTTTTCATTCTTCTCTATGTAGGCCTCTTCTATCTTATTTCTTCTACTTTCCATTGTTCCTCTCATCCTTATGACTTTATCTCCCCCAGTTTTTGGCTAACTTTTAGATGTTTTCCCATTTCCACCGGTTGATGAAATTTTCCACATCACACAAAAATCTTTAGGTCCTAGTGTAAATGGTAACATGTGATTTCCTAAGTCCTTTTCTCCTATGTATAATTTCATCAATTTTTGTACCCCTCTCTTGAATGTTGTGTGTCAGATTGTGCACCAATAGGGATCTAATTCAAATTCAAAGGTTGTCTATAAATATAAGGGTGAATTATTGCATTCTAGGACATTACATGGAGCTATTTTATTTATTTGCAAGTTACACGAGAGCACGTTTGTAAGGAAGGAATATATTTTTGTTGAAGCATCCATGTAACAAAACTCTGATTCTAAGCATACAGATCCTAATTGTTTGCATGCATTTAAAATACACAGGTAGGGACACATTGCACTACATATGATTGCTTGTTGAAATACATTGATTGTCAATTACCACTTTGTTGTACAATTGGGGTGTGTGATACAGTCAAGGAAGCTCAAATTTCCTTTTATTTAACATATTACTCTAAAGCACATTTGATACCTAGATGTTGGATTAGGGTTTTTACAAAAGAGACTTATTTCTTGTTGATACATAAGTGATCAACATAATCTAAGACATTTTTTATGCATTAGGGCACATCAAACACATTCACAACATCATATCGAATTCTGCATGCTTAAAGCCATTCACAACAAAAGGTTACATTTTGCAGGTGGCACACAAATGTTTGACTTCTAATGGTTGAATGCACGGTAATGAGGAGCTACAAGGGGGCCTTAACTAACAATGATTTTGTAGAAAAAAAGATATACCTCAATTTCATTTGACGATTCGAGGGAGTTCTTTAAGGAATTTCATCCTAGTGTAAAAAAAGATATTATGTAGAATTTTAAATGAAGTTTTTGAGCCTAAATTTTGTTTTTTTATTTAATCAACTTCGGTACATGAATTTCGTCTATTTCAATGTATCACTCTACTTTTTTTAGGATCATAAAGTGTGAGCGTGTGTACAACGAGACTTTTTTGAAGCAAATGGATGAAGTTTTTCTTAATTTTTGAGATGATATCTGGGGACTCCAGGATGTGTGTGTGTGTGTGTGTGTGTGTGTGTGTGTGTGTGTGTGTGTGTGTGTGTGTGTGTGTGTGTGTGTGTGTGTGTGTGTGTGTGTGTGTGTGTGTGTGTGTGCGCGCGTGCGTGTGTGTGTTTGTGCGTGCGCGTGGGCATGGGCGTGTGCGTGTGCGTGTGCGTGCGTGTGTGTGTGTGTGTGTGTGTGTGTGTGTGTGTGTGTGTGTGTGTGCGTGCGCGTGTGCGTGTGTGCGTGCGCGCGCGCGCGCGCGTGTGTGTGTGTGTGCATGCGCGTGTGCATGTGTGCGTGCGCGTATGTTTGTGCGTGCGCGTGGGGCATGGGCGTGTGCGGTGTGCGTTGTGCGTGCGTGTGTGTGTGTGTGTGTGTGTGTGTGTGTGTGTGTGTGTGTGTGTGTGCGGTGCGCGTGTGCGTGTGTGCTGTGCGGCGCGCGCGCGCGCGTGTGTGTGTGTGTGCATGCGCGTGTGCATGTGTGCGTGCGCGTATGTGTGCGTGCGTGCGCGTATGTGTGCGCTGCGCGTGCGCGTGTGCGTGTGTGCGTGCGCGTATGTGTGCGTGCGTGCGCGTATGTGTGCGCGCTCGTGCGGCGTTGTGTGCGTGGGGCGTGTGCTTGCGCACATGTACATACACACATAATTTAATGGAGTGCTTATGAAAAATGGAAGGTCATTTGTATGCCGAGGAAAACATGGTCACAATTTATTATATAAAATTTAGATTTTAGCCGAAAATGGGTAGAAAGTTGCAATACTTGAAATTTTAAAAATCATATAATGACTCAAAACTTATAATAATTTTACAATGTGTATATGTATTTACAACTTAGATCTACTTAAAGGAAATAAATCAGTACTAATAAGTAATTTCAACTAAATTTATATTAAAAATATATAATTTTAAAAGTAAAAAAATTTCTTCACAACCCTTCTCAGTATTGTACAAATGAACGCAAATAAATAATTAAAAAATGGGGTAAAAATATGGTAACTCCATGAAATTGTATTTTCCCATGTACTGTAGAAATACAATTTAGCTTGGGTAGCAATGCCTAAAACTAAGGAAAAATCGCAGTTTCTTTTGAAATAAAAAATAAGTATATGTCTTGAACACATATCCATCTAAAATAAATATCTTTTTAGAACAAATATATATTTATATATCAATATTTAATTTAAATGGACATCTATTTCTCCATTCTTTCACCCAACCAATGTGCTATATATTTTTAAATCTTCCAAGTAAGTGAGATAAAATAAGAAACTTTTTTATTTAAGTGATTAATATATGCTAAGGCTAAGGATGATGGAGATTAATTAAATGATTATTAATTTAACTATTAAGAATCTACTTGGTAGAGGTTGATTCCACGAAAGCATACATGGTAGAATTGTCTCATTTCAAATCATATAAAATGTAAATCCAATTAAAACATTATTGAATTTCTTAACATTTTTTTTTAGAAATATAATCTATCCTCTTCTCCAAGGCCTACTAGCTTGGTTTTTTAACATCTTCATTAGCTAGATTTATGCCATTTTTTTGTGTGAGACAAGCCATCATAATTTACAATGAATATGGATGTTTTATAACCATTATTAATGATGTATTGTGGATTATTTTTTACCTTTTCTCTTTTTAAATTGTGAATGTGGATATTGGTTTATTTTGGCTTGATGAGTTCACTAATATCCCCAATCCCTTCTAATTGGTTCATAAATGTTACTAAAAGTGTATGCATATGCAGGGTTTTTTAGTGGCAGATATTCGTAATATGGCGAATATTCCATTTTTGAAAAATTTGAAAAGGTAAAATTTTTCTGACGCAGGTTAGTGACTTGTTCGCCTAAAAAATTACAATTTAATTTTTTTAGGGGTCGGCTTCGCCTACCCTTGAAAATATCCCCCTATATAATCCTAGATTATTTTCCAGGTAGAACACTACTAGCTCACTCATACCACATGAGGGCATATGTATTATCAAGTACAATAAACGTGCGACAGGAGGGTAGAGGCTACAAACGCGCGGCAAAGAGTTTTTTGACGCGTGATAGGAGAGTTGAGGTTGTAGACGCGTGACAGAGAGTTTGTTGACACACGACATAGAGAGTTTGTTGACGCGCGACAGGAGTGCGAAGGCTACAGACGCGCGACAGAGAGTTTGTAGACACGCGACAGAGAGTTTTGTTGACGTGTGACACAAAGATTTTGTTGACGTGCGACATGAGGGTGGAGGCTATAGATGCATGAAAGCAAATCTCCTGTCGCGCGTTTGCAGCCTTTCCTGTCACACCACTTGAAAATCAGGCAAAAAATTTACATACAACCCCCAAAAAATTCACCTTCCCATGAAACTGGTTTCGGGGACATTCGCAGGTATTTTCCACCTCTGATTTCCAAGAGGTCTCTTAAAATGAACCATGTGCATATGACATAGTCATAAGTGTTTATGGTGTTGTTGTGTTGGTTTTGGCATGTAGAGGATGTAATTGTAAGAAATGTTTGGGCCTACATGGATGGTTGGATGTGTGTGTGCATGTGTCACTAATTAAATCTACGTTTCCTTTATAGCACCTATTTGGGTATGAATTTGACACAATTTATCTTGATAACATAATAATGTGCCCCAAATCCTCTTCATTTCCCCCAGTTGCAAATAGTTATGGTGGTGCGTTTTAATTTTGTATATAAGGGACCTAATTACATTTAAAATCAAGATAATGGGGTTGTTGGGTGTGTGTGGGTCATTGATTCAACACATTTTGGCTTGGTGACATAAGAATGTAAACCAAATCATCCATATTTCTCCTAATCACAAGTTGCAATTGTGTTTTTGTGTTTAGGCCTATATGGGATGTCAAGAAAAATCAATAGAAATGGGTGGTTGGGTGTGCACAAACCACCTATTCGAATTTTTTTTCCCTAATCACATATAATGGGGATTGAATATGACATATTTTGGATTGTTTACACATGAATGCCCCCAAATTCATTGCGTGTGCCTTGCCCATTTAAGTGGTTATGTTTTTTTTTAATCAATTTAGGTCTATAAGGGAATAAATCATATGAAAAATTGAAATAAAAGTGTTGATGGGTATGTGTAGCTCACCAATTTGACATATGTTTCACTAATCACAACTATCTGGGCTTGAATATGACACAATTTGGCATGATGATACAAAATTGCACCCAACTAATCTACATTTTCCTTTGTTGTAAGTGGTTATGGTGTCATTGTGTCAATTTAAGTCTATTTGTGCCTAAATTTGATATAGTTTTACCTGATGATGAACGAATGTGCCCTAATACATCTTCATCCTCCCTTTTCATAAGTGTTTATGGTGTTATTGTTTCAATTTTGTCCTATAAGGGACATAATTATTATAAAAAATGGCATAAAAGGGTGTTTTGGATGGGTACAAGTCACTAATTTAAACTAAATTTCTTTAATCACATCTATTTGCACACTGTACACACTAAATCACACACTTTGGGTACATTTCTAGGTCCTAATCACATACTACTATTCATATGATTCCTAGGTGAGAAAACTAGCAATTAGCAACTATCTTTGGCCTTTTTGTCTTTGTTCATGTCTTCTTTTTGGCCTCTTACACCTTACAACCAAGTTGGTGCTTCACTATTATATCTTTTGTCACTCTGGAAACTAGTGCCCAAATAGGACGCCAGAGCCCAGGCACCCCCATCCTTCTAGGCACCCTCGACCTTTTTGTCTCGCCTCTTTTGGACATATTTTATCTTTTGTGCATCTTGTTTTCTTATGGATCAACCTTTTAGTTGTTAATTGCAAAATTCAAACAAGGGAATCATATAAATATAAAGCTATGAGACCATAATAAAGGACCAAACACTAAGCATCTAATATCACCACCTAAGGTTGCATCCAAAGGCATTCTAAGAGGATTAAAAAATCCATCAAGCTATCATTCAAGGGACAAGGGACTACATTATTTTACATACACTTCATAGGAGGGGAAGTTCATTTTGACATCCATAGATCTACTTACATTGTTACATCTGATTATTGCTCGCTATCAAGTGCATCTTGCACAAGAGCCACCTAGGGCATGATTTTACACACACACACACAAAACTACATGGATTCTGAGATGTTTTGTAGTGCTTGGTCTTGAGTTCACTTTGTTAGGTGACTTTCAGGGTCAATCTGACTCCCCATTTGCATCTATTTATTTCAGGATTTGATGTGTTTTGGGAGTTTTATAGGAGGTATTTTGTTTTGCAGGTTACAAGTGAATTATGCGGGCATAGTGTAACACACACACGATCAACAGTGAAGGGTAGAGATATAGAAGCGATATAGAAGAAATCACTTTCTCGCCAGTTTTACAGTCATGGGTGCCCAACAGAGGTCTACAACGCCCAAACACCCTTGACATGATCCATGCGCTCTAGTCCATCTTATTATGATAGTTATACAATTTTCTAGGTTCGATTATGACAGTCTCTCCTCCTGTTTCATCAATTTTCTAGCTTAGTACATCTCTGAGATTATTGAAAAATTAGCTAGGTCTCTTATTCCATCTCTTACACCTAGGGTTTCATATTTCTCTAGCTTATTGCTTAGGTCAGATCTGTACTTTATTATTCATCATTGCATTGTGATTATGTAATTAGGGTTTTAAAAATTTCTATATTTGTTAAATCATTTGGTGAACCCATTGCTCGATCCCAACCTTATTTCTAGGGACTTCTTCTTATGCATGTCACCTATAGTGGTTGTTTTGGGTATTTTGAGCATATAAAACTCCCTCCAGCTTACCGCAGGGTTTCTAAATCAATGGCTTAATCTGATAATCCCTTCACTAAATATCAACAAGTTCCTCTTTAAAATATTGAAACATCTGACAATGAGCAATAACATGATGATGACACCAATGGTCATCAAGAGCAATTAGACAAGCTTACCAATTTTCATCAAGATTTGTGTGAAAACCCCTCTCATCTTCTGCATATTCTTCATATTTTGATTACTGCAAAAAACTATTAAGATGGTATTATTGCACCCCTTGTTGGTTCTTCCTCAACTGCCATGGCCTCTACTCAGCCCCTTCATATTTCCACCTCCATTCCTAATACTACCATTCCTATCATCCAACCTAATTCTTCCAATACACAACTTGGCTCTTCTCCAATTAGTCATGATTTAAATTCTTTATATTAGGATTTTCAAACCTAAATTCACCAACTTCAATTGGCTACCTCTCGTGCATCTCCATATTTAGATTCTACTTCACTCCTTCACACTCCTTTTGCACCCGCCATTTTTGCATATCTACTTTCTCTTGATTTCGTCACCCCTAAGATGCCTACCTTCAAAGGCCATAGTTACCCTCAAGAGAATCTCTGAGAATTTCATGTAGCATGCCTCGATTATGCGGATGATCACACTTTACTTTCAAAGCTCATTCCTAGAAGTCTTCAAGATTACACATGCATTGTTTCTATGATCTACCTGTCAACTTGGTAACATATTTTACATATTTAGCTGATGATTTTCTCACTCATTTATCCATCAATATCGGCTCTATGATATCCTATGCTCAACTAGCAAAAATTAAACAAGGATCTAACGAGAATCTAGCAGATTATGTCTTGTGATTTAAGAACAAATTAACTAAGATGTCTAATGTACTTATAGATTATGAAATTAAAGATCTATTTGTCTTAAGTCTATTACCGCCTATGTAGGAGAGTGTCATCTTTGAGATATCTCCATCATTCGATCATTTATGTCATACTCTTAGGGTAAGTGCACTAAGTTGGGGGGCCAAAAGGGGGTCTTAAGTGGATGCATTTTTCAGAAAAAAAACTTCAAATTGTATGAGTTTTTTGAAATAGTTACACTCAAAATTGGAAGATGTTGTATAAACATGAATCATAGAATTTTGAATCTAGTTTCTAAGATACTAAATTTTATTGAAAATGGACAAGTTTAAGTGGGTAAAATAACTAAAATACCAACAAGGGCTCCTATTTTTGTTAAAAAACATAACATAGTGACTTTGGTGCCCCCCACCATTTTTTGAGCACCATTTAGTATTTTTGAAAACCCTTTGGTAGAAAGATAACTAGGAGCATCTAGTTTGTGCTAGATTTTTTTAGCAAGTATTTATTTTCTTATGATTTTTCTAGTACATATATTTTATGTTTTGAAAAATAACGGAGCTCTGACCATGCCCCTCCTAACTACCTAAAAAAATATCAAAAATTATATTTGTTTTTTGAATATGTATAGAATTAGGCCTAGATTGTGTTAGTATATATATATATATATATATTTTAATTTCGATGACCCAAAAAAAAGATACACGATGAAAGATAGACATATTTAAACTTCAAAAAATATCTATAAAAAGTTATAGTTAGAAAATAATTAATATGAAAACCTGATATTAATCCGAAAATTTGAAATATTATATTTTTAGAAAGAAGAAACTCTGCTCTACGTCATGGTATAATTTTTTAAAAAACGAATCAATTTTTGTATTTTGATTTGTCATGGAGGAAGTGGAATTTTTACATTTTCTTGCAAAAACACGCTGTTTGTTGTGTTGTGTAGGTCCATGCCTCAGGCTTGGGGCTCCAAACTGGGTCCCAAGCCTTGAGGCATGGCTTGGAAAAAGAGAAAACGTAAAATGCGTACGCATTCTATATAGTATAAACATTTTATATGTTTTTGGCATGCTTCTATTTACAAAAATAAATGTTTAAGAAATTAGGTTCCCTCTACACCTTATGGAATTAGTCTCACAGCTCCATGAGTCATGGTTTAGGAGATAGTTTTTTATAGTATAATCTAGTCAATACATAGGTAATTTTTAGGATTTCAGCATTCAACCTAAAGATTTTAACATTTGACTTATACAATTGAAACCCTAAACCCTCGGCCATAAACCTAAACCCTAAACTGTATTTACCTTGAGCCCTAAACCCTAAACCTTAATCATGATCCCTAGACCCTAAAACATAAACCTTAAACCCTAAAACCTAAACCTTAAACATTCAGCCCTTACCCGTGAGCCCTAAACCCTGAGCTTTAAGCCCTAAACCATGAGCCCTAAGCCCTAAACCCTAAAACCTAAACCCTAAACCATGAACCATGAGCCCTAAATGTTAAACCCTAAACTGTAAAAACTAAATCCTAAACCCTAACCCCTAAACCCTAAACCTTAAACACCGAATCCTAAACCCTAAACCCTAAATCCTTAACCTCGATCCATAAAACCTAACCATAAACACTAAAACCTAAAACCTAAACCCTAAACCCTAAACCCTAAAACCTAAACATTAAACCCTGAACCATGAGCCCTAAAACCCCAAACCTAAACCCTGAATCACATTTCATCAATATTTCCTAGTCTCGTGCCTAAAACCATCATTGATTCTGCTTATAGAACTACCTTGTTTATGAGAGGTGGGACAAGTAACTAAATGGATATGACATCTACCTTGTGCTTTGCAATGCACATTACACATCTCTTCCAAACTTGTTTCTCCCCACATATACTTGTTCTCTTAAATGTAAATTTATTCATACTCTGAAATAAATTTCACATTTCTCATATTTCCATGTATGGTATTACGCAAGCCAAGATGACCCCTTGGAACCTAGAAAAAATAACCATCACAACACAAAACTTAATCTTAACGGAAACAAAAGAAACATAGAGAATATACCAATGCAGAGGTGTAGGATCATAATTGAATTTCCTAAACTATTCTCTCCTCCAGAGAAAGAGAAAGTTCTTGTTCTACTAGAATGGATAGTAAATTTGATAGAACTTCCTAAAGTGTTCAAAATAAGAATAGAAACATGGGAATAGCTAAGAACACACAAAGGGGTTATCAATCACCTAGTAAATCTTTCTTATTTAGTTTTAAATGGGAGTTGCCTGGCCTACGACTTAGTGACCTTATATTAATTGATAATTCCTCATATGATAAACCTATGGATTTTTTCCAAAGCACCTTAAAAAAGATAGGGGTAGTCATCAATCCTAGTGAGGGGTGTGATGTGATTTCCAAGGAACTTGAAATTCATATATATTTAGAGGTCATAATATGAATTTACAAATATCTCTATGATTATTAATGGAAGCCAAGTAACGATGTCTCCCTGTATCCAAGGATCGAGGACTACTGGGTTATGTGGAAGGATTTTGACATTCAGGAATATGAAATTTCCCTTCTTCAAAATATCAATAGATGAAAGATATCAAATTGTGATGAATATTTTTGAATGTTCAGCCTATAAAGTCGATGAACCATTTTTAGTTGAATACTCTTTGTCAATTACTAATAAGAATGGGTAAAACACAAAACATTATAATGAGTGAAATATTTCCCATGCGATGGGAACAAGAAGATAGCTATATTGGGTGATATTTCTTTACCCTAAGCCCTGAGCCTTGAGCCCTAAACCCTAAACCTTGAGCCCTAAAACCTAAACCCTAAACCCTAAACCTTGAGCTCTAAACCCTAAACCTTAAACCCAAACCCTAAATACTTAGACCTAAAACCTAAACCTTAAATCTTAAACCCTAAACCTTAAATTATAAACACCAAACCCTAAACCCTACACTATGAAACCTAAACCCTAAACCCTGAGCCCAAAACCATAAACCCTAAACACTAAACTGTAAACCTTGACCCTTGAACCCTAAACCCTAACACCTAAACCCTTAACCCTGAGACCTAAACCCTGAGCCCTAAACCATGAGCTTTGAAACCTAAACCATAAGCCCTAAACCCTGAACCTTGAGCCAAAAATCCTAAACCCTAAACCATACACACTAAATCCTAAATCCTAAACCATTAGCCCTAAACCCTGAACCCTAAACCCTAAACCCTGAGCCTTAAACCTTAAACCATAAAACCCAAACCCTAAATATTGAGCCCTAAAACTTAAAACTTAAACCCCAAACTCTAAACCTTAAACCCTAAGCCTTAAATTATAAACACTAAACCTTAAACCCTAAACTATGCCAAACCTAAACCTTGAACCCTGGGCCTGAAACCCTAAACCCTCAATCCTAAACCGTAAACACTAAACCCTAAACCCTAAGCCCTAAACCCTAACCCCTAAATACTCAACCTTGATCCCTAAACCCTAAACCCTAAACCCTAATCCCTAAATCATAAAACCCTAAAACCCCTAATCCCTACACCATGAGCTCCGAACCCTAAACCCTAAACCATAAACCCCAAACCGTGAACCAAAAAACATAAACCCTAACCACTAAACCCTAAATCCTAAACCCTAAACACTAAATCCTAAACCCTAAACCCTTATCCCTAAACCCAAAACCATAAACCGTAAACCTTGAGCCATAAACCCTATTCCTCAAACTGTGAGCCCTAAACCCTAAATACTAAAACCCAAACCCTAAATATTGAGCCCTAAAACCTAAACCTTAAACCCTAAACCCAAAACACCAAGTCCCTAAAACCTAAAACATAAACCCTAAACCTTAAATTCTAAACACTAAACCCTAAACATCATTTTAGTAAGGATCTCATTTTAGTAAGAAATAAAAAATCATCATAGAGTTGATTCGTGGTCACTCAAGTGAATTATGGACCAAATTTTAAAATTAGTACCAATTCAAGTAGTGGTAGGGCCAAAATCCAATCCAGAAGGTCCAAAAACTTACAAAACGACTATATGTTTTCAAAAAACAAAGACCGACTACAATATATATGGCTTGAAAGTTTTAGGTCATTGTTAAAATTCTGAAAATGAGTAAGTACTGACCAAATTAGATTTTGAAAAACTATCTTTTAGATTATCACTGTCAGAACTATGAGAGCACTTCCATTAGGTGCAGAGTGACCCTAATTTCTTATTTCTTATACTTAACATTTATTTTACTAAATATGGTTCCTTCCAACCCCTGCAAACTTCACATAGAGGAAAACATGTGTGCATTTTATGTTCATAGAAATGGGTAGGTGTTATAACGTGAGCTCATTATAATGGATACAAGTTTTAGGTTCACGAAATCTCGAGCCTAGTAAAACATAACCCGATCACGTTATTACAAAATGTGATCACGGTTCACTCATTTTTCGGGGTTTTGTCCACTTTTTGGCCCCCAAACGTGGTGCACTTACCCCTTAAGGTACACGAAAGCAAATTATTATCTATGGCTAAGCTTAAGTATCATGATCTAACTTCATCCTCTATGCAATTTCAAAGTAAATAAAATTTCAAGCCATCTACTAAACCTACTAAAGCTAAAGCTACTGTCAACACTGTCTCTAATCCTGAAAAGCTTCAATGGAAGCTACCTAAGCGTACGTTTACTAAATTACCTTGTGCTCCATATATTATATTACCGCAACTTGTTGAGAGAAATTATTACAATTCCTCCTCCACTCAATTTGGACCCATCTCATCCATAAGGTCACTATTAAAAGGAAAATTTTAAATGTGATTATCATCAATGAATTGGGCATTCTACAAATTGATGTTTCAAACTTCAAAATATTATTCAAGATCTTATCGATAATAATGAAATTGAGCTTCCTGAGCTTATTAAATCTACACTAGTCAATGAAAATCACAAACTAAAGATCTTTAGCAATCCTCTTCATAAACATGACAAACAAGTGGCTAACTCTTCAATGAATCATACATATCGTGCAATGCCTCCTCCATTAGGAGTTCTTGATTTTCTAGTTTCTCACACTGATGCATCTCCACTAATCATTACATTCTTTGATCACGACTGTCACTCTACATTATCCTATGATACATTACATATCAATGCTTCTATTGGGCCTCATGATATCAATAATACAATGATCGATTTTTCAATTCATATGTGTATGTGCTCGATTGCACTTCTTGTTGTTATCGAATATCTGCTATTGCGTATTTCATATCCAGTTCATAAATCATACAGATATGTCAAGATTCTAGTCATAGTTTATTGTGCCATTTCTTGTGGCACCTTCAGTAAAAGGGTGTGACATTCTCTTAGGTATTCCATGGCTCTGTGTTGTTCAAGCTATAATTTCTATGAATCATTTGTGTCTAAAGTTCATTCACAAGAAGTAATCCATTACTATCAATAGTGTTCCGCCATGTACACCGTGGTCGCAACCTCATCTTTAGGTTTCCATTGCACTCAATAGAGCAACTAGGCCCCTGGGACCTCTCAAATCCAAAGTGTAATCTGCCCCTAACTCACCTATTTGTATAAGAGCTACTCGGTCTCATCGGTTTAGTAGTCCATCGCATCATTCTAGGTCCACCATTTTAGCGGATCCTTCACATACGTATACATCACCTCCTCAGTTTCCTTCACATAGGTGTTCATCACATCCATGCTCTCCTTCACATAGGTTTTTATCACCTCCACGGTATCCTTCACATAGGTGCACATTGCCTTCTCAGTCTCATTCACATAGGTGTTCATTATCGCCTCAGCCTCATGCACATAGGTCTCCTTTTCCACTACTATAGACATTAAATCACGCACTTTGGGTACATTACTAGGTCCTAATCACATAATAGTAATATGCTTCTTATAGGAGAAAAGTACTAATTGATGATTATACTTGGCCTCTTAGGTTCCTTTCCAGCCTCCCTCTTGGCCTTACCAACCTCACTGCCCAATTTAACCCTTCATAGTTCACCTTTTCTGGATTTGGACACGAGCAACCAGCCAGGATGCTAGCTCCTAGGAATCCTCTTCCCCTCTCGATGCCCTAGACCTCTATGTAATTTCCCTGCTCCTTTTTGGGTTATTTCTAGCTGTTGGGCATCCCTATCTCTTAGGGGTCAGCATGTTAGTGATCAATTATGGAATTTGAACAAGAGAAACATATAAATATAAATTTATGTGACCAAATTAAAGGACCAAGCTCTAAGCATATATACTATCACCTAAGGTTGCATCTCACAAGCAATCAAGAGAATCTTTACATTCATGTAACACCATTACAAGGGAAAAGGCTAGTTTTCTGCATCACATGCATAGGAGGGAAGTTCATTTTTTCCATGCACACATCTATTACATCTTCTTACACCTAGCTACTTTTCTCACTATCAAGTGAAACACGCACAAGAGCCACCTAGGGCACGATTTCGCACACACACATATAACTACATTGGGTTTGAGATTTAGTACAACACTCAGTTGTAACATCATTTTTTTGACAGCTGAGGACAGTCTGACCCCTCATTTTACATCTTTATTTTTTAGGATTTGATGTTCTTTTGAGGTTTTTATAGGTGATCTCTTTATTGCAAGTTATCAATGACATCGACGATCATATTAAGACCATCTAGTGAAAAACAACGAGGGTTTGAGATCATTCGATGAACCTATAAAATTCATCTCTGGAACTCCTGCGCATACCCTGACACTTAGGAAGGGATTCTAGTGCTAAAGCACCTCAATACCAGTCGAAGCGCCCTAATACCTACTCCTCCTACATTCTTACACTTTTCTAGTTTTTGTTTTGAGGTCATGTACTACCATTCTTCCAGTCTTCCACCTTCACACACTACCATGATATTTGTGAAATCAGCTAAACAACCCACTTCTCTATTACACTTAGGGTTTTAATTCCTTTAATTATCTTCTTGAGTCATTTACGTACTTTGTTGTCATATCTTGCTTGTTATAACATACATAAGAATTTAAGAAAGTAATCTCCCCTTTATCTTATTTTTTTAAAGCATTTAGTGAACCCAACTTGAAACTATTGCTTACTAGGTCTCTTATGCCTCTCTATATGGCTTCAAGCATGACACCGATGATCTTCTAGATGATATTACTATTGATGCATAATAACAACACCCCTGATTGTTTGCAACTTGATAGATTGAAACTATTAGTGTGATTGCATAACATGGTGATTTTCCCAAAGTGTGGGACTTTGCAATTGGGAAAGATCTCTGGATGAAGGCCGGTTCCTATTCCTCTATTTTAATACACACACTCAAACTGTAGAGGATCTATCCTAAAATATAATTTAACTTGCCAAGGAGACAAGGTTGAAAATATTGCAATAAATTAAACCTAATCTACAGGAGGTGATGCACCAAAAGGAATGCTGAATAACTTTCCTTACATGGAAATGAAAGTGAAACAAGATCTAAGAGGATGAACATTAACACAAATAAATCTCTTATCACAATTTCATTCGCCATTAAACACAAACTATCAAAACATGTAACACAACCTAAATTACACAGTTAACCAAAGTTGTAATGAGAGATCAGAAAGATGCAATGAACACAAGAGAGGGTTGAAATTTATCCATAGACTTATATTATTTCTCCACAGATTTGATACATTGCATTACAATGGCAAAGAGGAAAAAATTTCAGTTACAGTTTGAATGGGAGGTTTTAACTCCACAAATTCACTTACAGACATGAGAAGAAGGGAGGGTGCAAATCAAAATCATCCCACCTTTTGAAATGATCCCCTCCTTACAATATATAGGAAGAATGAGAGAGAGGAATTCGAAATATTTCTTCAACCACCAAAAAATACATTAAAATCACCTGCAACAATGATGAGTGCCACTGTAAAACCCATACCTCCATGTAATTTACCTTGTTGTAGAAGAAAAGAATCCCATACCTCATCATTTTGGTAGGTGAGAAATTTGAAACCACTCCTCTAAAATGACGGACTATATTTCTTCATTTTGAAACAATTAACCTTACTAAAATTAAGAAAACCAGTTGTAGTTGTGTATAGGAAACTGAGGGATTTCCAAAAAAGTCTGATTTTGTGCAAATCCGAGATCCTAGACAAAAGTTATGGACATCTAAAGATGAGGGTGCCATTTTACAATAAATGTAGATGGTTGGCTTTGTCTTTTCAAACTGTGAAATTACATCACACCCTCTGAAATTTGAAATTTCAAACTTTCGAGATTCAGAACTTCGGGATTTTCCACTTCAGAGATTGCTGCATTATTCATTGCTCAAGTTGGCTCGAGAGTTCTAAAATACCAAACCTCTGAAGTTCGGCCTTTAGAGTTCAGAATCTAAAATCATGTCACGTGAAATTGTTCATCCTTCAAGATGGAAGTTACGAAATTTTGAAACTTTGAAGTCTGAAATTTGGACTTCAGGTTTTGGGGGTTTTGTGACTTTGGTTTTTAGGGATTTGGGACGTCGGGTTTCAGGTTAGATTAACCACCTGGTACATGAAACCTATAAAATCCTGAATTACCAAAGTCCAAATTTTGGATTTCAGGTTTTAGAATTTTATTCTCCCCACGTGGCATTGTTCATTGCGAGCTTGTGAAACCTCCAAAATTCTGAAACCCCTAAGTACAAATTTTAGACTATGGGTTTCAGAATTCTAGCTCCTTTTTTTGTACTTCTTTCTGTTGAGTCCCTAAATTCAGTTTAGGCCTACCTCCGAATGTCCTCAGCTTTGAAGTCTAAGTTTTGGACTTTGGAATTCCTTCATTTCCCAAAATCCTCTGCAATGTGCTCGGCCCTCTTCAACCTGTCATCTCAAGCCCAAAAAGTGAAATCCCATGGCTGAATTGATCCCTCATTTTTTCTCTATGGGGTCTTGTTTCTCCAATTTCACCTGAGGGGCCAAAATAGATAACAATTATATGATCCTACTCGGGGGGCACTATGTTTCCCCTCCTTTTCTAGTATCATTATGAGTCCTTAATTTCTATTGTCACACATCCTATTTCACATATATAGACATTCTTCACATACACAATTCATATAGTCATTACCTTATAATGCACTTTTTTGTTCTTTGGTTCACACTTGACTGTTGAGGGCATACTAAAGACATGAACCTCACACATTGCTCATCTTACATCTACGAAACATTCTTCTTCTTACACATCATACATGTTGTGCGCTTCCTACATTCTCTCCTTACATCTACTCCACATCATACAAACTTTGCACTTTGTACATATTACACATCTTACACATCTAAAACATCCTCTTCTTATATCTATTACACATCATATGCACTTTATGCTTTCTGCACCTACACATTCTACACAACTTACTTACTACACATTTTACATATTTTACATTATCCACATCTTTGACATCATCTTTCTACTTCTACTATGCATCATACGAGCTTTTTGCTTTCCCACACTTGCATAATCTATACATATATGCACTACACATTACACATCATCACACTTGTTACATTCAACAAAACATATTTCTTGTATCAAAAAATAAAACAAGACACTACACACCTACAATCTACATCATTCTAGCACATTTTACTCACATATAATGTTATTCTACTCTACATTCTACACATCATGATCAAACCTTTACAACACTAGCTACCCGACAATGCACTCTAGTCTCATGGTCCATACTTAAATGCTGAGGGTTTTAACCTGAAGTGAACCTCACTTACCAAACATTTAAATAATCCTACACTTGGTCTTCACAATCAATTATTATTTCTAGCTATCTCATCATACGATGCTATTCTACATATTATGTTCTGCGCTTCACAAAAAATACTTTTTAGCCTCTTATTCACACATTATATGATCTACACTCTATGATACCTCATCAATCATTATGGTGCCCTAGTCATCTTCCACATCACACAACATTAGTCTATAATCTACACTTTGCACTTTCTTGCTTGACTTTTTTCTATATACAACATCATTCAAACCATTTATCGATGACACACACTCTTACTGTACAGTTCATTCTTGATTGCTGAAGGATCTTGTATAATATGAAACAACAATTCACTCATGTGCTACATCCATACTCGAGGGGCAATAGTGCCCTTATCACATTCATAGTGCATTCCATTCCATCTCCTCCACAACATGTTGCATATCTTGGTTGTAAATAGTTCTTACTTGATTATGTTTACATGTACACTTTATTACACAGCTAGATAGATATATTTTATGTCATTATATTTATCATACACACATTCCCGTTCACTTGCTTTCTAGTTTGATCACAAACTTTACACAGATTGATACACGCAACATGGATGCTTAGCATAGTACCTCATTCTAGTCCCACAGCGGTCTCCCTAGGGCATCCACATTCGTACACATTTTAGGTGCCATTGTTTCATTATCGTACATAGCACACTATTATATCAGATTATACATGTTTTGACATACTTTATATCTTTCTAACATGCTAATGGATGCTTCATGTACAAAATTTTCCTAATAGGACCTTTTTTCCACCATGGTCATATGATGTTTGCTTACTCTTATTTGCTATTATTTGTGGGATTCGGCCTATGCTTTTTATTGTGTACATAATGTATGATTTCGGCCATTGTGGCCTTGATTGTCTTGAGAAATTATGAGTGATGTCCCATGTTTACAACCCACTTTTCATGGTTTACATTGTCTTCTTACTTGGTAGCTTACACTGTTTTCTATATACATGTTTGTCTACACTAGCACTTGTCTTCTAGCCACTGTTTGTATGTGCCTTGGTTTCTATCAAACACATTCCCTCCTATATACTGGTATCAATTTAACATGGGGTCCTCTTTTGGGCCGCATTCTCCTATCGATGTCACATGTACCCCAAACAAGGGGGCATCTATTGGGTGAATCAGTCACCTCATTCAACAGTTATAGTTACAGTTTAGTAGTATACAATAATAGTTCAATGTAGTACAAACACAGTCTACAGACTCATATAGGGCTCAGAATCGAAACTTGGGTCCTTATTTCAGTACATACACTATTTCCCAGAATTAGACTTGTGTTCCTAGGAATTTTTGTCCCTTCTTGAGTTCCCGAGACTAGGGAGAAGATACACATAATCCTTTAGTTTAATAAAATTTTCACCATCATCACAAAGGCTTTTCACAGGGAAAGAATTCCTTTAGCATTTGGTAATAAAATTTGATCGTACTTATTCACATTGGATCAGAATTGAACAAACCATATGCAGTGGTTTTTTAACTACAAGAAGCAGTCAAAGGTTAGAGGAATAAAACTATACCTTTCTCCCTATACTACTTCTGTCATGGTGCGAGATCACTTTAAATACTCGCTCTTCATCAACATCTTCAAGATCCTTTGTATCACTTTTTAACATCTTAGATCAGGTGCACATGTTACTTTTTCTACTATTTACACATTTTATACACTTTTTACATGCATTTTTTACACATATACACACATATTTTGACTACTTATTTTTTCTTCTCTTTTGTAGGTCCATCTTTATGGGAAGCGGTAGTCAACATAAACACACAACCATTATAGTCTCGTTTCCCTTCTCCATTTAAATCCCAAATGTGCCGACCTATCACCCAACATTAAGCAGGGCACACAACTGAGGTGCTCATAGGCATTGAGATCCTCCTTTATGTGAGCTTTGTAAGAATTATTTGCCATTAATGGAGGAATGTTTGCAAAAAAAAAAATACAAGTATTTATTTTAGCATAGAGTAAAAGCACTAGATCTAAACATAGATGCAAAACAATATAAATGTAAACATTGCAACAACATAAGAGAACCTTATCTGTACCATGATTAACATGAAATACACTAGGGTTTGAACACAAATATGTAGAATAACCCATCATATAATGATTAACAAGTGTTTACAGTAGCCATATTACATCAAAAAGTTTCAACAATAGATCAATACATCCTTCTACCATTAACATCCTACCCTTTCCATGACTCTGATCTAGAAACCCTATATTACTCCCTTAGAACCATTACATAATCTCTTCTTGCAAAAATACACCAGTAACATGCACACCCCATATGCACCCATACTCAACCTCTAATCTCTAACACCCAATACCCATAACCTCCAAATTAATCTCCCCTTGTATAGATCCAAATGCTTCCTTTAATAGGATAGGAGCAAGCCCACATGCAAAATGTCATCATATCTTGTTATAATCGAGTGCCCAAGCCTTTTAGATGCCAGCTAGCGATAAAAACCTCCACTTTACAACCCATAACCATAATTCTTCCCTAGAATATTCTTTTCTTGAGCTCCAAGTCTTCATGTAACAACCTTGTCATCATTACACTTATCCACAACTTCACGTGTTGTGCATGTGATACCATCTAACCTAAATGTGGGTAATTCATTAATCCCTTAATCCATTTCCTGCTTCATGCACAAACCCATCTCTCCTCACACGCGTTCACCTTACATGCTTTTCTCCATAGTGCCTTCCGTGCGTTCTCATCCCCTGACTTAGTCATTTTCCGGGCTCAACATCACCCCATACTAAATGTGTTGTCTATCCTTGGAAAACAATCTGATCTCCAATAAAGAATAAATAATGGAGGGAAAGAATAACCCATATCTGGTTTGCGCCAAAGAATCTTGCTAATGCTATAAAAGGATTGGGAAGTCTTTGTTCAAGGATGCTTCAATTTTATTCCAGGAATCCACCTCACTCTGCACTTGTTGAAATAAATCCCTTATCAATGTGTTGAATTTATCAAATGATAATTCCTCACCTTTAGCCTTTAGTGTATAAAAAATATTTTCCATCTTCTTGCTAAGGTCGCTCAATGTGTCCATCCTTTTTGTAACTTGGGGATATAATTCCTTCCCTTTATTTATAATGGAGACCCTTAAGTCTTTGATCACCTCATAATTCTTCTGATCTATGCTATGATCTTGTGTTATTCTACCCTATTATTCTCGTTATTTTCCTGGAACTCCTTTAGGTATGCTTCATGGGTAGCAACCAATACACTTCCCACCCTTTCCTTGTCCCCAAAATTATCATAGACAACCTCAGCCATGTGCGTTATGGTTTTTACAGAGGCAAGGAGCTCGGAGTATCTAGTTATGGTCTTTTCAATTTTCAACTTCTCCTACTCTTTTTTTCATGCCAAAACCTCTTCCACTGATTCCAACACAAGTGGTTATTTCTCCATTGTGATCAAACGCGTCAAATCCTCCAGGAAGTGGAAGGCCAATTCATACTTTTGTTGAGGGGGGGCTAGGTCCAGGCGCACTAAAATAATGGAGTTTGAGATAGTCTCTGATTTTTTATAGGCTTGGCACACCTTCGCCTTTTCCTCTCTCAACTCATCCTTTAACTACAAAATTATAAATTCCTTCAATTTTATCTCCCTATCACTCTCTATTATCTCCTTATTATTTTCCTTCAATTCCTCCTCCAAGGATTGTTAGTGTAAATCAGCAGCACCGCTGGATGTTTTCTCAGATTTCTAGTTTGATAATGGGAATCCAGTGTGATTGCACAACATTGAATCTTTTCCCCAAGTGTGGGACTTGTAAAAATGGGAAAAAACCCTCCAGATTAAAGGATGGTTCCTCTATTTCCTTGTAGGGATCAAAAGCATGTACCTTGCTTGCCCATTCATCAAGAGTCAAATCTGGGATGCTTCCAACTTTGGTGTCAGCTTCATCTGTGTTTGGATATTCCTCTTGATCAAATGTTGAATAGTTGGCATTGATTGGGCTTGGAGTATGAGGCTCAATGTGAAAGTTTGTAATAGGTTCAGACCTGATTGTGGCCTTAGTTCCATATATGGTCCGGAACAACATGTTTGACCAATCAGCAGACAAATAGCCTCTAATTCTAGCTGTGAAATCCCTTGACAAACATAGGGCAAAAGTGGTGGTAAGTCTATCACTGAGATATCTTGCAAAACAATGACATTGAGGCATGCATGCGAAGTGAGGCTCAAATCTTTAATTACCCCCACTATTGTTACTACTGTCCCATCTAGTTGCACCACCCCTTTGGATATGAATTCATATTTGAGGCCCAATTGATAAGCTATTTACTTGGGCATCACATAACTACTTGCCCCATAATCAATCATACAATTGTGTACTAGTTTATCCCCAATGATCAATGAAACATAGAATGGAGGGGGCTTCAAAACTTTACCTTGTTGTCCTCTAAGATTCTCCTCAGGCTGAGTATCATTTGTGAGTACCTTCTCTTGCATATGAGCTTGCTGATTTGAAATTGACCGATTCTTCATGGCAGCTTGTAGTAGATCCCTTTGGCCTAGGATGGATAGTGATTCCCATATAGATATATTCACATTTGTCTTCCTCATTCATTCAATGATGTTAAATGGGGATGAAACATCTCTTTGCTACCCCTTAGCCTACACATTCTTTTCTTGTACATGGGTTGCAACAGCTGGCATTTGAGCTGGTCTAGAAGGTGGCTTGGGCTTTCCTTGCACATTTGGAACTGCATTTTACTTTCCAGCACTTTGTGGAGTGATGGAAGGTTGTGGATCACCTGGAGCTAATGAATTCCCTTCACCAATATTTCTCTTCTTTGACCATGTGTTAGCTGCTACATTATGAGAAATTGTTTGATTCATACCACAAAAATCTTCAGTCTGCCAGTTCACAAGTGTAGTCTCATTTGGAGTTGTATTTTTTTGAGATGTTCCTTGTTGTTGGTTTGTTTCTTGACTCACCTCACTCTCTACACTAGTTTTTGTCACCATCAAGGCTTGGTTCAAAGCACCATTGAAGCACATGGACTAGTTGTGAGGTTCATTACATGGGAAACACCAATCATACTCTTGAGCTATATTATTTTGCACTGGCACTAAGGCTTTAGAGGTAGATGTAGCATTGGGGTTATAGGGCTGAAATGGTCTATTGGCAGGAGACCTTACTTGATTTTGATTTGCAGCTGGATTGGGTGGCCTATTAGGCTGATATGGTTTCTTATTAGGCTGAGTTTGAGACTGATAAGAAGGTCTAAAACTTTGGGCTTGTTGCCTCTTGAGTGTAACCAGCTCATTGCCTAAATTTTGTAATTGTTTCATGACTTCTTGAAGTTCATTTGAGACACTAGAGAACGAAGTAGAAGTTTCATTTGAATTATGATTTCTAGGAGTGGGAATAGGAGCTAAAGTAGGTGTTTGACTAGTGCTTGGGCTTTCCAAGTTTGGATATAAGGGAATGGGAGGCCTAGGAGCCAGTTTACTAGCTTGGATCAAACAATTCTTAGCCCTAATGGTAATGCTATAAGCTGCAAGTATATTTGCACCTCCCATGGATTGGATTAACATAGAAATATCAAAATTTAAAGCTTTGAGATAGTATAAGAAAGAACCTTCAGCTATTGGCCTTACTGCCACTCGGAATTCTATCCCATGTCCTTTGAAATTTGAAATTGAAGTCTGTCAGCTGCTCATTGGGAGCTCTCTTGATAGTTGTCAGTTGTTCCAAAAGAGACAAATTATCTCCCTTTTCTCCAAACTGCTCATGGAGAGCTATGCACAACTAGTTCCAATTTTGGATAGAGCCTACCCTAAGGCTCTTGAACCATTGCAAGGCTTTCCCTTTGAATGAAGATGCCAAAAATTTGACAGCAATTTACATATCAACAATCTCATGGATTGCACAAACATTAGCAATGTCTTTGACATGATCACCAGGAGTGGTATGATTTTCCCCAGTAAAGTATGGGATGTTCTTCAATGCTACAACTAGAACTGGATTTTTTGCATTGAGAGCAAGTGGGATGCTTCCAATGAAGTTGACATAAGGGTTGTGTTGTGCCATTCTGATTAGCCTGAGAACCCTTGTTGATTGGGTGAAAGGTCTACCAGGTGGAGGAGTTGACAGAGTTTTGTTTGGTGGAGATGGAGATCTTTGAATTCTTCTTCCCCTCTCTCTTCTTCTTGGGGATAACTACAAATACTCAAAAAAATCCTTCTTCTCTGGCCCTTGACCTTGTTTGGATCCTTCTCATGAATCTTCAAACTTGGATTGCTGAAACCAGTTGATTTTATCTGTTGGAGTTGCCAGATATGCAAATTAGGGATCTTTTTAAGCAAGAAACTTACAACAAATGCACATCAACTTTGTAGTAATGAAGATGAAGACCTCTAAGGTCCCATTGGGTGCGCCAAAATTGTTAGTGCAAATCACTAGCACCCCTGGATGTTTTCTCAGATTTCTAGTTTGATAATGGGCATCTAGTGTGATTGCACAACATTGAATCTTTTCCCCAAGTGTGGGAATTGCAAAAATGGGAAAAAACCCTCCAGATTAAAGGCTGGTTCCTCTACCCCTCTGATCAGATGTATACATGAATTTTTCAGAGGTTTAACTCAAAATCCTACTCTAATTCTACCAAGGAGACAATGATAGAAGGAAAGAAGATAAAACTAAAACTTACAAGGTGATACACCAAAGGAGTGGTGAACATCTATTTCTAAAAATTGACACAGATTATAAAATGCAACACACATCATGCAAAAATTGCCAAAATGTAATGGAGAATCAGAATGAAGCAAACAACACAAGAAATGATTGAAACTCATTCACAGAGCTTGCATTGTCATTTCCATTTTTTAATATCGTGCATTATAACAACAAGGAGGTAAAACATGTTGCAATCCTAAAAAAAGGTCTGATATTCCACAAATTCACTTTCCAGGGTGAAAGAGGGAGCCTGCAAAACATAAAAATGTCCAACCCTTTACAAAATGAGCCAAATTTGGCTTTTAACAATGAAAACCCGAGCCAAGAAGGAGAAACGTGGGAAAATAAAAGGAATCATTCAACCACCAACTAAAATCCATCAAAACAGCATGGGGGACTTTTCCTTTTGTACTCCTGTCCCCTACACCTTCACCTACCCTTAAAAGTCCATTCCCTAAGATTTTCGACCATGCTGGATAAGAATGGAAGCCATACTACATTAAAAAGGGTGGTTGAATGTCAGTTCTGCTCTTTTCCCCATGCCAGAGGTGTTTTCTCATTTTCTCTCACTAAACTCAACCAAAATCAAAATTGAAGACTCCATCGTGTAGAGGAATTCAATAGCTTTCCAATGACATCAAAATCGAGGAAAACTAAGCTTTGGATCAAAAGATATGCCCCTCTGAAGATTTAGGTAAAAACATGGCAAAAATCAGGTCGGCTGGTCGAAACCCAAAAATTTTCCCCCTTTTTTGTATTTCGGAAAAACTCCCCAAAAATCTCCACCCTCCACCGCTCTGACGCCATATGGCACTTCTCCATTTTTCCGCGGGTTTAAACGGACATTTTATGCTTTTTTTGAATTTTGGAAAATTTTCCAAAATCCATCTGCTGCCCTGCCGCTCCGCGGCCATGTGTCATCATCCTATTCGCTCGGGCATGTGCTCCAAATTTTTCTTTTGATATTGCCGATCACTTTGGAAAAATTGCCAACTTCTCCCCATGCCCCTGACCTTTTCTGAGAACAAGACACGTGTCACACTTTGATTAGTCCGCAGGGCTTCTATAAAAAACCTTCATTTTCTCCTTTGGTGGGCCTTCAGGCCAAATTTTTCCCTTGTGCCCTTTACAAATTTTGGAAAAAAGACAAGGTTTGCTTTGCCTCTCCGACCCCCGTTGGTTCCATGGACACGTGTCACAATTTTATTCGTCGTGGGCTTACAGGCTGGGTTTTCCTTTTTCGCCCTTAACAATGGCAAAAAAACCAATTTCTTCCGTGACCCTCTGGCTTCCATCGGCCTCATGAACACACGTCACATTTTTATTGGTTCGCGGGGCATCCAGGCCAAAAATTTTTCATTTGCACCATTTACCACTTTAGCAAATTTACCCGCGCCGGTCTGATCTCTGCCGCCACGTGGCACCTCTCCATTGGCACGGGCCTCAAGCCACTTTTTTCCCCGTGGGTGAAAATTTTTCTTTACGCCCCCGCTGCTTCCCTGGTGAAAATTACAAATTACCTCCACCGACCTGCCACTCCGCTACCACATGGCATGTTTTGATTGGTCGCGGACCTTCCCAGGGAAAGTTTCCCTCAAAAACTCTGTTGAGCCATAATGTGCAAAATACAAGGAGTTAGAAGGAAAACTTTACATTTCTTGAAAGGTGAGAAAATTATCTTTCTGATGAAGCCATTTCCAGAAAATTTTGAGTTCCTGAAAAGTGGAAAAATTTGACTGAGGCACAAGGAAGGAAGAATTGAAAGAGAGTTAGCCAAAAATAAGTAAGGGGCTTATTTTGGATAACAAGGATCTGATTCTATTATTCCTCCCGAATAACCTTTCCTCCACTTCTATCAATACCTTGTTGAACATGTTACAAGCTTGATCATCTGTTAGCCACTGGGTATCCACAATAGGATTCACCTCATTGGGGTTCTACGTTTCTATCACTGCATCCACACTAACTTCAAATTCGAGCTCATCAACATGGGATTCGAAGGTCCATGACAACATTTTCCTTGTGTGCGCGTACGCACTATCCTTCTCAAATGATGACCAAAAAAAAGAGTTTTTCTGCAGGCACCTTGCTTTGGAAACATATGAGCAGGACCTTGCTTTGATCATTGACATAAGTAATTATGTGTCTTTACACCACTGTTACACACTTATCACCGGTGCATGCTACCTTCAGGAAGCTGACCGCTAGACTCTTCTCCTTGTCTACGCTCTCTTCCATTTTTCTTAATATTTCTTCAGCGCTATGTTCCACCTCGTGCTCCACTAAGTTATGGATGATTTTTTCTACCTCCTTTTCCACAGTGTCATCCAACTTCCCTCCGACCAAGTGTAGGGTCTCTTGTGTGTTCATATTCACCTCTTCACTTCCTCCCATATTTTTAGCACCCCACTCAGATCCATTCTTCTCTTCATCAAATTTGTGTACATTATACACAGGGGGATCCTCACCTTCCTCCTGCTCCTCATCCTCCTTTGATTTTTCACCCTTCATGCACTTTGTCTCCTCAGAGTCTGAATTCTATGCCATATTTTGCTTCTTCTTTACTGGTAATTCCTCAATCATAGGGGACATTTCATTCTAACACAAATTCTCCTTCACGAGGGATTTCTTCCTTCATCTGTAAGTACCTAGGCTTGTACCTCACTCCTGCGCCCTTATAGTCGGAACTGTATGCATGCTCTATGCCTTGCTTGATATAGTTTCCTTCCTCTCTCTCATCTTTGGCACTACCTTCTTTTTTCTGGAGGGTTCTTCTAGGATGGATACATCATCCTCAATGTATGCACATTTTTTGAACTTGGGCCTCAGATGTATATATACCCTTGATGTTATTTTTCCGGTAATAGGTATTGACATGGATTTTAACATATGTACGTCATGAGAGAAATAATTCTTCACATATGCACGCTTCTTAGGATACACCAATGTTCGGCACAAAAAATAGTGATCTTGATCTACCTCACTTAGATCAAATATAATTTTCTTCACCCCCTTGAACCTCTTAACCGTGCTTTGAAAGTATTGCGTTGTGAATACAAAAGGTAGTTTACACCATGGAATTTTTCATGCCATATGTCAAAGTGAATCTGCCTATGTAGAAGTGCTGGTATAAAATGAAATCAACCTCACCATCCACCAAGGTTAGTAGTTGTTTAGGGATTCTCCATTCTACCCCCAAATGCATTGCGCATTCAATTGTACCACTTCACCAAGCACACTTTATATGCAGCAATCATTGTATCACAAGTGTATGTGCAAATAAGTCCAGTGTATTTGGAGATCAATTGAGCATTCAAGCACATTCTCATTCTTGCGAAGTAAAAATATTATTCTTGTATGCGCGACATCAACCACTGGTATAACCTTTCGGGTTTTCTGAAATATGGAAACTCATAGAGTTGCAAAAGTCTACCCTTCTCTAATGTGTTTTTCACCAAGTAATCATACAATGACTTGTTATCATGTGTCCTCTCTCTTGTAGGGAAAACTAGTTCCAACACCATCTCTTTCTCAGCATTTCTCGTCCTATGGTTATAGTCACTTATAGCCATGTTTCATATGTGAGAGACCCATTACATCCCCATCAAAATGTCATCTGGGTACTGCATCTCCACATAGCGCTCCTCATTGAAACTTGTCGATGTGACTGGATTTCCTTTGCCCTTTCCCTTGCCCTTATTTAGTGAAATATTATCTCCTTTCCTTGGTGCCATTTTTATTGTCAATCCCTTATAAGTTCTTCCTTGCATCTTTCTTTAACACTGCTCAGTCCCTCGGCTTCACTCATGTGAAATTTCTCCAAAAACCGTTCCCTAGCTTTGTAAACCATAACCTAGAAAACTCTCCTTCCATAAGACAGTGTAAATACCCATGGGAATCCACCAAAAAATATTCTCTGTGCATGTCCATGTACTTCGTTCCACTTTGGTTCATAAATCTATCAAATTGTCCATTTCGCACGCAATCTTCCTGTAAAATTTCTAGCAAGGATGCCTAGTTCACAAGAGATCTTCAATAAAAAAATGAAAGGTAAAATGGATAACTTACCCTGACCTTCTATTTATAGTTTTTTTCTTTTTCTGCATTAATCTCAGTGTCACCTACCATTGTACTTCCACATTTAAGTCAACTTTTTCCAATGCTTTTCATCCCGTGCATTGCATCTAGCATTTTTCCTTCACGCACCAAATTATGGGTAACCTCCTCAACATTTTGGTGCACAAAACTTCATTGACCAAAAAATTCCTTACGCACACATCCAACATTGAAGTACGTCTTCCCCTGCATCCTATACCAAGTTCTTGCTGTAGCCTACCTCAATTTTCAATGTGATTTTATCAATGTATGTAGTTTTTATAAATCTTTTGACACCAATTTTCACCCATCATCACTTCTTCTATGTGCACTCCTCTAAACCCACACACTTTTTATTTTCTGATTAGGGCTGGTAATCAACCTCACTCCCAACACTTGCTTCATATTGTACTTATTCACTGAAACTCTTCTTTACACTCTCCACCTCTCACTAAAAGGATGCACGGTCCTCTACGCATAAAACCTCTTTAGATAGTAACTGGTTACTAGTGTGCAAGTGCACCCACAAAAAATGAAAGAAAATATAAAACAAAGTGACAATGAAAGGAACGACATATAAAGGAAAATTTAGTAAGGGAAATCCTAAGCTAATTGCCAATACTACCTTATTTATAAACACACAAAATACTTGTTTATAGTAGGGCTTCAACCTAATCCTGTTAAAATAACCAGGAAAATGTGTCCCATTTAGTGCTTGTAAATGGAAAATGCCTGAATCAAGTATATATGATATAACATACGACCCTAACCAATACACTTTGAGTTTCCCAGGATAGCGCAGAAACTTATAATCATATAGTAGAACCATCTGCCCAACCTCAAACTCCTTGTTACTAATATGTCAATTATGCCTTGCCTTATGTCTAGCTTTATCTGTCTTCTGACTCCACCTAACAATGGCTCACCTTTCATCTAGCATCATAAATTTTTCAATGCGATCTTCTAATGCTTTTTCATCATCCAATCTTGTTGCGTGCGGAATACACAAGGATGGTAACATGAATTCCACAAGAAGAAAAAATTCTGTGCCAAACACTAATTGAAAGGGTGTGGCCTTGTTCAAACATTTATAAGTCATGCGATACACCCATAGCAATGCAAAGACTTTTTCATCCTGGTCCCTCCTTCCGAAATCACAAATCTTAGTTAACGTGTGGCTTAGTATCTTGTTAAATGCCTCAGTAGTCCCATTAGCCTGAGGGTGATAGAGCGTAATTTTTTTATGGGCCACCATAAAATCTACCAATAAGATTATCACAGTTTCATTCAAAAAGTGAGTATCCCTATCACTTGTTAAACTAAACGGGAATCCATACTTGTTGATTATATTCTCCCATAAGAACCTAGCTACTGTAGCTGCCATGTAACCTTTCATAGGCACCATTTCTGCCCATATTGTAAGATAGTCTATGCACATGATAATATAGCACAAACCTATCCTATGGGTGGCTGGGGAAATAGGGCCACAAAGTCAATTGCCCATTTTTCAAATGGATCTGCACTAGAAATAGGTCTTAATGGTATTTCATCTCTCTGCCCTGGCTTGCCAAGGTGCTGGAAATGGTCACATGCCTTGAAATACTCTATAGAATCCTTATAAACTATATTCCACCAAATGCCTACCAATAGGATCTTGCACATGCTCACATTCCCTACATAATTTCCTCCTGCAATGCCAGCATGAACTTCTTCCATGATTGTAGTACACTCATGTTCCAACATACACCAACACAAAACCTCATCTTGGTCTATTTTTCACAATTCTCTGCTAATCAACATATAGGGCACAATGCGTATGGTCAATTGCTTCTTCTCCAAGGCCTTCATTCCTTCTGGTGCCACACCTGTTTGCAAGAAAATAACAATATCCTCCAAGTTAGAGGGCATGCACTATAATCTAAACAATTATTCATCCAACTGTAGACACCAAATTCGTGTCTCACGACCCCTTGTGACCCGCATCCCATTTCGCAACCTAACCTCATTACCTAAACTTTACACAATCATTTATTAATTACCTTGTAATTGATAAATCCACATCACCTTACCCGCCACCTCACCTTGCCACCTCATCATGACCTAGCCCTAACCCTAAACTAAGCTAATTAAGACCCATGACTTGGTCTAGACTCACATCCATAACTAATGCCTCCTTACTCGCACCAAAAGCCGACCTTCTAGCCACTTGACCAAGCCCGCAACTGATCTCTCGGGAAAAAAGCAGGGAAGGTGGGCTATTTTAGTAAAAATAGCCTACTTTTTCCTTACCGATGCCGGTTCCTACTCGACCGCCGTCGGTTACGCAACCGCCATCGGTTCCCTGTAAATGGGCTCCCCAAACCAAAACAACGGATCGGAATTTCATTTTGGGAGATCAGTCAAAGGATTTTTGGATCAAGCGAGGGCATTGCAAACGAGGAACAGAGTCCAGATCTTCACTTGACCAAGCAGAGACGAGTGAAAATATTAGACGTGTTTACAGCAAAGGAGATCAACTTGCACCTTCATCAAACCAGTAAGTTACATCTTGCATGTCCTCCATTATAACATTTCTTATGCTTTTGGAATTACAGTCCTCCCAAATCCGTTTCTGAATCCGTTATCCAATGTACCATTGCCTCTAGCTGTCATTCTTTTGTTTCTAACCATCCCATTTCCTAAAAACTATCCAAAAACCAGCCATTACCAACTCCACAACCAGCCCAGAAGATCATAGAACCCACCGGTATCGGTTATCAGTAACCGGCATCGGTTATAGGTAACCGGCATCGGTTCCTTTGATCAAAAACTAGGAAAAACAGCCTTTCCCCTACCTAGTTCAGCCAAGCAATTTAATTGATATTTTACAGTCTTTTGTGTTAATTCACGTTAGCAGGGAAACTGACCACCTTCGAAAGGAAGTTTTACATTTCTTGGGCCCAAGGCAGTTTCCTCATTTATTGTTTAATCAAATCTTGTGGTCTTGTGTTCTTATTTGCAGGTAGTCCTTCCCAGACAAAAAGGAGTTCTCCGCAGTCAACCTGATCTTTCTCTACGGTACGCGCACATCATCTCGACATCCTATAGGTATTCCTCCTAACCCTAACCTTATCTGTTTCTATAAGGAACGAAGCATTTTCTGAGTGAAACACCAACATCGTGTCCTCAATGCTCTACGTGTCCTCTCTTGAGTTAATCCGTGATAAATGATCAGGTCTAAAATTTCTCTTTCCTAGTTTCATGATGACCAAAAAGTCAAACTCTTGAAACAGTAAGATCCATCAGCATATGTGCCCTTGTAGAACATGCTTGTTCATGAAGTACTTGAGTGTCATATGATATGCATAAAAGCTAAACGGAGTAGCCAACAAGTATTTCCTGAAGTTATATAGTGCATAGATCATGGACTATGCTTCATGTTCCATTGTTGTATAATTCTTCTCTACCAGCGTTAACTTCCTACTTACAAAACACAAGGGGTGATCAACAATCCCCTCTCCAGGATATGCTAACACTACTCTTATGGCCATCCCTGATGCATTAACATACACATGAAATGACTTGTCCCAAGAGGGAAAATGAAAAATGGGCGTAGTAGTAAGTTTCTCCTTCAAGGTGTCAAAATTCACCTACTGCGCCTCACCCCAATGGAATTTAATCTTATGTTTCAACAACTCCTCCAATGGCACAAAATATTGGCATAAGCTTTGATAAATTTCCCGTAATATCCCATGTGCCCTAAGAATCCGCACACTGTGCTTTGACTTTTAGGCTCCTCTAACTCTAAAATAACTACAAATTTTATAGGGTCTACCAATAAGCCTTCCTTACATATGATGTGACTGAGTAATGTGTCAAATGGGGTAGAAAACACACATTTCTTAATGTTTAGGGAGATAATTAACTACCTGCATTTCTCAAAAATCAACCTCAAGTTGTCACAATGATCCTTTACTAACCCTTACATCGTCTAGTTATCCAAAGAGACTTGCAGAAATTTGTTGATGATGTCTTGAAAGGCCTGCACCACGATGCATGAAAATACAACATGCATGTTCTTAAGCCCAAAGGGCATAACCGTGTAATCAAAAATTCCTAACTCAGTTATGAAATTAGTCTTCTCCTAGTCTTCCTTCAAAATTCTTACCTGATGATATTTGGATAATCCATCTGTGAAAGAATAGATCTCTCACCCTACAACACCTTCTAAAATATCCTTAGTAAACAGGGTTGGAAAAGGATCTATCACAAATAAAGCATTTAAATATCTGTAATCTACACATATCATTATCCTCCCATCCTTCTTAATACTGATTACCATCAAACTCACCCACTCCGATTCCTCAATTGCCTCAATGATACTGGATTCTGTCATCTTATCAATTTCCTCCTTAACCTTTATGAACAAATTCAGGTTCATCCTGTAAGGTCTCTTTTGAACTAGACACACACCTTCTTTTAAATTAATCCACATTCCTTTTAAAAAGTGGTGAACTCCTTTAAGCTCATCGTACCTACATGGGAACACATATTGGAAGTCACAAAACAAATCAACTATTTTTTAAACCTCCTGGTTTGACAAGTAATCTCCAACGAAAACTTCCTTCAGCTCTGCCTCTGTACCAATTTTAACCTTCTTTGTTTTCAAAGGCTCATGGTAAGCATGCACTTTATTATCTTCTTTGTCCAATACTTCGTGTGTACCCTCTGTATGGTTAATATCCAAATTTTCTACTTCCTCACCATCTATCAAGTATACCAACTTACCCTTCTCTTTCTTCGGGTAGGCACGATCAAGCCGTATCTCCTTCGTCTCTTCTTCTTATGGTTCTTCTTGTAAGAAGCGTACCCCCAACTTAGGTTATCATAACAAATCAAGGATTCTGTCCTTAGCCATGAAACTATCTCCCAAGGTAAGGAACTTGACAACCTGCAACACCTCATTCACCGATGGCTTAGGAGACTGATACTTAAAAGTTTGGATAATATCCATCATTAAATTTTACCAATTACCCATTAGAGGGCACAATTTTGAATGGATATATCATCCACGCGCACAACCTTGCAAGGTGGAATAGAAATTATGCACCCATAACAAAATAGGTAAGGTTTATGGGATTACCATCAAGGCTCTCTCACACTCTTGGACTTAGAATGAGGTAGAATCCTTCTAATGATAGTCATGTATTGTAGAAGATGCATTTCTATAGAGAAACCTCATAGAGAACACAATTATCACTTCACGCCACTCTAGAAGATTGTATTGATGGCACACCGAACAACACACTACTATCCCATGCAGGGTATAAGTAAGCATATTCCTCCTTTTTGTCTGATAGGTAAACTATACCTCTATTGCACGCAGAAAGATGTCAGGGTTACCCTCTCCAATGTAACTGGGTAATTGCTTTCCCCCCAGGTGCCCAACCGAGTTTTCCCTGGCAATGCGAGTCATAATTCCATTTAATTGTCTTCCAGCCAACTCACAGGTCCCATGTACCCAATTATCATATGCAATGCTATTTGTATCACTCATGGACTGAGCATCTTCCCATTAAATGACTCCTCTTGATGGATGGATGACCTCGGGGTCTCTAACAGTACACACATAGATTCTATCTAGGTCTTCTTTTCCTAAAGTAACTACATAAGGCACAAAATTCCCATATGTTATTGGAATAATGACGCGCTCCTCTTTGTTCTCAAAGCTTATGTACCCTTTGTTAAAGTGCAAGTCAAGATTATTATTATAGCACCATGGGCATTCAAGTAAGGTTGGAAAGTTATCTACCTCTTAAAGTGCTAAGACTTCAAAATCTCCAGTGAAATTTCCCCCTAGGATGGTTATGGATACATCCTTCAACACCCCGATGGGCATAGCCTTTGTCCTATTCACCATATACAACACATTTGAAGATGGTTGTAATGGGGGCATCCCCTTCTGATTCCATGCATCTAAAGTGAGAACATTGACCTCAGCACCCATGTCAATCAGAATGTTGCTCAAGAGCCATCCATCCATAACTAAATTCAATGTGATTTCCTTGTCATAATCAATACCATGAGGGGGAAAATTAACATGCAAGACCTTCCTTTCACACTCACCTATAGTGTGTGATACTTTTTATCTTAGCCACTCTCCTAACAGAAGAGATAATATTCTCCTGGTGTAGCATCTTACACACTTCTCTGACCTTGTCCATTTCCTTTTGAGGGACCTCAACATTCTTCTTCTATTCCAACTTTCATGATTTCTCCTTCAGACACTGAATATCTCCCTACAAGTTTCTAATCACCTCCATGGTTTCTTGGTAGAACTCCTTCTGATGAGTTGGATTAGGATATTTCCCATGTAATACCTCTTCTATTGTAATGAGAGGCCTTTGCTTTAGTAATTTCCTTGTGCGTGTGGCTTCCGCTCGCAAAGTTACCAGGATAGATTCCAACTCAAGGTCATGCACTACCCTAGGCATGCACTGTGGATCCACTCGCTTCACACTCACCATCCCCGTGCTCTTGTCCTTCCTCTAGATCTTGCACATGTGCTCATATAACTTAGGAAACTCTTCATACTTATGCTTTTTCTTACACCATGAGCATTGTAGAAAATCCAGAAACTTGCTCTTGTAATGTTTAGTAGATCCACAATTGTAACAAGTTCTATGGGGAAATTCAATCCTACATCCTTGACCACCATGACCTCTGAATCCTCTGTGAAAACCTCTTACTTGATCACATCCATCCATCTCTGTGCCCTTCATACTGATGACCTTCATTCTTATAATTGTTCCTAATGCTAGTATGTCACACACCAATATCAATGACATCATGGATTTGGTCTATCAATCAATGGTCCTTTGTATCGTGAGTTGTAGATGAGAAAGTATTACAATGAGAAGACACATTCTTATGGAGTGCAAATTGCAAAAACAAGCATCTACTTGGATCATGATCTCTGTGATAGATTTCACAATCCAATGACATGACATGCACTATCTTTCGTGGGAAAATTTCCTTTGTGTGTCCTTCTATCTCATAATCCATGCACCATAGTCCACTGCGAGTCTCATGAGATGAGTTCGCAGATAGTTTCTCTAGGTGCTTCACCATGACAAGTGATTTATGCTTTTAAAAATTGGCTTACTCTAGTGTCAACACTTCCAATGGCCTCAGTGCACAAAGCATCCTCTAAGGATTTGCGCGGATCTATGAAAGTCTTGTGGGAAATCGCTTATCTAAAATGCATGATCAACCCTCCAACGAACCATTGAGCATGCTGAGATGGATGGATATCATAAGATAACTTTGACAGAAGAGTCTTAAAGTGCACATCATACTCCCGCACACTATTTTCCATACTTATTTGAATCTTCTTCAACATACTAATGCTCTTTTTCTCAAACTTAGGAATGTGAAATTACGCTAAGAAGTCATCACGCAATGCATTATAATTGACCACCATGTGATGGGGCTCATACTTTCAGTACTAGTTATGCATGCGTCCATGCAATGTTGTTACAAACTGACTTTTCTTTTGCTCTGGGGAAGTGATCCCTTTAGCGCGCCATAGAAATTCGCACTTGTGTACATGCTCCGCGGTATCTACAACATCCTTGTAATCAGGTAAGTGAAAAGACATCTCATAAAACACATGCTGATGATGTTGTGGCCCTTGTCTACCAGATCCAAGACCTTGATTCCCTACTGTGATTCCTCCACCACCATATCCACTAGATCTACTAGTTCCTATTCCTCCATATCCACCACATCCTCCTCCTGTCATAGGTAAGGGGCCTGCCACAGGTGTACCCACCATTGCACTAAACTACATGCCAATAGTTTGTGACGTTGAACCACTTCCAAACGTAATCCCTAAAATATGTGTACTCATACCTTGGCAAAATGATGTGCTAGATAGGAAGCCTTCAAACATAGGAAATGTCTATGTACTGCCATAGAATAATTAAATGAAAAATTATATCTACCAGGAGCCACTCGACTACTAATACCAACAACAACTGGGTTAAAAACACATATCTCAGGAATTGGAAAACTAAGCGCTAGGGTTTGGTCACTAGGTGGGCTAAGACACATGCCTACAACTCTCCTTTATCCATCTGAAGAGATCTATCCATAAGCTGAGGGGGTTTCACTCCCACTCTTGCCAAGATGGGTTAACATAGACTACTCAGGTCCCATGCCCTCTGCATGAACCTTAAATCCTTCCCGTAATTTCTACCTATATAAATCCATCACTCCAACAACTTCTCGCTTGTCTCACAAACTCCCTTTCTCATGATTCATTATACTTAAGTTGCCTCTCTTCTCTCTCTCCTTCCACTGCAAGGTCTTGCCATCTTTCACCACCCCATCTTCTGTGCCTCTCACATAGTGAGAAGTTAGCAAACCATCGGAAATGCCTCCATAATTAGAGTGATGATCAAGATATTAATGGCTAATGACATAACATGCAAGAACAATTCTCTTGGCTCCCGCAAGAACTCAAGCTCAGTAATCTCCGCAAAAGAATACGTAGAAAACTACATATCCCAAGGTATAGCTAGTCGACACTCCACTCCACCAATGATCAACAATATGAGTCTAGATTAGATCAACATCATGCAGCCTCTGATACTCTTCTTAGGTCCAAACATGAGGTCTATAATACCAGCTCTTCCTTGATGCATATGTTGACAACCATTCATACAATTCTACTAGAAAACAATAAAATAATGCATCATAGAGCTCATGATACAGGTGCTCCTCTACCCATTTACATGGATCAAACTTAGGTATAGTGTTAAATTTGCTGAGAAAACTCATCCTCTGTGATTTTAATCCAATTCTCGACGTTGTCCAAGGTCAAGCATTATGTCATCACACACCATTCTCATAACAACTTCAAAAGAGGTCCCGACAACAAAACCAAAATGTAGTCTTGTTTCCCTTCTCCCTTTAAATCCCAAAAGTGCCAACCTATCACCCAACATTAAGATGGGTTCTCACTCAAGGCATGCGTAGGTTCCGAGCCCCTCCTTTATGTGATCTTTGTAAGAATGCTTCTCCATTAATGGAGGAATTTTTGTAGAAAAAAAAATACAAGTATTTATTCTAGCATAGAGCAAAAGCACTAGATCTAAAAATAGATGCACCATGATATAAATGTAAACATTGCAACAACATAAGAGAACCATATTTGTACCATGATTAACATGAAATACACTAGGGTTCGAACCCATACACACAAATATGTAGAATAACCAATCATATATTGATAAAAAAAGTGTTTATAGTAGCCAATTTACATCAAAAAGGTTCAACAACATATCAATACATCCTTTTACCATTAACATCCTACCCTTTTCATGGATTTGATCTAGAAACCCTATATTACTCCCTTAGAACCATTACATAATCCCTTCTTAAAGAAAAATGCCACTCATATGCACACCCCATATGCACCCATACTCGACCTCTAATCTCTAACACCCAATACCCATAACCTCTAACTTAATCTCCCGTTGTCTAGATCCAAATGCTTCCTTTAATAGGATAAGAGATCACTTAATCATCATTCCAGAAGCAATCCTGCATGCTAAATGTCATCATATCTTGTTATACTCAAGTTCCCAAGCCATTTAAATTCCAGCTAGCCATAACAACCTCCACTTTACAACCCACAACCATAATGATTCCCTAGAATATTCTTTTGTTGAGCTCCAAGTCTTCATGTAATAACCTTGTCATCATTACGCTTATCTGAAACTTCACATGTTTTTCATGTGATACCCTTTAACTGAAATGTGACTAAGTTCTTAGACCCTTAAACCCTTTCTTGCTTCCACGTGAAAACCCATCTCTCCTCACGCGTGTTCACTTACGTGCTTTTCTCCATAGTACCTTCCACAATGCGCTCATCCTCTCACTTAGTCATTTTCGAGTCTCAACAACCATCACACTCTAATTACATCATCAAAAACCTATACAACACCACATCTACATGTGCATTTTCACATTATGATCATTATTCATCACTTTTCCCTTTACTTCCTCTTTATATCATCCATGCTTCACACTTTTTATCACTCCATGTTTTTCTTGTCTCGGCGCACTCTTCTACATCGATCTACATGGCTATCAAGTACACATTTCTATCTATTTTATGTTACCCAGATTTCACTCATGAACATAAAGTGGGGAAAAATGTAGACACTAAATCATGCACTTTGGGTACATTACTAGATCCTAATCACATACTACTATTCATATGCTTCTTAAGGGAGAAAAGTACTAATTGACCATTATACTTGGCCTCTTAGGTTATTTTCCATCCTCCTTAGACTTACGGACCTCATTGTAGTCACAAAATAATGCATTTTCTTTTACATTTATACTACCAATTATGTTATTTTATATATGGATCTCACGTAATAAAATTATCCACTAATGACCTATCCCCTAGTCACGTCATCAGTTTGTCGGTCATCATTGTCATTTGTCTGGTACACTAATCAGTTGTCTATACAAATTTGGGCATATTTTGGGAGTCTTAGGTGTTGTAATTTTCTTGATTTTCATCTCCATTCCTACACTAGGGCACCTAGGGTAGCACTGGGGCACCCCAAGATGCCCCAGTCTGTGATTTTTAGCAGCCTTGTTTTCGTAACTTGTGGTTCTAATATATTTGTTTGAGGTGAGTATTTTTTGTTACCCCATGCATTCCTCTAGGTAGTAATCAACATTTTGGGTCATTAGTGTTGAAATTTGATAAAGAGATCCATATATAAACATAACATACTCACTATATTATGGCAATAGACTGTCATCTATTAAGGGCAGCTATATACTAAGGCAAAGGATTGCATTTGGGCATCTTCTACATCTACATCACACAAGCATAGGGGGAAAGGGTTGTATTCTTTCTATTCCATCCACCATTTGCATTCTTACATCTATTTATTGCCCCCTACTTCTACGTCATTGGCGCTAGGGAACCCTAGGCATAAAATTACACACACATGCACAAAAATCTACATGGGGTCTAGAATGTAGTGCAATGCTTAGTTGTAAGTCCACCATTCTGGAAACTAAGGTCACTCTGACCTATTCATATGCATTTTTATTTTTTTATAATTTGATGCTTTGAATAGGGTTTTGCAGGTGGATCTTCACATCAAATTTTTAGTAAAATAAGTGAAGGTATTGCGACAACTGTGTGACAAAGATGAATATATTGCGAAGACCTTACGACACAACCAGATTCAGATCCTGAGATTTTCTGCAGACTACAATTCCCATATCATTGACCAAGGTGCCCTAGTACCCTTCCAGGTGCCCCAGTCTGGTCAGATTATCAAATTATTCCATTCTCGAAGCTATCCAATCACACCCTTCCTAGTCTGCACATCAACCTGTTTTAGTCTAGCACACAATGAGCTAAGTCAATTTCATGTTAGTACTATATCCCTTTTATTTTTATTATTCCAATAAATTCAAACAATAAAATAAAATATTTAGATTCAACATTTTAGCATTTCATTTTGTTTCTATTTAGATTAACTCATTAAATACCATATTTTAGTTAATCATTTTAGTGAATCCTACTTTTAGAATACTTTGTCTTTGGATCCTTTTCAATACCTTAGTGGTTAAAAATAGTTTCTATTCTTTTCTCATCATGTATCATTTTAGAGTGAATCCTATTTATGATGAGGCTGCCATAACTAAACTCAAATCTTTATATAGTACCCCAATGGCTACACCCAAGCATACTCAACAGGAACTCTTGAAGGGCGAGTAAATTGTGCTAACTAGTATTGTAGATTATCCTATAGGTATCTTCCTTGTTAATGACCCTATTGCATTCGCTCATTATACACCATGCCATCTGGTCGTTTGTTTTCCTTCTTATGATATGCCACCAAATGCTTTAGATGAATCTATCATTGATTACTTCTTATGCATTGATACCCAGTCAAGTATACATCACGACTCTTCTTCTATTCTACATACTGCTATAGTTCCTTCTAGATCTTCTACCACTTCTGATAATACTCCTCACGTATCTCATTCTAGCTTACATTCTCCTTCATATTACATTGATGACCCTACTGATAGTCTTGTCAGTGACAACATTATTCTTGGAACTCCATCTACTACGGATGATTATCATGAGTCTCCTTCTTTCTATACCAATGAGTGTGACTCCTCTAATCCATTGTTTTCTTCTCCTAAGGTTGCATATACTATTATGCATGAGTCACCACCATCCATTGCTTCTTCTCCTTATATTCCCACATCATCTATGGCTCCTACTTCATCTTCACCTATGGAGGTTTCATCCTCGGTCACCTCACCTATTAGGGATGTTACCGATGTTAGTCATATTATTTCTATCGATATTCCACCTTCATAATCTATTATAGCTCTTTTGACACATCCTACTAATGTGCCTTTAACATCAGAATCTATTGTATCACCTTTTGACATGCCCATGATCAATCAAAATGGAAAAATTCAGCCACTTAACACATTGTTTCCATATTCTACCATCCCCTCATAGGATATTCTCTCTCTAATGCATATTGTAGGTTAGATTCAATCTCAAGTTCATACCCTCACTTTAGAAAGTAAGACCTATTATGCCTCTATGGACAAAAATATTTGCATGGTAATCCCATTCCTAAGAAGATTCGTAATTACACCTTCCCTACAGAATTTACATGTTTTGATGGTAGTGGTGACCCTCATGCTCATCTATTGCACTACCGTATGCTTATGACCTCTCATTATAATGATTGATTGTTACTTATGGCCATTTGCTATAGTCTTTTTGACAAGGAATTACAATGGTACACCCATTTACCCTTTGGATCCATTAGCACTTTTTATGACATGGAGGATGATTTCCTCTATCATTTCATTATCAATAATGGCCATAGAGTTACTTATAAACACATACCTACTTTACATCATGGATCCTCTGAACCTATCACAAATTATATCTTATGGTTTAATACCTGTATACACCACATTATATTCCAACCTAGTGACTTAGAGAAGAAATTCATTTTTTGTCGTGGCTTCATTTCTCCACTTAAGCAAATGTTGTAATATGATACTTGCGAGTCATTCATCCTCTTATGCTATAAAGTTATTGACCTAGAAAATGATCTTCTATCTTCACATATTATTAAACCTACACATGTTTCTCTGACCATTCCATCCTCTCATCTTCCAATCACACATCTAGTTGAGAAGGACCAAAAATATCCACCTTTTCCTAAATTATAACCCAAACAAGCTCAACCCACTCCTCCACCACTAACCTATACTTCGCTAGATCCGTAACAAGATACTACCTCCACCACTCCACCTAAGTCACAAGAGCCTTTATTTTTCTCTCCTCATGCTCAGCCACATGATGTGCTACATATATTACTTAATGAGTGATTAATTCGGCTACCATATAACCAACATCCTCCCCCACACAAATTACAACATCAACATGACCAACATTATTGTAATTATCATCGCATCGATGGTCATCACGAAAATGATTGTCTTCACCTATGTGAGATGATACAATAACTAATGGATACATATATAATCTCCTTCTCATCTCCCGAATGGTCATTATCTCCCTTACCTCGTCAACACATGCATACCCCACTTGAGTCTTCTCCACTAGGTACTTAGTTCATTTGTCATTCACCACCGTCACATGCACGCTCTCCACCTCATCCATCACTTCTACCATCATATTCATTGCATCTGCCACATCTGTGCTATCCACTACTTCATGCTGTTATGTCCCATGGGTTTCCATGAGCCTTTTCATATCCCATGGTAACTCCATATGACATTAAATTTGGTTCATACACTCATGCTGCATCCATTCCACACGCTTCCACCATCACATGTCATTTGGTCTTTGGTAGCTGATTATTATCACCATACCACATGATGATGCACTTATGTTCTTATGATTCTTACACGACTGTTGAGGGACTATTTCTAAGAACCTTTCATCACGTGCTTCGTTGTTTCATCTAGCGCACTCAATCATTTCCCGATGATGCACTCTTGCTTACACGTCTCATACTTGACTGTTGAGGGGTCTTAACTATATGATCCTATTCACCCACACGGTGGGGGGCATCTCTCATATCCCCCCTACTCTCATCATTCTAACATTTTATGAACACATCATATTGTCTTATGTGCGTTACGACACATTCATTATTCTATCACATATCTTATTCACATTAACATTATCATTATACTAACTATGCATTACACATTCCATTTATAACACTCTCATCAATCATATTCCATTTCACATCTCTTATCATTCACCACACACATTCTATCTACCACTCACAATATTATCATATGAATATACACTATTCAATACATAACATATATGATGATAATTAATATTGAACCATATATCATCAATCACATTGCGACAATTATATAACAACTCAAAATCATCATATATCAAAAATATATGTTCATACATCATAGCCAAATATGTCTCATCACTGAGGGGAAAAACCCCCACATCATCTACAATAAGCCATATTAGGCCTCATCATCGCTATCACTCTCAGGTATTGCAAGTGCCCTAGAATTAGATGCCTTGTCACTAATGCGATGCCACAGTTTGCGACCTCAGAACTTATCCACATACCTTCATAGCATAGTAATATTTTTAGATTGCTCTAAAATTGACGCTGTAAGTCCACATACCATGTGAACACGTCCTGGGCCAAGGGACCACTGTCGACATTAAAATTTTCCTCCGTAATTTCTATTTTATTAATGTATGTATTAGGAATAGGATGTTGTTAAGTATAATTAGTAGTGGCATCCAATAGAAGATAACGGTACCATCAGTATGGTGCCGCCAATAATGTAGAGTATGGTAACAATAAAAATACAATAAGAATGTTGTAAAAAGTAAATATTTGTCGTAAGTGGTCCGGTAATGTTAAAATATCAAAGTTGGGATAAGTAGAGAAGTAGGGTCTACATGATTAGGAATTAGAAATATTATATTTGTAATAAGGAAAAAGAATGTCATAAATATTTTGTATATTTTATTTGTGGAAAAGTCTAAAAAGGTGGAACCCATGTGAGATGATAAGGTTTATCTTATCTTAGAAGATAAGCCTACATGTAAAGGCAAGAGTTTAGGCATGAAATATGATTGGCTGGAAGAGATTTCCTATCCTATCTTAGAGATAAGGTGGATAAGCCTGAATTCCTATAAATAAAGAGGCCACCCCCCCTCATTTAGCATAGAGAGAAGTAGTGAGAAATATTGTATGAGTAAGTGTGTAAAGGAAGCCATCATTTTGAAGGTGTGTTAAAGAAGCCATTAAGATTTGTAATTGTGAAGTTTCTCCCATAGTTATTGTTTGAAGGCAAGTGAAGTTAATAACACTTGAAGAACCTCATGGGTGAGATTGTAAAAATTTCATGTTAATATTATAATTTATGCTGATATTTCAGATTTATCATTATTCCTTCTTATCATAGTCTATGGTATTCTTATGTTATGTTTGTTGTTGTGTTTCCAGATTACATCCACCAAACTAAGAGTTGTGCATTAGTTAATAATCATAGCATGAGGAGTTCTTGGTGAAGAATTATCATAGTGCCGGATTGGTGTTGACACCACCACCTATCACCTCTCGAGCACGTTGATTCTTCTTGTGTGCCTCATCCCTCTCACCTAGCAGTACCGTGTCGCCACTACTATTGCCACTACCTCAAAGATATGGACATGCTCACATACAATGTCATCAACATGGTTTAACATCCCTCCACCTAGCACATCGTTCGACACATTCCACGTCAAAGTATGGACTGATGTGTCTACAGTCAACGACCAATACACATCCACCTGTAAACATAACATAACACAACGGATTAGCTAACCACATATCAAATAACAAAGATAATTTGTTAAACACAAAATAGGCATAGATAACTACTTACACTTCTACCACAACCACTACTACAGGGTCGGGGACACCTCCCTCCCCTCCTCCTCCATGAGGTAGCTCCATAGGAACCTGCGAATAATAGGTATAGTAATACCCATCGATGAGCTTCCCACCATGCACGATGATTACTCCTCGGTGCAACCTGCATCATCTCCATCAACAATTTTTTATCGCTCGATCTGACCTCATTTGGCCCTGGTGGTACTAATTGCTCTGCCATAGGTCCCTGGCCTAGCACTGGCCACTCCTAGGTGCCCTGATGTCTTGCAACCATATATATGGCTATGGGGGCACATCCTTGAGCTATGCCAAACTCCCATGACACCCTCTCAACTTGGAAAAGCTATGCTACACCTGGAAAGTGGTCCTCAAGCCATACTATCCTCCGAATGCATCGTAACTCTGTAGCATCCTCAAGGCCATCCCCCATAATCTTGGTATGGTCTTTCATATAACCGCCTCAGGCCCCATCCTTATCTATAAGTTCCCTGAAGGTATCTGTATCCATATTTCTACTGTAAATATCCACCCAACGTCGACCATATATCTCATCCTGGAGCCCACTCTCCTCGTGGCCCTGTAACCGGTCTCAATACAACTATGTGCTCATATGCTAACACATGCATCAATGTGGTGGCTCATATATCTCCACCATGCTCATCTTGTGTAAACCGATATAAGTATCTATATAGATGGGTTAACACACACCGTGCCCATGCATGTATCTCATACCCTCCTCTTCTATTTGCTAACATATGTCATGCATCTTATACAAGACGCTGAACACCTCCTCCCTCAACATGGACTATACATAAAGCAATCACCACTGCAATAAATCTGCACAAACAAAGAACCCTAGACTGTAATATAACATTCAAAATGATATGGGCCTTGGTAAGTACTCGAGTCCCCATAAAATACCACCTTGCAAAGTGCATCTGTTATTCCATATCCTCCGATGGCCATCACTCATACCCTTTCCCCAGCAACCGTCAATCGCAATATGCGATATACATCCTCCAACGTGACAATCATCTAACCCGTAGGCAACCAAGATGTGCACGTGTCTACACACCATCTCTCACACAATGCAGTCAACATAGGACATATTATGGGGCACATCCCCCATACTATGCTATATGTCATAGGCTCGGCATAGAACCATCACATCCCACTCATCATCCAACAGGTCCAATACTAAGCAATGTGCTCATATGATGGCCACCACGAAACTCCCACTGAATGGATATCCTTCTGCACACCTCCAAACGACAACAAACATAACATTAGAACACATTGCACAACCTAACACACTTTCTTATGATACTAGATACATGTTTTTCATCATTATCCACTCAATGCACACATTTTGGACTAGGGATGCCCAGATGCAGGACTGGGGCGCCCCAAAGTAGGACACTAGCACCCAATTTTGGGCGCTCTAGTCTTAGGGGTCACTAGCGCCCTCACCACTCTTGTCCAGGTCCCAAACGTTCGAGAAAATTAAAAATCTAAAATTTTCAAAAATCCAACTACAATGACTACTATACTATACATTTTGCAAAAATTAATGCACTTACCAACTTCGTGGTCGTAAGTGACGCTATGAACAGTCGCCACTCTCTCGAACTGACTAGGACACAATGCTCTCACTTGAGCCATCTTCATTCACTCCGTGCATACTCTCACACTGCGCATAAAAGACAAATGAGGTAACTAGAACACTTTTTCACTTTGCTATTTATAACTACTTTTCATCACTACCTTTACTATGGTCCCTAATTTGCACGCTTATTTCCACAACTAATACATGCTACACTGTTTCACTCATATCTTGAGTGTTTATACTCCGATTTACACCTCTGTTTGGAACATTATTTTTAGAATTCTACTTGCCACCGTATTGTACACATTTGGTGCATGCATTATATATCTCCATTGTTGTCTTCCATATCAATACATACACGTTTTCACCTCTTGTCATTACTTTTGGCTTAGCGCGTTTGTTCTTTTCATCACTCCCCCTTTCACCGAAAGGAGGGGGCATATTATTGGGGATCCCCCTATAATCCCTTTCACATCACCGTGCATGTTCAAACAATTGCGAATTTGACACTTACCAATACATCGCGTGATATTTCACCATTAATTCCCCCTAATGACCTAATCTTGGGGGCAACAAGCATTTAAAATATTCCTTTATAACATAATCGCTCATCACTTCTCTATCAAACCCCCCTAATGACCTAACATGGGGGACAAATTGCATAAAGATATCTCCAATCGATGTAACCAATCAAGCAATCGATTAATCAATCAATCAATTAACGCATTCAAATTTCCCAACAAATTGTCATCATTCAATCAATACGAGTTCAACTAGCATAAAATATGGCCTCCATGAATGACCGATCAATTTGGGAGATTACATTCATCACCTTTCAAAATCAGATGACCTTCAAACTTGGGGAAGTTATATCCTTCAAATTTACAAGTGCTTATTTCTAGATGACCTAACTTGTGAATTCCATCTCTTACCATTTTGCGCTTGCTTCTAGATGACCTAACTTGGGAAGCCCTTCTCATATTCTGGCGTTTGCTTTTAGATGACCTAACTTAGAACCCACCATACATTTCATCTCCTGTTTGCTTCCAGATGACCTAACTTAGAAGCCACCTTTTCATGTCGCGTTCGCTTCCAGATGACCCAACTTGGAAGCTTTCACATTGCGGCAACACCCATGGAGTGGGGGTAAGAGTGCCTTTCCGTATATCACTCCTATATGGGTCAATTGTTTGATCGAAATTATTTGGATCCAAAAATCTCACAAAATTCAATTTGAGCTTGTCTGTAGCAGCTAGATCTCGAGAATGATAGTTAAAGACTGGAGAATAACACACTTTTCTTCCCTACGCTCTTCCTTTGGTGCTAGGACGCCCAAATTCTTCTAATTATTCATTTGTATATGAGCGTTCGGGTTGGGAATTGATCACTCCCTACCCAACTATTAATCATTAAATCACCTTTAAAATCATCATACATCCTAGTCATCACTTTCATTCAGCACAGTTCATCATAACATTTACAATTTTTCACTATGTTAAATGGATCAACCTGTTGATCCACAGTTCGGCATGGTTTTATGGTTCTATCGGAACGTTTGTAGTACACATCTGCGCGTTCTACTACAACATGGGCTTCTCCGACTTCTCTCAGGTACGCATCTTTATCTACTTTATGTTACTGAGCTTTCCACTCACCAACATAAAGTGGGGGAAAATGTAGTCACAAAATCACACACTTACTATTACATTTATACCACAAAGTATGTTATTTTACATATGGATCTCACGTAATTAAAGTATTCACTAATAACCTATCCCCTAGTCATGTTGTTAGATTAGTCGGTCGTCATTGTTCACTTGTTTGGTATCAGTTGTTAGTTGCCTATACAATTTTGGGTATCTTTTAGAGAGTCTCAGGTGTCGTAATCTGCTTGATTTTTGTTTCCATTCCTACACTAGGGCACCTAGGGTAGCACTGGGGTGACCCAGTCTGTGATTTTAGGTGCCCTTGTTTCCGTAACTTTTGGTTCTAATTTATTTGTTCAAGGCTAGTATTTGTTGTTACCTTCGTGCATTCCTCTAGGTATTAGTCGGTATTTCGGGTCATTAGTGTTGAAATTTGAACAAGAGATCATTATATAAATATAACATACTTACTACATTATGGGTGGCGAACATATTATGTATCAAGGGAACCTATCTACTCAGGCAAGGGACTGCATTTGGGCATCTTCTACATCTACATCACACAAACATAGGGGGAAAGGGTTGTATTCTTTTTATTCCATCCACCATTTCCATTTCTTACATCTAGTTATTGCCCCTTTCTTCTGCATCATTGGCGTTAGGGAACCCTAGGCATAAAATTACACACACATGCAGACAAAACTGACATGGGGTCTGGAATGTAGTGCAACACTTAGTTGTAAGTCCACCATTGTGACAACTAAGGTCAGTCTGATCTATTCATATGCATATTTTTATTTTTTTAGAATTTGATACTTTGAATAGGATTTTGTAGGTGGATCTTCAAATCACATTCACAACGACATAAGCGAAGGTATTATGATAAATGTGTAAAAAAGACGACGATATTGCGAAGACCTTGTGACACAGCCAAATTCAAATCCTGAGATTTTTCTATAGGCTAGAATGCCCAGATCACAGGACCAGGGTGCCCCAGTATCCTTCTAGGTGCCCCAGTCCAATCAAATTCTTAACTTCATGTCATTCCCAAAGTTGTCCAGTCACAGCCTTGCCTAGTTTACACATCAGACCTGTTTCAGTCTAGTACACAACGAGGTAAGTCAATTTCAGGTTAGTACCATACCCATTTTATTTCCATTATTCCAATACATTCAAACAATAAAAATATAATTTTTAAATTCAACATTTTAGTATTTCATTATGTTTCTATTTAGATTAACTCATAAAATACCATATTTTAGTTAATCACTCACTCCTAATCTAACCCTTCATGCTTCACCTTTTTTGGTTTTGGACACGAGTTCCCAACCAAGATGAAAACACCCAGGTGCCCTCATCCTCTTTGGGCACCCTATACCTATTTGTACTTTTCTTGCTCCTTTTTAGATTCTTTCAAGCCATTGGGCATCCCTATCTCTTAGGGGTCATCCTTTTAGTGATCAATTACAAAATTTGAACAAGAGAAACATATAAATATAAATTTATGTGACTAAATTGAAGGAGCAAGCTCTAAACATCTATATTAGCACCTAAGGTTACATCTCACAAGCACTCAAGAGCATATTTGCATTCATTTAGCACCATCACAAGGGATATAGGCTAGTTTTCTACATCACACGCGTATGAGGGAAGTTCATTTTATTCCATGCACACATCTATTACATATTTTTACATCTAGCTAATTTGCTCACTATCAAGTGTGACATGCATAAGAGCCTTCTAGGGTAGGATTCCATACAAACACACACAAAACTACATTAGGTATGAGATGTAGTGCAATGCTCAGTCATAAGATCACTAATTTGACAACTGAGGACAATATGACCCCTCATTTTACATCTTTATTTTTTAGAATTTGATGTTATTTTTAGGGTTTTATAGGTGATCTCTTTATTACAGGTTATCAACTTCATATGTGATCATAGTAGGACCTTCTAGAGATAAACAACGAGGGTTTCAGATCATCTGACAACCCTGCAAAATTCATCTCTGGACCTCCTGTGTAGACCCTGGTGCCTAGGAACCAGTACTAGTCTAGGCACCTTGGTCCCTGCTCCTCCTGCCTTCCTACACTTTTTTAGGTTTTGTTACAAGGTCCCGTACTGTCATTCTTTCATTCTTCCACCTTTGCACACTACCAAATATTTGTGAACTCAGCTAAGTAACCTAAATCTCTATTATACTTAGGGTTTTACTTCCTTTGCTTATTTTCTCAAGTAATTTCTATACTTTTTTGTCATATATTACTTGTTGCAGCATACATAAGAATTTAACAAAGTAATCTCCCCTTTAGTTTATTTTTGTTAAATCAGCTACATCATTGGTCTCATACATTACCGATCTCAGAGCATGATCACATGCCTTTATATCTACAAGCATCGGGTAGAGAAACCTTTCCCTTTAATTTCATCGGATAACATAATCATCATGATACACTTGGGGGGAAATCATGATTACTGTCCCCCCCTTCTAGTGTTATCAAGTGTCTCATATTTCTACTTTTTCACTCTGCACTTCAAATCTAGTCTTTCACATTCATCTTACACATCTTGATATACTTGTATCGTCATTAACCAATGGCACACTCTCATGCTATGGTTCACACTTGACTGTTGAGGGTATACTACATTCATGAACCTCACATCGTACACATGATAAATCCCACATTCTATGCATTTACAACACATATTTCTAGCATTACACTCTCGTACATCACATTACGCTATGATGCAGTCTAGTTCCATGGTTCATACTCAATTGCTGAGAGTCTAAATCTAAAATGAACCTCATCACACTCACTCACTCTCAACAATCTACGATTTTTCAATCATATCTTTCTAGTGCACAATTCAAACCATTTTCCAATGACACACTCTTGTTCTATAGTTCATTCTTGACTACTGAGGAGGCATTTTTAAATTAATATCATCTCATATTTACTCATTAACATTCTCTTGGGGGGCATGCTGAGCCTATAACACTCACATTGCATTCCATTCACACTCACATCATACTGTATATCTTGGTTGCAAATTATTCTTGCTTATTTATAATCACATACACACTTTGCTTACTATGTTAGCTGGATGCGTAGTATGTAATTCTCTTTTCTATATACAAATTTGCGTTCACTTACCTTTTAGTTGTGAATTTAGAATTTACATAGATCCTTACACGCAACATGGATGCTCAGCACTTTACCTCTTACCAGTCCCACAATGAATCCTAGGGGCATATTATTTCATACACATCACATGTGCTAGTGTTTTGTTATATACGACTTCATATTCTTACCAACATACTACTTTATATTGGATTATACACACTTTGAAATACTTTTTATCTTTATAAAAATGATAACGGGTGATTTATGGGAAACATTTATCTTGTAAGAGTATTTTCCACCATGGTTGTCTGTTACTTTTTTTTTCTACTGTTTGTAATTGTTTGCTAATGTCTGCCATTGTTTGCGGGCTTCATCCTTTGTCTTGTGTGTACACTATATGATTTTTGCTGTTTTTGCCTTAATTTTATTGTGACATTGTGAGTGATGTACCATGTTTGAAACTCACTTTTCATGGTTTACATTGTCTTCTTGCTTGCTAGATTACAATTTATATTCTATATGCGTCTTTTTATTGATTTCACTAACACATGTTTTCTAGCCTCTTTGTTTGCACGTGCCTTGGTTTCTACCAAGAACATTCCCTCCCTTTATAGGGCATCAGTTTCAGATCAACATCCAATCCTCTCCTTTGGGATGCATCCTCCTAGCAATGTTGTATGTACCCCAAACGAGAGGGGCATACATTGGGTGAATTAGTCACCCCATTCAATAGTACACAGTCACAATTTATACTTGGAAAGTACAAGAACAACACAGTCTTCAATCATAGAAATAGACCAAAATCTAACTTGGGTCCTCAACAAAACATGAATGCTAGTGCCTGGATGTAGACATGAGTGGCTAGGTGCCCCTGACCCTTCCCAGGTGCTTATGACCAGGGGTGGTTACAAATTTTTTCTCAGTTCAAAATGCTTCACAACATTCTACAAAGTAGTTATCTCAGTGTAGGCACAATCCTCAAATAACCAACATGCATGATTTCTCTATTTTTCTATTTGAATTGGATCAAACTGGATCAAAATGGATCAAACTTGAAAAAAACATGATCACACCATATGTAGTGGTGTATAAATCATTAGGAAGTAGTTAGTGTTGGAAAACAACACTAGACCTTTCTCCCCAACACTTCTTCTGCCATGGTGTGAGATCACCCAAAAAACTGACACTTGGCATGAGACACTTGAAAAACTAGTTCTTGGCATGAGATCACCCAAAAAACTCATTCTTTTACAAAAATTTTAGGATCCTTTCAATCCTTTCACTTGTTAAGGATTAGGTGCACATGTTCTTTTTACTACTTTTGCATATTTTTACATACTTTTGCATACTTTTTACATACTTGGATCAAATTTTTCATATACACATATTTGACTACTATTTTTTTCTTCTCTTTTACAGTTCCATCCTTATGGGAAACAACAATCACATCATCGAACACATCAAATGAAAATGAAAATAGGTATAACACGACATAACCCATACGATTTGAGCCCTAGGGTCACTTCCTCTTCTGTAGCTGCCACACTTCATATTTATCACTCCATGATTTTTCTAGTCTCCTTGGAACGCTTTTGTCATCGATCTACATGGTTATTAAGTATGCATATTCTATCTACTTTATGTTATTGAATATTCACTCAAAAATATAAAGTGGGGGAAAATGTAGACACTAAATCACACACTTTGGGTACATTTCTAGGTGCTAATCAAAGACTACTATTCATATGATTCCTAAGTGAGAAAACTAGCAATTGATAGTTATCTTTGGCCTTTTTGTCTTTGTTTATGCCTTCTTCTTCGAATCTTACACCCTACATCCTAGTCGGTGCTTCACTATTTTATATTTTTTCACTCTAGACATGAGTGCCTAGATAGGACACCAATGCCCAAACGACCCCATCCTTTTAGGCACCCCTGACCTCTTTGTATCTTATTCACCTCTTTTGAGCATATTTTATCTTTTGGAAATATTGTTTTTCTTATAGGTTGGAATTTTAGTTGCTAACTACAAAATTCAAACAAGAGAATCATATAATATAAAGTTATGTGACCATAATAAAGGACCAAATGCTAAACATCTACTATAACCACCTAAGGTTACATCCAAAAGCATTATAAGAGCATCAAAGCATCCATCTAGATATCATTCAAGGAACAAGGGACTACATTCTTTTGAATACACTTCATAGGATGGGAATTTCATTTTGACATCCACACATCTAATTATAATCCTACAGCTAGTTATTACTCGCTATCAAGTACATCTTACACAAGAGACACCTAGGGCATGTTTCTACACACACAGAAATACACAGAGTCTGATACGTAGGGAATTATGTTGTAAAAATTTCATGCTGTTGGTGACTACTGGGGCCAGTTTGAATCCCCATTTACATATTTTTTTTGGATTATGTTTTGGGGTTTTATAGGAAGTTTTTTGTTTTGCAGGTTACAGGAGAATTCCGCGGGGATAGTCTAACACACAGGTGCGGTGATCAACACAAAGGGAAACATGACATAGAAGTGGACACAGAAGAAATCAATTCCAGCCCAATTTTTGCAGTCAACAGAAATCTAACAACAGGTCTATAGTCGCTCAGGCACCATAGTTGAACCTGATTTAACATTTTTACAATTTTTTGGGTTCGATTGCGACAATACCTCTCTTGTTCATGAATTTTATGTGATCAGTAAATCTATGAGATGAATGTGAAATCAGGCTAAGTTACTTATTACTCTTACAACTAGGGTTTTCATATTTCTCTAGGTTATGCTTAGGACAAATATGAATACTTTATTGTTCATTCATTGTTGTCGTGATAGGCAATTAGGTTTTACAATTTGTAGATTTGGGTTAAATCATGCAAAAAATAACATTCTTCGTTTCTTACACATGAAATGTTTCCCAAAATTTAATGCAGGTGCCCCATTTAAAATTTTTTATGGTTTTGTTGCATTGGTATATGTCTATGGAAACACTCAAATTTGGCTAACTATGCTGTGACAATAAAGGGTTTGGGATTGATTCTATACTAATGCTTATGCTCACATTCTAAGCTCAATCAACTTCCTTTTCCCTCTTTCATGAATTGATAATATCTACAAAATACTTTTTTTTTCATTCATGTAATATTATTTATCCAAAGCACTACTCTATCTATAGGCATCCTTTCTAGGAAATGGATATAGGTTAAGATCCGGATGCTACCATACAATATAGGACGAACCTGTACTATAGTTTGGGATAACATGTATGGTCCCATATATTTCCTTATAATAATCATTTTATTAATTTGAATATATTATGTTCATCATTTTATCTTAACTAGGTCGACCTTAATATGATACCTAACACTGAGAAGCCTATATAAACAAGTGAAATGTACTTCATAACTCACCTAAAATTCTTAAGCACTCCCATTTCAAAATACCAACACCAAATCACTCAAGGATCTCCTAAAATTTCCTAAATAAAATGCACATCCTTTATAACATCCACCACATAGGTCTAAAACACTAAAACTAGGTTCAAGAGTTTAGCTTCCTCCATTAACAAACCTTCAAAAGTCATAGAGCTATGTCTTAATTAGTAATAACAAGTCACTCCAATCATTGCCAAATGTTTTAAGGGAAATATGAAATTAATTTTATCATTTGAAAGTTTTGACGAACATCACACCATATCACTACCACATTGGGTACATTTCTATGTATATTGTAGTCCTACTAAATCATACATGGGTACTTTCCAGGTCCTTAAAATCATACTAGCATTTAAATGATCTAAGTAGAAAAACAGTGGTTGAAAATTATATTTGGATGTTTTAGTATCTCTTTTTTATTATTTATTCTGCACACCCTAAACCCCGTTGATATTTAGTTATCTATCTTCTAGCTTTAGACACCAACGCCCCAAACCGGATAGCAACGCCTAGGGCTCCTTGTCCCTCTAGGAACCTGACCTTTTCCACCTTACGCTCTTTTTGGGTCTATTTTATCTTTTTGAAATGATTTTTCAAGTATGGGTTAGCCTTAAAAGTTGTGAATTAAAAAATTCAAAATAAGGGAATCAATAAATACATAGTATGTGTTCAAAATCAGGACCAGTCACTAAATATCACTATCATCAACCTAAGATTGCATGCCAAAGGAACCTAAACGCACTCTAAAGGAATCCATATAAAACCAATAAAGGACAAGGGTGCCATCAATCGACATACATGCATAGGCAGGGGAAATCCTATTCTATTCCAATCCACAACTACTACTTACATTTATAAGTACTACAAACTACATTATAACTACAACCTGTATCAAGGGCAACTGCACAAAGCGGAATCCCAGGGCATAATTATTACTAATACATAAAAAAGAAATGGCGTATGAGATGTATTGAAACACTAGGTTGCAAGTTCAATCTCAGGGTGACCACAGGGGTCAGTTCAACTCCCTTTTTGCAGTTTCCTTTTAGGTTGATACGGATTATGGGGATTGCGTTATGTTGAACTATTTTTGCATGTTATAAGTATCCTCAATAATCATAGTGCGAACATTAGGATATTAACAAAGAGAAATTATGAAACCTTAGTGACACAATAGAAAGAAAATTGTGAGTCTCTATGCAGTCACCAACACCCAGAAGTAGTCACCAATACCCAAGCGCCTCTGCCTAACATTGGGCGCCCTTGTCCATCATTATTCTCAGGTTCCATATTTCACAATGAGCATTTAAACCACTAATTTATATCTATTAATCAGTCACACCTTCCCAGATAACTTCACACCCATTTAGAAATCAACTGATTCCTTTATCTCTCTTCCTTTTTTAGGATTTTACATCATTGCTTTCATATTGCTTGGATCGTATTATATATTATAATTTGTACCTCACAAGGAACAATAGTTTACTATGCAATATATAATTTTAATTCAAATTAAATTAAATCATTGTTGAACCTGTATCAAATTCAAACACTATAATTCTTCTGTGTTTCCCATATTAGACACCTAGAATTCTGTCCACCATGAGTATCTCCATCCCGGCCCTTTGTGTGGGCAGATATTGAATGTCAAGACGAAAATCCAATATTTTCCTTCCAAAACACTTATATTCATCTCATACTCTCAGAATATGTATTTCATTAAATTTACTATAGCATTATTTTTAATGAGAAAACAGTAATTTACATTGTGAAAAGTCCTGCAATCTATTTAGATAAGACCCCCTCTTTATAATCATGTTTGTATCAAACCACAGGGTTAAATGAGATTGGTTGATAATGGATCCGACCTCAACATTGTAACTACCATTCCTTAAAGCACTTGGAATTCCAAAGGATCTAAAACACCATCATATATTTGCATTCGTGGCTTGAAAATATTCCTAAAAAGTATTTCGTACAATCACACTTCCCCACTTACTATTGGGCAATGCAATTCTCCTTCCCATCAATGTAATACCTAACAATATTAATTATAATATGCTCCTCAAATGGATTTATGCATGCCATGCATGTGGTATCCTTTGAAACTTCACATTCAGATTAAATTCCTATACTAGGGTGTGGTCTATGAGGCCTTGACAATCCCTCTCTGTTTGCCTTTGGAAACACTATCGATTCAGTTCACTTTGAAGTGCCCACTTCATCACCCTCCCAAATTTCCAAAAGTATGGTCTGGGTATTGGTATATGATCATTCTGATGTAACCGAATTCGATAGGAAAAATGCAAAAGGAAGTGTCAAAGACCTCTTTCCATTTCCCAACAATCCCCAAGCTTAGCCTTTGGCTATTTCCCTCGCTTGTTAGCTTGATTCCACCACACTCTCTTGAGGTTTACAATATTTCACAATGAGCATTTAAACCACTAATTTATATCTATTAATCAGTCACACCTTCCCAGATAACTTCACACCCATTTAGAAATCAACTGATTCCTTTATCTCTCTTCCTTTTTTAGGATTTTACATCATTGCTTTCATATTGCTTGGATCTTGTTATATATTATAATTTTGTACCTCACAAGGAACAATAGTTACTATGCAATATATAGATTTAATTCAAATTAAATTAAATCATTTGGTGAACATGTATCCTCATTCGAACACTATTAATTCCTTTTTTGTTGTCAACGTTTAAATTAAATCATTTGGTGAACGTGTATCCTCATTCGAACACTATTAATTCCTTTTTTGTTGTCAACTTTGATACCCTAGAATCCTAGCACCATGAGTATCTCCATCACTACCCTTTTGTGCAGGCTAATCTTGATTGTGAGATTAAAATCCAGATATTTTCCTTGGCTAATACTTACATTCATCCCCATACTTCTCTTGGATATGTGTATCATAAATTTATTATAGCTTTATCTTTTAATGAAGAGTATATCAGTTTTACATCTATGTGAAAATTCTTTCTCAATCTACTTTAGATAATGATCCCCCTCTTTATATTCATGTTTGTATCAATAACACAGGAGGTTAAATGTGTTTTAGTTGATAATGGATCTGGTACCTTAATATTTGTAATCTATCATTCCTTCATCAAATTGGCCTCTCTAAAGCATCCTCAATGATTCCCTCATATGTTTGCATATCAGTGGCTTTGAATAACATTCCTAAAATATTCTATTCGGTACAATCACACTTCCCATTACTATTGGGCAATGCAATTTCTCCTTCCCATTCAATGTAATACCTAACAATATTAATTATAATATTCTCCTCAAATGGAATTTGATGCATGCCATGCATGTGGTCCTTTTAACACTTCACATTCATATTAAATTCCTATACTAGGGTGTGGTCTATGAGGCCTTGACAAATCCCTCTCTGTTTGCCTTTTGGAAACACTATCGATCATTCACTTGAAGTGCCCACTTCATCCACCCTCCTCCCAATTTCAAAAAGTATGGTCTTGGGTATTGGTATATGATTCATTATGATGTCACCGGAATTCGATTAGGAAAATATGCAAAAGGAGTCAAAGAACCTCTTTCCATTCCCACACAATCCACCAAGCTCAGCCTTGGCTATTTCCCTCCGCTTGCTGCTTTTATTCCCACCACATCTCCTCTTGAGGTTTACACTATTTCACATAATCACCATCATAAAAAAGCAACTTCCATCTATTCCCCATACCGCAACTTACTTTGGAAAACCTACTCCTCCTAACACTAATACCGATACTCATGACACATTGCCACATTCGCCTCTATGGCACGGTATCTCTTCCATCCTCAAATAGATCTCTATCATTTACACACTTGGGGATATTCGAACTCTCTCCCCTCATAGTCATAGGTTATAATCAAAAAATATGATTCACATACACATTTATACATTACTCTTGCTTTGCAATTTTCATCAATATTCTAGCAACACTTTATCATATCTACACTATGGGAAACCTTGCTACATCTCTCTATGCTCATATAATACTCCATACAGACTTTGATACTCATGCTTACTTATGGATCCTTCTATTCATGGTAAACATGCTAATTTCTATATATGGTATACATCCTTGCATGCACTATACATAATTTGGTTACTCTTGTTCATAATGATCACATATTTTTTTCCAAAAGTTCCCGATCAACTGTCTCTAGTGTCTACTACTACACTTCACGCTATGTGCTTCATGACTAATACTTCTAAGAAATCCTACACCTTTGGTACACACATCATATGTGTTGCATCATTACCCTATGATGTACTCTAGTTCAATGGTTCATACTCAACCGATGAAGGTCTAAATATGAAATGAACCTCACCACATTCACTTTTCATGCTCTATGCTTCATGATCTACCTTTCTAGCACACATTCTCAGACCATTTCCCAATGACACACTCTTGTTCTATGGTTTATTCTTGATTGTTGAGGGTATTTTATGAATTAAAATCATCTCATACACATCTACTAGGGGTCACACTGATTGTATCACATTACATACCATTCCATCACACTCATACAATGCATTTTCATATCTTGGTTGCACTTACTCTTGATTTCTTATACTACTTACATAATGCACTTTTCTTACCATGCTAGTCAGATACTTAGTAAGTCATTATATTTTTATATAACACATGCACGTTCACTTGGTCTTTTAGAGTGAATGCATATCTCTTACATATTCTTACATGCTACAATGATGCTTGGCACTGTACCTTTTACCAGTCCCAACGAGGCTCTTGTGGGAATCTACTTTCACTTCTATCACATACTACACAAGTTCTATTATTACATCTCAATATAGTTACTTTACCTTCTTTGATTTATGCATGCTTTGACATACTATTTATCTTTCTAACATGTTAGTAGGTGCTTCACCTGTAGCATTTTCTTTGTAGGATTATATGCCACCATGGTTATTTGATACACTTTTCTTGCCATTGTTTGCAGGCTATTCCCTTTTTATTATATGCTCATTGTATGTTTTTGGCTGCTTCGTCCCTGATTGTTTTGTGACATTGTGAGTGATGTACCATGTTTGAAACCCATTTTTACGGTCCACTTTGTTTACACATTTGCTTGATTACATTGTCTTCTATTGCATGTTTGTTACTTTTTATACTAACAAATGTTACTAGCCACTTTATTTTCATGTGCCTTGGTTTCTACCATGCACATCCCCTACCCCCTGTAGGGATACAATACATCACAACCAAGGGTACTCTCTTTTAGGACGCACACTCCTACAATCATGACATATATCCCTAAAAGGGGGGAATTCATTGGTTGAAAAATCACCCCTATAGAATCTAGAGCTATAACACAAATCTGCACAGTATAGAAACATAACAAAAATATAGTCACAAAACGACCCAAAATCTGATTTGGGTCCTCTACATAGTACAAACACCAGCACCCAGAATAAGACACTACCTTCTGGGCACTCTTAAAATATCCTGGGTGCTAATGTCTTGGGGGAAGATACAATCATCTCATCAGATCAAAACAGTTCATAGAAGCCTTCAATGTAGTTCTATAATTATAGACACAATCCTTCAATTACAGAATGCATTCTATTTCTATCAATCAGTAAAACTTAGATCTAATTTGGAACAATCGAGACAATAGGAAAATATCAGGGATGTACCATCTACACTGGTGATTATCTGGTAGAGTCATGGAAGGAGAGTAACACCAGACCTCTCTCTTGAACAATTTCTCTTTGGCATGGGATCACTAAAAAAACTCACTTTTGGCGTGATATCACCAAAAAAACTCACACTTGGCATGAGATCATAAAAAAAACTTGTTATTGGCATGAGATTGCCAAAAAAATCACTCTTCACAACACTTCATGACACATTTATATACGTTACACTCTTTCACATCAGGTGCACAATTTCCTTTACTACTAATTTTACACACTTTCACATACTTTTCTCAGATTTATCATATATAAGACTTTGACTACTATTTCACTGCTTCTTTTGCATGTCTGTCATTAATATAAAACAAGAAGCAACTGATAACAAGTAAATACAAGCACAAAAACAAGTACAAGCAACGCATATGCTTCACCCCTAGGGTCACTTTCCTCTCATAGTCTCCACACTTCACTTTGCAATCACTTCACGCTTCACTTGTCCACTTGGCATGCTATTTGCCACATGCTCTATAGGATCATAAGGTACACATATATTATCTAATTTATGTTATCGAGTAATCACTCAAAAAAATAAATTGGGGGTAAATGTAGACACTCAATCACACACTTGGGTATATTTCCAGGTATTAAAAGCATACTAGCATTTACATGATTCCCAAGAAAGAAAAATAGTGGTTTATAACTATATTTGGCCTCTTTTCTTTGTCTATTATTTTCTATTTGTCCTTGCACACCCTACAACCTAGTCGAAACTTTACTTATTTATATTTAATGGCTTTAGACACCAGTGCCTTGCTAGGACAACAACGCCCAGGTGCTCCAATCCCCACTGGGCATCCCTAACCCTTTTTCACCTTACTTGCTCCTTTTGGGTCTATTTTACCTTTTGGGATTTTTTTTCACTTATGGGTTGGCCTTTTAGTTGTAAATTACAAAATTCAAACAAGGGAATCATATACATACATAGTTATGTGTTCAAAATCAAGGACCAAACACTAAGCATTACTATAATCACCTAAGATTTCACTCTAAAGACACTAAAGCATTATAAAGGAATCCATATAGAAATAATTTAAGGGACAAAGACTACATCAACTCTGCATACACTGAATAGGAAGGGGAATTCAATTCTATTCCATCCACACATAATACTACATTGCTACATTCTAGCTACAGCCTGCTATCAAGTGTAACTTACAGAAGGGCATCATAGGGCATCATTCTTAGACACACAATAACTACGCAGAGTTTGAGATGTAGTGGAGCACTTGGTTGTAATTTCACTCTTAGGGTTATTGCCGAGGTCATTCTGACTCCCCATTATGAATTTTCATTTTTAGGTTTTATGTGGTTTGTGGGTTTGTGCAGGTAAACTTATTTTTTGTAGGTTACACGTATCCTTGATGATTATAGTGAAAAACTCAAGTGATAAACAAAGAGCAAATTGTGAAACCTTAGCGATGTAATAAAAAGAATATTCTAAGTCTCTACGCACTCACCAGCTCCCAGAGAAGTCACCAACACCAAGACACCTTTTCCCAGCACTGAGCACCCCTATCCATCATTATTCTTAGGTTCTATATTTCACAGTAAACATTTACGATATTATTTGCAGTCTATTCATCAATCGCACCTACCCAAATCACTTCCTGTCAATTCAAAAAAAAAAAGTCCTCTATCTCTCTTCCTTTCTTAGGGTTTTACATCATTGCTTGCTTATTTCTTAGATCTTTTTATATATTATCATTTTTTACATCATTAGGAACAATATTTACCATGCAATATATAGATTTAATTCAAATTAAATTAAATCCTATATATACTTACGCATATTACTCATTGTGTCAAAAGATACAAGGGAATTATAGGGGGTTTGATTAGATTGCATATACTATTTGCATTAACATTAAGAGAACTACATGAGGCTTTCTCTTGATCAAGGGGATGTAGTGAAGTGCTTGGATTGGTTGAGAAAGGGATGAATACTATGATTAATCCAACATCATCTACATACAAATTTATCATTTTTTTATCTAATCGTTTTATGAAGTTTTTAACAGGTATATAGGGTATTCTATTTGTTGTAGGTATTTTTAGGTGGTGTCAAAGGTGTGAAAACCCTAATGAAATATATTGATGATCATTTCTAGACCAATGACAAAAAAATGAAGTTATAGAGCTCAACCATTTATAGGTTCAAAACCATATAAATAAATACTGCAGCGTATTATTTCCAACTACACTCTCAGAAATGATGCATCTTCAGGTTTATATAATCTCTTTTATCCATTCTGATCACTCATATCAATATTTTACCTCTTTATATAGCTGAATATTCATCTATTCTTGTTTTTTACACTAACACCACATAATTTTATGATTATTTACCGTATTAATAGCTATATCATGGATTATGTGATTAATGCAAATTAATCTATTCATAATATTATACCTAGGTAAACAAGTTAAAGAAAAAACTATTATCTAACCCCTTATATTATCAAAACCATTTTTAGGGTATAAACATTTAGTGAACCCAACTTTTGATCTTACATAACCTTCATGCACCCTAGGGTTTCATATTTCACAATCTTCTAGAGTTTTCAATCAAGTTTACTTCTAATTCCTATCCATTCCATTCCATGAATGCGGTTTTCAAAAATTTCCTTAGGGTTCCATCCTTGGTTATTCTCTTAGGGTCTCTTTATAGGGTTTCCTAGAAGTTTCTGTTCACAATATTCTATTTTTTAGAATTATTCATTTTATTAATTTGAAAAATATCATTTTTTCTAAAAATAAATTTCTAGGTCCTATCCTTTGTGGTATCTTACATATTGGACTTCCATTTTCTACATCGTACCTGATTTCTTATCGAATAAGATAATTTTCTCTCATTTTGTACTACAATGGCCCATGCTCCTAGGTTTCAATCTCTTCTTATGAGTTCATCCAAAATAACCCCACACTTCAAGATGAGATTAATAAGGTTTATCAATGAAGAAGGGTCCCTCCCAATTGGGACCTTCAATATGCACACTCTATTGCTCATGCTTTAGGATGTATGATTTTTTGTAAACTATTTATGCCCTCTTCCCTCGAGGCATCCCCTTATTATGAGCTAGCATTTGTACCTAGTCTTACACATTCTTATGATATATGCTGTAATGGTGGCTACAATTGCGATTATGATTCTAGCAATAATTTTAATGATACAGGGCATGGGGATACTTCTTTTCTTGTTATACATGATCAAGTGACAAACCTTGGTCATGCGCCTTTATCTTGTATTGAAAATGGAAATGATATAATTAATGCAATAACAAATGATATATTTGAACATCCTTTTACTTTGAATAATGCTACAAACAAATGTATAATTAGACATGATACACCTATTTGTGATACTACTCTTATACATGATGATGTGGAAACTATAAAAATTATTGAAACCCAAAAAACTCCTAAACATGGAATCACACCATCCATAAAAAAATTGATAATATACTACAAAAAAATATACAGAAATAAAGAATGGTAATAGTATATTATTCTCACAATTGGTTACAATATACAAATAGAGGTGGTTGATTTATAACAAAAGAAAAAGTTTAGTTCCATATTTTCTTTTAACTAATTAAAGCAAGATTTGTGAACCAAATATACTTTTGAATAAGTAATTGACACATGTATGAAGTTCTAGATACATAATGGAAACATATGGAAAGTGATTACCGATACCACTAATTATCTCATTATAAGCCTACGAGTTATGCAAAAAGAAAACCTAGTACAATTAAGCTAACCTAAGTTAACATAATATTAATGAAAGTATAATACTGCACCAACACCACCTTTAAGTTCAACTTAGGGAGGCCTATACAAAATGAGAAATATAAGAATCCTCTAAAATGGGACATGACAACTAGGTCTGATGAGGTAAACATGTATAATAAGTACAACATGGAAATAATGATATACAAAACAAACATATCTAAAAAACCCAAACTAAGTACTATGAATATTACATTGGATGAGATGGAAGAAATCATTAAAAAAGAATCAGATGGGATCACTAAAGAATATGCAAAACGTGTAAGTTAAAATAATGGTGAACTTGAATCTGCATGAGTAGTTTGAATCCACTACTCGATCAATGAAGAAGATAAACTGCCAATATATGCACTAAAATGTCTCCAAGGATACTGTCAATATGTTTAATGAGATGACAAAAATACAAAGGAGTACAGTAAGAATGCTATCAACTACGTGAAGTAGATGATGTGATATATTAAGGGTAAGCAAGGGAAACAACACTCGAAGACGCAGTATGAGTACACCACCCATAATGTTGAATGAGTGGAGCGGAAAAAATGATATATCTGTATGATTGGTATAAATCCACTACTTGAACACTTAATGATAACATACGGTGGGTATACTAGAAAATTCTCACTAAAAGGAGATGATAGGATTGTCAAGGTGTAAAATGATATAGAAAAGGACCTCTTATAAATAACATTACACTAATAGTGATGAGAATACATAAAAAAATTAAGAAAAGGGTGTGAAAAATAATGCACACATGTAGGAAGGTAGACTAGGATGTGAAAATAAAACTTCCAATGGAAATTTATAACTTAGTATAGGTAGACATCCCCAAAAAACCAAATAAGATAATAAGACACTATATAAACAAAAGTAGATTAAAAAGAGGAGTTTCCTAAGTGTATAATAATAGAATGAGAGTTACTCTAAAACAAGGGAGCAATGCCAAATAGAGTTTCTCCAAAATAAATGGAGTGCTGCTAGGCATAATGAGTAGTGTGCGATTGATGTAGCTGAATGGTAGAGGATCCATGACTATAGAACCCACGTAAAGAAATTTTATGATGTTGTCATGATTGGTCTGAAATCCATCCTAGCTGAATACAAATGGTATATGAAGATGTTTGCATGTGATTTGGTGTAATGTACACAAATGATACATGTGAGGAATCATTTATAGAATTTTCTTGACTCTCATGTATGACTAAAGTAGTCTTAGGTATCTCATGAGTAATAAGGTGTGCAAAAGGACTCATGTGTCCCTCAATATCCTCACAAAGAGTGGAGTGAACAAAAACATGGGAGTTTACATGAAGTGGACTTGATGAAGAGTCATACTCTCTATATCTAATGATGCCGAGAGAAATATAATAAACATGTTGAAAATAGGAAATGATGACCTACAAATATTCACCTATTCCTTCACCAAAATGACCCATGGAATGGAGAGTGCAGATCTAAAAGCACTTGTGTGCTTCTTAAATGAGCTAAACACAATTTTGGGTGAATATGAAGTGTGGGTCATAACAGGTGCAACTATGGGTGCATTAGATTGAACGGGTAACTCATAATTAGGTAGAGCATAAGATGATGATGTGTCAGTAGGATCTAAATCAATGACATAAGATAAAATATGCTCAATGAGAGGTATGTCTATCAATCTGACATTGAAAACAGGCAACTGTGTCTTGAAATGACTTTAAGAAAGGGTATTTTCTAGAAATTAGTGAGAGCTATAAATAGTTGTGTTTTTTTATCTTCATATTCTTCTAAAAAAATATAACCATGTCTTCTTGAAGTGAAAATAATTATGAAAAGAGCATGGTATTTTATGAAAGTAAGTTTCTTTTCCTGGTGAGAATTTGGAATTCATGGATGAAATCCATTTATAATAGCATAGAAAAAAATTCCTTGGAAAAAACTCAAAAAATTAACACACTCAATAAAGAACTCCCAAGCTACTTATGATGATGCAATTTTTACAAAAAATTCTCAGTATAATGGTTATCATGCAAGCCAAAAATCAAATAAGCCCAACCCAGAAACTTTTTTAATGCAAAAAATGAACCTCTAGCTAAAAAAGATGGCACTTTATAAAGTAATGCGTTTACAATATATTTTTTATTAAAATATGACAAAAAATTAAAAAGTACAATTTTTATGTAAAATGGAATATATTTGAATCTTGCAAATGCAAAGAGTGTGAAAAAATACATACTTAAAAAAAATACATTGAAATATGTTCAACAAATTAAAAGATATGGCCCTCCAAATATACAAAAACAAGGACAAAGGGTTAACCTACAGTGAAAACTAAAATTTCGTGAAATTTGTGTCACCAAAATATCAAAAAGATAACACCAATTCATATATCTCAAAAAAATATGGAGCATGAATAAAAACATCCCATGCCTCTCGGATCAAAAGATATGGCTCCCAGAAAATTTTAAATCAAAATTAGGTGCTCAATGATGCAAGTAAGGGCTAAAATACCAATAAATGGTCACATGGGCAACTGAAGGAACATTAATTTTTTAAAATAAAAATTTGATATTGGAAGGAATTGGAACCATAACCTCTCGAGAATATATGTCTTGATAAAATCAAGCCAACCAACATGCCATACAAAGCATCTAGGATTATGTGGGAGCTAAGTATTATTTGTAAAAACAAAAAATATGACAATTGAGAAAAAAATGGGGTAGTGGTGGTGGTGTAAGTTATCACAAGGGTGTAAGTGGTGGAAGCAGTTGGTATTACCCTTGAAATGTGTTGAAATATTGTTGAGAAGACCCCCTTCAATTTACATTCTCCATTTCTTTGCAAACTTCAACTAGACACCATGGGTGCTCATGATATCCAATTTATGCAAACCAAGAATTTTTTGAAAACTATCAAAGAGGACAATATTTAAATAGAATGTCTGAGCCTTCAACACACACACACGCACACATATTTTAAATTTGTGTTGTACATGTTTCTACTTCTTATTTGCTTTAACCTATAACTGTTCTTTGAAATTTGTGTTGTACATACATTGTTACTTATTATTTGCATGCAAATATAGAACTTGAAAAATTTATAGAAAAATGTGAAGTAAAAAAATATTCTTTTGTGTACTTTACAATAAAATTATATAGAAAAGTTAGAAAATTATAAATTTGACCATAAATGAAATAAACTTAGAAAAAATACATAAAAAGTTAGTTTTTGGAAAAATAAAAAGACTAGATAGTTTTTTGGAATCCTATAATGTTTGTTATGCCAGAACATGTGAATGATGGCTATAAAAGTGTGTAGGAAGAGAGAATAAGCAATAAATATTCAAAAATTGACAATTACCACTTGATGGAGAAAGGCTCTGATACCATGTAAGAATTGTTGAAACACAAAATTCTCCTCAATGTGGAATCACACCATCTATGGAAAAAGTAATCTCCAAAAATACATGACATGAATAAAAAATGGAAATAGTATATTATTGCGACAATTGGTCACAATATACAAATAGAGGTGACTAATATATAACAAAAGTAAGAGTTTGGTTCCAACTTTACTTTTGACTAAGTAAAGAAAGATTTGTGAACTAAATTTACTTTTGACTAAGTAATTAGCACATGTATTATGTGACGGAAACATGATTAACGCATATGGGAAGTGGTGGAAAGTTATTAGCGATGTCCCTTATCTTATTCTTAGCGTACGTGGTGTGCACAAAGCAAACCTAGTATAATTAAGATAATCTAAGTCGACTTAATATTAGTGCAAGTATAATATTGCACTACAAAATTCCTTACACCGAACATATTTCTCTTATTATGGGAAAACATACTACACATGTTCTAGATGATTCACTTGCTTATTCTATTCCTGTTACAAGTGATTTACATGCTACTATATCTGACGTGTCCTTAAATCCTACATGTGGAATAAACCCTTAGTTCATGGTGCTACACTTTCACCTATATCTAGCGCTTCACCTCATGTGGCTATGAATAATATTACTAAATCTACGATGACAATATCTTTGGGGGAAATCCATACCCCCCTTCAAAATGTTACAATGTTTATGGATTTTACACTTATTGTTTTGAACAAGCTTAAGTCTCCATCCAATTCTAGGGAAAGTGTTACACTTTTTAATAATTTCAAACCTAATTTCAATGGAAAATATAATAACGAAAAAAATGATTCTAAATATACTATTAATGCCATATCTCGCACCAAAAATATTTAGCCACAATATCCTTGATGGAAATTCACATGATTACCTTACACACCTCACTTAGTGCTTTTAAATTACTTGAGTGCAACATTTTATCTCTTCCTCTAACTCCTGAGAATGATACAAACAAGCCTTATGGTAAACGTCTTGAATCTAATTCATTTTGAAATTATTATAGATGTGTTTCTCATTATACTAATTGATGTTCCAAGCTTTATGAGCGTGCTTATTTGTGTTTGTTTCAAATGTGAACCAAATATTCTGGGTTGTAATCACTTCACATTTCTAAAAATTCTTAGGAGAATTTTCTAGCTAAGTCATTATTTGTGTTTGTTATACACAACATGCCCCTAATCCCCCTTTAGGAAATCATGAAACCCCTTGGCCTTTGCCTAAAAGACAAAAATGTTTGCAAATATCAAAATTCTTGTCCTCCATGTAGTTCACATTTTCTTACTCGCCCCCCTTCAAATTATTAATTGGCACCTATTCTATTATCTATTCATTCTTTGTTAGAAGAGGCCCCTAACATAGGGCATGCTAATGAGAAGAACATTAAATATGTTTAATTAAAATATATAGAATGGAAAATTATAATTTAATTAATGTGAAACTAAAATGGAATAAATCATAGAAATGAAGGCACACAATTCTCATTCTTTCATTAACAAGGATAATATTTATAATAATTAGCCAAAAAAGGATAGAGAGAAGTAAAAAGATTAGAACAAAGAAATTCTTCCTTCAACCTCTCCTTTTATCCATATTTATTCATGATAAATCCCTTTCACCCTTTGTCTCTGTTGGTGAAATAATTTTTTCGTGTTGTAAATTATGTGTTTCCAACAACGCTCACAGGGCTACATCCCTCCTTATGTATGGGGAGGCCCTAATTATTAAATGTAAACTATCATAATTCTATCTAAATGTCATGGGGTGGAAAAATAGGATGGCGATCACACATGATCACTACACTGATTATGTGGCAAAGTGCTTGTATGGAGTACACGGGAGGAATTTGCAACGATGAGGGGTGAAGGAGAGAAATTAGGAAAGAGAAGGTTATTTTTGTGAGTAGGCACTAGCAAAGTTTACATATAATAACCATAGTACAGATTCACATTTAATTAGAGGAAAACAACAATGCAATTAGTGAGACTAACAAACTAGAGACATACAATTATTTAGATTCATCAATCAAGGACACCAAGTTCCTTTTTGATCACTATAATTTCAAAGTTACAGAAAAGAGAGATTAGAGGAAAACACGAGCAAATAAAATGGATGAAATACAACTTTTATTTCTTGTGTAGTGGTGAGACAAAGATTCAAAATCTACAACAAATTGCTACATAAATTTATATTTTTCAATATCTTTTAGAATAGAGAAGTCATTCTAATTTATAGCCTTATGAATTGCCTTCTCAGTTACTCCCCACATGACTCTCCATGTTCCTATTCCACTTGTGATCTTTCAATTTCCCTCAAAAGAGACAAATTAAGTGCATCTCTTATAATCTTGAGAAAGTAATTTTACAATTTGCAAATATTGTCACTTAAACAAATAGGACAAAATACCATGATTGTGTACAATAAAGAATTAGAAAAGGGGAAAGAAGAGGAGAAGGGAAAGGGATTAAATGATCTGCTACTGATGAAGAGATTGCTGATTTAAGGCATGGTGATCTCAATTTCCTCCTTATGAAAAATGCAAGGAAATCTCCAACTGTAAAATGAGTTTTTAGAAACACTGTTGATAGACCTCCTGATTTGAGGATGAGATGACTACGATCATCACTCATGATGACTCCTCCTTGATCTCACAATGAGAGTGAGGATCACTCTCTTACTCCTTAGGATTTTTCAATTGGCCCACAATCATAATAGAACACTCCATGATGTTTAAACCCCTTGATTACTGACCATATTGCAAGGTGCTTGATTGAGTGTTTAAGAACAATGTTATGCAAATGTTGCGAATTGAGTCCATGATGGTTTCTTGTTCTTATCTTTCAAGGTGCCCAAAGTGAAGATATCTTATCAAAATTTATTAACTCAAGAGTATCTATGATGTTTGCATACCTCAATTTTCTCGTGCCTCTTATAGGAAAGGATGAGCTCTTAAATAGCATCAGTCAACTCACCCAGCTCATTGAGCTCAACTCAACCAACTCATTCAGCTCACCCAGCTCCCCCAACCCACTTGACTCAATCAGCTCACTTGGCTCAACCAGCTCACTTTAACCAACTCACCTTGATGAGATGATGATGGATTCTAGACTAGATGATGAGAATGAAGAAATCATCTGATGAATCAATGGAATTATTGACACCTTTTGAATCCTTTCCAGCTACACAGTGTCTTTGACTTTCACTTGCTACACCTCGCTATGTTCCACCTTGCTCTTGGACAAAATTGTGATCAGGAAGATGCTTCCAAGATAATTATGGAGGTTTTATTTCCTTGTTTGAGATATGATATCATATTATAACCTTGTTAAGATATAAAAAAGAAACAACATGAGTGAAATCGAAGCCAATTGCAAATTTCTGCATCCAAAACTGAGACTTTCTATTTTTGGTAGGTTAGACTAGGAGCTATATTTTGGGAAATTTTATCTTTTTTTATAAAATTTGGTATTTTTAAGTCTCTGGCACATTCAATTAATGTCTGTTGATGATTCTTTATCATTTTTATCGTGTTGCTTTTTTTGGACTTGCATTTTGGGAAAAAATTGCCACTTTTACCGTGTTTGCTGTTTTTCCTTGTTTCCAGATGAGATGAGTGATTAGAGCTTAAAGTTTGAGGGAATGAATACTTTTAGAATGTGAATGGGAATTTCATATGATATTTTTATTAACTTTTCAAAATGGTATTGGTTTGCAATAAAAACAACAATTTTGAATTCTGCACTATTCTATGATCCTGCACTTTGATTTTTGCAGTGTTCCGACTGCTATGAACTCTCACAATCAAAAAGGAAAATTTAGGGATGGAGGATTTTCAGGTTTGATGATATGATGACAACCATTAATGGAGTCTCTGAGCTTTAGGGAACCTGGTATAGTGATATGTTGTGGAAGTCTCGTTGAAGTCCATTTTCAAGCTTGTAAGCAATGAATAAATCTCTATTTAAGCAATCATGGATGCTTTAGAATGATTTTGAAATTATGATGGATGTGTTTTCATGAATTTAGATGCTTAATGGAATAAAAAATGGAGATGGGTCGAACTAGGTGAGTAAAAATAATTGTCAGTTAGTTATTTCATGTTTTACATCTTCCCAATGGTCAACTTTAATCACGACAGTGGAAGCTGCAGCTAGTGCACAAAATAGAGTTTTCATGGTTGGGTGAGGAGTGCATATTTGTGTCCCCTCTATACCTTTTGGAATGGGGAAATGATATGCAAAAAAATGGGTCTCAAGGAGATCTTGAAAAGTGGCAGGCTGTGGTTGAGTGAGAGGGAAGATGAGACAAGCTTGACTCTAGCACTCGAGAGATGGTTTTTGTGCATATGAGGAACCATGAGAGGGGCTAGAGAGGGGAAAATTTTTGTGTCCCATATATAACCTTGGGAATGGGGAAAAGAGTGACACACAAATTTTTCCCTCACCAGATGTTTCCACATGTTACATTGTGGATGTGAGATAGGGAAGATAGGGTTTTACCTGCTAAGCATTCCAGTGCCACAAGTTGGTCACATGGAAGACCAGAGGATGAGGTAGACAGGGGAAATTTTTTGTGTCTATTTTTTATCCTTGGGAATTGGAACAAGATGGACTCAAAAATTATCCTCAAGGAGGTGTTGATACATGTCCCACTCCAAAAATGACTAACTCCGAGAAGTGTACCTGTAAGAGAGAGAACTTGACGAAGTGATTGCCAAAGCTCAAAGAGGTATATTATGATGAAGTATTATATGATTTTGACTCAAAAGATAATTACAAGAAAAATGGAGTGGGTTTAAAGACCCAATTATGGTCACATCATCAAAATTTGGCCCATTTTTCTTTAGGATAGTAGGGGTGTCTGCCAAAACTGAGCTGCCATGAGAAACCATTAGGGGTTGTGAAAGATTTTATGATTCCATAATGTAGGGGAATTTTCAATATTTAAAATGAATATATTTTTTTTCCAATTCATTATGAAACACCCTGAATCCCCCGTGGAATATCAGGTTCCTGTTTTGACTGCATGCTCATTACCCTTGAAAAACCCGCTTTCACTGCAACTATTCCAAAATCTTAAAAAGTTTCCTCAATCCTCCTAAATCAGTTCCAAAATGTTAATATATATTCAATACCACCTTTGGATGAGTGTTGGATTTGAGATCCTTCCCATAGAGTGCACACCTACTCTGAACTAGCCAAAATTAGCCTTTCTAGGCCTACCGAGAAACTAGCTTTGGAAGAACTTCATTGAATGAGGTGAATGACCTTGATAACATGCTTCAAAAACCTACACAAGATTATTCAACACAATTAGAGTACCTCCAACGTCAGGGTGAATGTGAAACAATAGACAAACTAACCATGAGAGGGTTTCGAGATGACTCAGGAGATTGTTTTTCTAATTTATCTTAGTTGTCATGCTTGGAAGTTTGAATTTTTCATACTACACATTTACATGAAAAAAATATACTTGTATCTTTTCCTATTTCATGCAAGATAAATTAAATAAACATTTAATTTTACCCCTACTAACACTCTCTACGACTGAAATAGGTGTCTCATCCTGAGACATACAACCGATGTATGCATGTGATCCTAACTACTGCTACTCATATGTCCAAGTGCTTTTTATTTGGATCCTGTTTGAGGTAACCTCATATAAATCTACTTCCTACTTCACTATAACTATCCTCGTCCACTTCTCAGTTACCTCTGTCAGTTTCCTATTTCCACAATCATGGTCAACAACTCCTTACACAATCTCTTAGAAACTTCTAATCTAATAATGTACAAATATAAAAACATACAAATTTTCCTTACTGTCCCATCATTCAAGAGTAAAATTAAATCCACCACTCTGTCAATCATGTCTTTCTTTATTGTGTGATACATTATGTGATATATTACACAATATGAATTACAGTTCACTGTGTAATTATCCTTTTCCATCCTATTACATACTCTTCCTCTTGAAATGTGTTCCATCCACATCTTCATCCAACTCATAATACATTCCTGTGGCCGCTAACTATTTAGATTTTAACAATATCCTTCCCTGCCATGATTGTGCTAGTGATTCATGTGGACTTATGGTTGTTGTGTAGTCTTATTGTGTGCTCTACCATCCCTCTATTTAGTTTGAAAGATGCATGATCAACTCTTCAGTTCCACCGCCTACTCCAGTTTGACTGCTGTCATCATTAGTTTGGTGCTGTCATCTTTTGTTTGTAATTTTAGTTAATGTGTTTGTAACTGCAGTCATGTTAGGATCTAGGTTGTGATCTTCTTTAGTTTTCTGCTCCTTTTGACTAGCCAATAAATTGCAGTAGTTAGTTCTAAATAATTTCCATTCTCTGGGATTTGACGCACAGTAGAAGGAAAAGAAGACATTTCTGAGTTGAATAAAACAAAACATTATTAGCCTTGCTGTTCGCTCACTTTGTGAGTAGATTTACTCTGTGTGTTTTGTTTTGTTTTGTTTTTCTTTGTCTAATAAAATATTCAGTATAGTATAAGTGCTGAGATTCTATAATCTTCAATTGGTATCAGAGCAAGGTTGAAGGATTGTTGTTTTTTTTGCAAAAGTTACAGGTTAACAATTCTCTCCAAGAATTATTAGAATGTCAAATGGTGGCAATTTCTCATTCCAAATTCCGTTGTTTACCATAGACAACTACGATTACTGGAGTATAAAGATGAAAACCCTACTATTATCCCAAGATATTTGGGATTTAGTAGGAGGAGGATACACCGAACATGTAGATCAGAATTCTTTAAATGCTTTAATAGAAAATCAACGAACTCAATTGAAAGAAGAAAAAAAGAAGGAAAATCGAGCTCTTTTTGCTATCCAATCTGCATTGGATATATCAATTATTCCCTGTATAGTTGGTATGACAAAGTCAAAGGATGCATGGGAGGCCCTACAAATTGCATACCAAGGATATGACAAAATAAGGTTGGTAAGAATTCAAACACTTTGTAGAGATTTTGAAAGTTTAAGTATGAAGGAAGCTGAGTCTATTCAAGAGTTTATTACTAGGGCTCAAAGTATTGTGAACCATCTTAAAACTCAAGGGGAAATTGTCATAGAGCAAAAAATTGTAGAAAATATTTTGAGATCTCTTCCTCCAAATTTTGATACAGTGGTCATAGCCATTGAAGAAAGTAAAGATCTAGCCACATTCAAAGTTGTAGAGTTGATAAGTTCTTTGCAATCTCATGAGGAGCGTATGCAACGTTCTACAATGAACCTCATCCAAGCCTTCTAGTCTACTGTAAGAATTGAAGAAAAATCTACAACCCCTTCTCAATCAAACAAATCTGAAGGGGAGTCTTCTACATCTAGAGGATGTCACAGAGGAAGAGGAAGAGGAAACAAAAGAGGTAGAGGAAAAAGTTCAATGGATCGGAGAAGCATCTAGTGCCAGTATTGTGAAAGGTATGGACACTATGAATCTAAATGTAGAAAGAAAAAATCTGATTTAAATAAGTCAAGAGCCAACTATACTGAAGAGTCTTTTGAAGAAGAAAAACATTCTACATTCTTCGCTTGCAATTTGGCAAAAGAACCTCAAAAGGATGTTTGGTTCTTGGATAGCGGGTGCCCAAATCATATGATAGGTAAATCTGATCTCTTTGTCAAATTAGATGAATCTGTAAGGAGTCAAGTGAAATTTGGTGATGATAAAGAGGTTGATGTAATGTGAAAAGGTACCCTTGCAGTGAAAACTAAGCAAGGAGAAACTACATTTATTCATGACACTTTGCATGTGCCCAAATTACAGCATAATCTTTTAAGTATTGGGCAGCTTATAACAAAAAATTACAAGGTTGTGTTTGAAGATAACTATTGCAAAATATTTGATAAATCAGCTAATCATTATCTTGTAGTAAAGGCTTGTATGACAGAGAATTGATTATTTCCTCTCACTTTGGAGTCCAGTAAGATGCATGCCCTCAGGGCAACCACAGATGATTCATGGTTATGGCACCAACGGTATGGTCATTTGAATTTTCAAGGATTAAGTTTGCTTCATAAGAAAGGCATGGTGAGAGGACTTCCTGCAATTCAGGCAAAGGAAGAAGTTTGTTCAGGGTGTGCACTTGGCAAGCAACATCGAGACAGTTTTCTAGTGAACAAATCATGGAGGGAAAAATATCCTCTAGAGCTTGTGCATAGTGACATTTGTGGTGACATGCAAGAGGAATATTTGGGTAAGAATATTTACTTTCTGACATTTATTGATGATTTCTCATGCCACACGTGGGTTTATTTTAAGTAGAAATCTAAGGCATTTGAATGCTTCAAGCATTTTAAGGCTATGGTAGAAAATCAAAGTGGGTATTCTCTCAAAATACTCAGAACAGATAGAGGGGGAGAATTCACTTCTAATGAGTTTGCTGATTTTTGTAATACTCATGGAATTAGGAGACAACTTATGACAACTTATACCCCACAATAGAATGGCATTGCAGAAAGAAAGAACCATACCATTATGGAGATGGCATAAAGTATGTTGTAGTTCAAAAACCTTCCTAATTGCTATTAGGGAGTTGCAGTAGCAACCACACCTTATATTTTGAATCGAAGCCCATCAAAATTGCTTCAGAATATCACTCCCAAGGAAGCCTGGAGTGGACACAAGCCCTTAGTAGCTCACTTTCGTGTATTTGGTTGCCCTGCATATGTTCATGTTCTAGAAAAGAAGCGGAAGAAGTTGGATGCAAAATTCCAACTTTGTATCTTTGTGGGCTATTCAGATTTCACAAAAGGATAGAAGTTCTATAATCCTGACACACAAAAATGGATTATTAGTCGAGATGTGGTTTTTGATGAAGGGGGAGTATGGCAATGGCAAAAAGGAGTTTAAAAAACTACACCACTCATCACGGGTATAGAAGATGTTCAACAAGTTTCTCCTCTCCCCACAAGCTCAAGTGGAAGTTCAAGCCCTAGTTCACTAAGTTCACCAAGTTACTCTTCAGGTGATAGTTCTAATCCACAATCAAGTCCAAGTTCTTCACAAAAGGTATGAAGTTTAAATAAAATTTATCAAAGAAGTTCTAATTTGAATCTAGTTTCCAATTTTGCTTTGTTTAGTACCATTCAAGTTGATCCTTCAGTGTATGAAGAAGCCATGAAAGAACAAGTATGGATTGATGCTATGAATGAAGAGATGCATGAAATTGATAAAAACAATACATGGGAATTAGTGCAACTTCCTAAAGATAAGCAAGTGATTGGTGTCAAATGGATTTATAAGGTGAAATATTATGCTGATGGTTCTATGAATAGACACAAGGCAAGATTAGTTGCCAAGGGATTTGCACAAACACATGGAGTAGATTATTCAGAGACTTTTGCTCCAATTGCAAGATTTAATACAGTCAAGATTATATTGGCTATTGTTGCACAACACAAGTGGCCAATCTATCAGATGGATATAAAATCAGCCTTCCTAAATGGTTTTATTGATGAGGAAGTCTATGTGGAACAACCTATTGGTTATGAAATTCCAAGAAAAGAACATTTGGTTTACAAGCTAAAAAGGGCTCTTTATGGGTTGAAGCAAACACCTCGTGCTTGGTATTCAAGGATTGACAATTATTTCTTGAAGAAAGGATTCATTCGAAGTTCCTTAGAGCCAACCTTCTATCTCCAGCATCTTGGAAATGATATTCTAATTGTTTGCCTTTATGTTGATGATCTCATTTATACAGGTAACAACCCATCTCTCATGGAGAAATTTCAAGTAGAAATGAAACAAGAATTTGAGATGTCAAATCTGGGACTCATGCATTATTTTCTTGGAGTGGAGGTGCAACAACAATCTGAAGGTATATACATTTCTCAAACCAAGTATGTGGCTGATCTATTGAAGCAGTTTAGAATGATGTCATGCACTGCAATTGCCACCCCTGTTGCCCTTGGTGAAAAATTAACCAAGGAAGATGCAAGTTTCAAAGTAGATGCCACTTTATATAGAAGTTTGGTTGGGAGCCTCATGTACCTCACTACCATGAGACCTGATATTATGTATGCTATGAGCCTCATCTCTCGGTTCATGCAAGATCCATATGAGTCTCATTGGCGTGTTGCAAAAAGAATTTTAAGGTATGTGAGTGGTACACACAATTTTGGCATTCATTATTCTCCCACACATAAGTTTAAGCTATGTGGTAACACAGATTCTGATTGGGTTGGTTCAGTGGATGATAGAAAATCCACATCTGGTTATATTTTCTCACTTGGTTCTAGAGTTGTCTCTGGGAGTAGTAAAAAGCAGGCAACCATTGTTCTCTCTTCCGCAGAACCAGAGTAAATTGCAGCAGCAACAGCTAGTTGTCAAGCCATATGGATTAGACGGATTTTGGAAGATTTGCAATTGGTTCAGGAACATCCAACCACTATTTACTGTGATAACAGTAGTACCATTGCAATGACAAAAAATCCTGTGTTTCATGCTAGATCGAAGCACATTGAGATTCGACATCACTTCATTAGAGACTTAGTTCAAGATGGGACAGTGGAATTACAGTTTTGCCCTACAACGGAGCAAGTTGCTGATATTTTTACCAAAGCTCTACCTACAGCCAATTTTGTTGCTATGAGGAATCAGCTGGGACTCATCCTCGTTGTTCATGTAGGGGGAGATTGAAAGATGCACGATCAACTCTTCAGTTCCACCGCCTACTCCAGCTCGACTGCTGTCATCATTAGTTTGGTGCAGTCATCTTTTGTTTGTAATTTCAGTTAATGTGTTTGTAACTGCAGTCATGTTAGGATCTAGGTTGTGATCTTCTTCAGTTTTCTGCTCCTTTTGACTGCCCAATAAACTGCAGTAGTTAGTTTTAAATCATTTCCATTCTCTGGGATTTGACACACAGCAGAAGGAAAAGAAGACAGTTCAGAGTTGAATAAAACAGAACTTTATTAGCCTTGCTGTTCGCTCACTTTGTGAGCAGATTTACTCTGTGTGTTCTGTTTTGTTTTGTTTTTCTTTGTTCAATAAAATATTCAGTATAGTATAAGTGCTGAGATTCTATAATCTTCACAGTCATCGTAGTCTCCATGTGATTACACATTACATATTTATCTCGTGGTTGCACACGTCTATACCTTTCACGCTTTTCTAGGCTCTTAATTTTTTACACAAAATTGCATAAGATTGGATGTGTTTTCGATTTGATGCGCAGACCATCCAACTCCCTCCTAAGTCCTAACCGACACATATTCCAACCATATTGCACAATAATTGCAGGGTCTAAAAATTAATCCATGTGTAATTTCCCCAATCTCCACGTTGAGGGCATTACACATTCACTGTTTCAGCTGCACAGTCGACTAGCATATGTCCTGTCATCACACAACTCTTACACACATTTTAATTCGTTCCCCACATCTCCATCAAGGCCATATTAAATCCTTTCCCTGACCTGACGGTGGAAATCAATACATGTGTTGAAAGAATATTTAACTATAAATTCCTTTTATTCGCTGTATGAAGAATTGCGTTGGACCATCCTACCATGTCACAAATATATCTTGAATCAAATTTCACAAGGTTGAATTATTATCTTGGTCAATTTCTCTTTTTCCATATTGTACGTGTGTTAGATGTTTTGTGTTTGAATCAATTACTATCCTCCTGATGCTTTGGTCAGAGTTACAATCAATTGCATAGTCTATAGACATTGAATGAAGAGCTATAACTAGTCTAAAGCCTTACCTTCCCGTAACACTCCGCCAAGAAAATGTAGAATCTGCATGCAATGCGAGCTTGCACTGATATTCTGCTTTTCGAAATTGAATCTATGCTCAATCTTCTAGTTTCTTTCCATGTTCCATCAAATTGATCATTTCCATGCTCACTGCACCATTGTTAGCAGAGACCCGTGACATAAGGCATGCTAAGGAGAAGTACATTAAATATGTTTAATCAAAATATACAAAATGGAGAATCAGAATTTGAATTTACTCAATGTGAAACCAAACTGGAATAAAATGCAAAAATGGAGGCACACATTTCGCATTCTTTCATTAAACAAGGACGAGATTAACAATAATTAGCCCAAAAAGGATAGATAGCAGTGGCAAGAATAAAACAAAGAAACTCAACTTTTCCTTCAACATTTCCCTTCATCTATATTTATTCACAATAAAGTTGTTTCACCTTTCGTCTCCTTCATGCCTCTTCGCCTACTCCATGTAAGAAAATTAAATTATAAATATTTAATTTTATCCCTACTAACATTCTTCAAAATGTACGTGGTTTAATTTGTCTCATTTTCAAGTGCGCAACTGGATTTCCTCCATGTGCACCCTCAAAGAGTTTTACGTAATATATTTGCACAATATTCCTTTACTTGCACAATGTTTCTTGGCCTTTCAACTTTATGCATACTCATTGCACGTATCCTCTATGTCATTTGACATGCCCTTCTACATCCATTACTCAATGTGTGTTCTACCTATTTACAATCTAATTGTAAAGTATCCTAAGTCCCATGCACCATTCCCTTAAATTAACATACTGTACTTACCCTTGCGTAGTGCCCTACCCTTAAATTCACATACTGTACTTACCCTTGAGTAGTGCCCTACATAGCGCCATATGCTTTTCCATTACCTTCGTGATCCCCAAAACAATCTTGAGTCTCCTATGTTCATCCAAGACTTTTTCTTCATTGAATGGCCATACGATGAGTCCTGCAGCCTCCCAATACTCTATGGCACCCTAATTTTCCAAGATACTTGCCATAAACTGCATGCAATCTCAAAAATAATCCTTCACAATTCTTAGCTTCAATTATATAATTGAATGAACTATATTTCATGTTTTTAGGAAAATATAACACCTAACACTTGGTTCTCTCAAGATTTATGTTGAGCAAATAACACATGCATTACGGACACATCATAGGTTGTACAAAGGAAAGTATGAGAGATTTTTCTAAGCAAGAAAGTGCACATAATTGAGCTTGCAATTATTTGCATTGCAAAAAATATGAAGTAAATTAAGTGCACAAGCTTACACATAAAATAGAAAAGCAAACGTGCAATAATCAAGCATGCACATTATATTAATTTTTTGATTGCACACCTTCCTTTCATAATATTAACTTTTCACCCTTCTTATGCATTGTAGGAATTAAAGTCATCATCGTAGAATTTCCGAAAGGGTGTACAAAAGGTTAGAAAACCAAGTGCACGTAGTGTGCAAAAGAAAAATAGTGCTTGAATGCTAAATGATAAAACATGTCACAAAATTAACAAATATGCCATTTATGACACGATAATGCCCAAAAATGACATTCATGTTAGGAAATATGATCTTGTCCACTTTTTCAGAAAAAGAAGTTGGAGATATCTATTTCAGAAATCTATGTCAAAGAGTAGGCACCATATGAATTTATTGAAGATTGACTCGTGCTTTAAGTTACCCATGTGTTTTATAAAGCATTGAATGATTTCTAAACCAAACCAATGATCAACTATGATATTCTTCAAGATCACCTAGGAAACATTCAATTTGATTGGATTATGTGACTGTCATGTATTCAATTTGTCATATTTGCATTGTGTAGTTGGGTGAGGCCATTTATTGTAACAATTGTAATTATGACCAAGTAAGATATGGGTTTTCTTATAAATACATTGCTACAATACCTTCTTATAGTTAGTTCCTTTTAGAAATAAGTTTTAAAACATTTTAATACATTCACCTTAGTTTTCTTTTTTATAATCTGTGTTCCACCTTGAGTTTTATGTATGTGTGCACTTTTTTCATCTGGTTAAAGTAGATATCATTTGTTTATCAATAAATATACCATTTGATAGATTTTTTGATTTAATGTTCACTTCATATGCATCTAACGACATGTGGCCCTTTTTGCTCGATAACAATTTCCTCAAACTCTTGCACTTACTCATGTTTTTATCGAGAAAATGCTGGCTTGAGCATGAATATGGCTTTTAGATATATCTTCACTAATTGGAAAAGGGTGATTTAATAAAATTAAATCTAAGATAAGAACATTGATAATAAAATAAAATAATAGTAATACATATACAAGATCTAGCTATAGAAGTGCAAACAAGAGTGATATGTAGGGTTTGTAGAATGTCTTAGCTTGCTTCCATAGGTCAGAACTAATTATGGGACAGAGAGTGATCTAGAAAGGTGTATTATGGCATATGTAACTTGTTTTTTTATGAAAATGAGAGTTGACGATCTCAAGGAAAGGAACACCTAGAATGGGACAGGGCTGTCTGGGTGCTAACATCCAATCTAGGCACTAGTTTCTTAGAAACATATTCAGTCCTGGTTCTTTCTTTATCACTTATTACTCATATTAGGTCGTGTTAGGTCTGTTTTAATCCTTCTCTGTCACACATGTACTTACAAAACAAACCCTAGCTACCTACACAATGCTCATGCACACATTACATGAATAAAAAATATGCATATGATTGAGAGTCAAATTGACCCTAGTAGTCACCCCAATGTGATCTTGTTACCGAGTACTGCACTACATTTCAAAAACCATGTAGTTCTTATGGTATTGTGATTGAAATTGCGTCCCTTGAGCTAGGATGCCCTAGTGCTAGTCACAAAAAGAAAAACAAGTTATAACTACTTTTTCCCAATGCAAGAATGTGTGATATGGAATTCAGAATAACCCCCTTATGTAGTGAAAAATGCAGCCCAAAATGCATTCCCTCATGTTGTTCTTGTGCATGTGGTAGATATAAAAATGATAGCCCCATTTCCCCTTAGAATAGTTTGTAGGTTATATAGATATATGAGTTATTAGTTTGAATTTTGGCATAGAGTGACAACAAAAGTTGATCTAGGTCACGAAAAGGAGATAAGAAAAAACCCAAAATCTAAAACAACTAAGGAGAAAATCAAGCAAATATGCTAAAAGTGCCTATAAGGACATTAGCACTTGGGTGCTATTGTCTTGTCTGGGTGTAGTATCGTGCAAAAAGAAAACAAAAATAAAATGAAAGATAGAAATAGGGATCCCTATGTCTCAAAAAAAAGATGCAAATTCCAGATAAAAGACATAAGAAGATCCAAACAAAGTATGAAAAGGACCAAAAAGGTTTCACAAGTGCGTAATTTCCATATTTAGAAATCATGTATAAAACAACATACTAGAGGCATAATGTAATATTAATAAGTGCATATTTTAGTGACTGCAAGGGGTCTCTATCACAACTTTGGATTCATTTCTCTTTCTTCCCTACCCTTCTCTCTTTTGTGTTTTTTATGCCCTTGATAGATTAGGTTAATCTAGGACTAAAGTTTACAATTGATTTTTGTTAAATATGTATGGTTGTATGTGATACTCATTATTGATGGATGAATGCTATGGGTTGAGATGATCCGACTGTCATTTGTAGGGTTCTAAACAATGGAAAATTGAATCTAACACAACACCAATTTCATTAGATAAAAGGCCTTAACAACATATACAATCGATTCCCTCTATTGGGGTGATTAACAAGCTTGTAGAAAACTTAGGAACTATAAAGGGTGACATTTATGGACTACTACAATTTTTCTTTCTCTGCATATTCAACAATGACTTGATCTCTTTCTAGGTTCACCAGAAACACCACAATTGAGGTGTGGGGAAGGATTTTATATAAGATTCTTCCTTCTCATTTTGGAATTTGAATTCTTGTGCATTAATGACATCCAACTAACCTAGAGTAGCTTTGGTAGTTGAGATAAATTCTCCCGAAAAATTCCTTTACTAAGTTTGTGATTTAAGTCTTTAGCTACCACTTTTCATTTTATGCCTTTTTCATTTCAACTATCTAATTCTTCCGCATATTGGTCCCTTATTCTCTATGCACTAGGTTCTCCTTCATGAAACTCATACAAGTCTACAACAATGAATATTGGCGAGATATCCAACTCCTTGGTAAAACCTATGTAAATACACCAATACTTGATCTCTTTCATCTCAATCCATGAATCTACATCTCTCATTTTTAAAGTGTTTCGTATTGTAAGCGTGGTCAATTTCTGACCACTAAAGCAATTAACATTGTGCACTTCTTTCTTGTACCTAATTTGCACATGTCAATTCTTATGTATTCATATCTGTTAATCAAAATGCTTTATACATTGAACATTAATTATATAGAAATTCTAATTGGAAAATTCTTGGAAAAATTCCATAAATAATCTACAATGAAGTCCTTCCTATGCTTGAGTGGCAAAAAGTCATTACTAATAATTGTTTTCAAAAGGTACATTAGATACCAGATGTGTTAACCATTAAAAGCTTAGTGCATCCCATGAAAAGTGAAGTGAGGAGAGGTTTCATGTGAATGGGATGAATACATTCAAAACTCCATTAAAGGTGTGGGACAGATAGCGATAGACGTTTTAAGTGGATTTACTCGTTCTTAATGTTTTTCCATTAATTTGTGTCCATATTAAGACCTAGAAACTTGGTGTCCTTGATAAGAGACTAGGTCATTGAGTGACAAGATATGTAAAAATTGCAGTTTCCCACCTAGACTAATAAATTAAAAAAACTCGATGCATCACAAAATCCCCCTTGCATGCCTAAGCTATTACAATGTTCCATATTTGAACCTTTATCAAGCTAAGACATAAATGGAGTCAGTTACTATCTGTGGTATCTCGGTAATCCTATCACAACAATAAACTGATGAGATCCGATGATGGCCTTCTTGGTAGATGGAGCAAGCCGAACATGGAGACCCCTGGCTACTGGGTTTGTTATGCCCCCCCCCCCCCCCCCCCGGCTCTACACATTTGCACATACTTGTACATCTCCGCACTCATCCTTCGATAATAATATCTCTCTGCTAATTGTGGATATTTTTTTTTTCACCTCTAAAGTGACCTCCGAAACCTGGAAGTAGGAGATTCTCCATGGTTGAAGGTACATGCATTAACCCTGGTGGACAGAGCTCATGGGAGGCTTGGTTTTTCCTCTGAACAAAATTCCTTCTTGCAGGAAATAATCCAGCCATGGTATTATATCCACACACAGTTAGGAGTCCACACGTGACTCATGAATTTCATGTGAAGCTTGAATGGGCCAAAAATTCAATATTTTTTCCCTATCTACAACTAAGGCTTCCTAATTTTTCTTCTCCCTGTGGAAATAATGATCATAAGGTTCATCAGTTGATTGCAAGGTGGACCATGGTTCTGGATGGTAGAACTACTCTCTCCATTAGTCAAGCCTAAAAACCAGGCTCAGTTTTGATCACATTAGAGAATGTGCTAAAATGCCCTATTTGAGTGTAGAAAAGCTTTATACACTATCCTTTGAGAGTGGTATTAGGGAACCTGGAATGTGTTAGCAGGAATTTTAGAAATATTCAATGGGAGATCTTTGATCATGCTCTGGGTCCAAATACATTCAGCTACGGGTTTCAAATTTAAGGAATGCAACACTATTGTGATGTGTATTAATGTCTATAGTTGGTTCCTCACCTTCGGAGCTCCATAAGAATTTAGGAGGTAAATAGAGTATGGAGTCTAGAAAGGTATTATAACCTAGTCTACGAGGATTCACCTATGTTCTACATTAAATCTACAAGAGCTTGAAGGTTTCACGGAGCATTTGACTACAAGACAATGAAAGAAACTTGCCATCATTCTAAACAAAAGACAGGACAAACATGCATTTTTCATGAAGATCAACTCCAGGCGGTGCAAACTATGTACATTGGAGATTAGGTGATCTGTTTCTAAGCGTGGGAGGAATGGTGAATATCATTTACCTCATAGAGACCATCGTACAGCCACTCTGCGTGAAGTAGTGTCCCAAACTGTCAAAAGCGCAACACATAGGGTAGCTAACGTAGCAAATTTGAATGTTCAAAAATGTCAATGCATCAGTGGCTTGAGGTCCTATTGTCCCTATAGTCCTCTTAGGGACATATGTGGCTATGCGGGGCAGTAAAGTGTCACTCAAACTCCTCCTAAAGGTACACTTTGGATCGAAGACCAAGATAAAATGTTGTCATTGCTATCCCTGGTGTCCCCTATGTCTAGGGGGACAAGAGAGATATGAAAATATGTCCCATGCCCTGGTGGATCCGGTACTGAATGATGTTATCATCGAGTGGACCCATATTGATTTGAAGTGAATCTGGAATTGCAAGTGGGAAGTCACTAGTTAAGGTGTGTGTGAGGTAAGGGAGAAGGAAGCAGGTCCCCATACGAAGCACGAAATTTCAACAATGTAATCTCTATGATTACTAAATCTGCTAGTGAAGGGACAATTATAGCTGTCGAAAGAGGTGTCCCTTGTCTCCCCATGGACAAGAGTTACACAAGATATTAATGCACACATAAACCTATTCATCCTACCATTGTCAACTAGGGAGTCATGGTATGAAATCTTATGACATCCTCTTGTTTTAGGTCATTCTTGTCCATCTCGTTTAGGTCATTTATGGTGAGCTTTTTGTTGGTTTTAGACACCCCTATAACGTAGACATTCATGTTGTTCTAGATTCTTGTTTCTTGAAATTTTAATAGGAAAAAAATATTCTTCTTCGTTTCTTGAATATCTGATGGGTGAAATCACTTGAAAATTGGAGCAAATGATTAAAAAAATCTACTTTCACGCAAACCTATTTTCTACATGATAACATCTGGTGAACAAAGTTGGATGATCTAATTATTTCAAATTTTTGTGGAAGGGAATCATCTTGATTTAATTCATTCATACAAGGGACCTCATATGAATCAAATTACGCTGAGGAATGGATAAGAGTGAGTCACTGTGTATGTGAAAGATAATTTATTGGGAAGAGGGATAAATTAGGAACATTGTGAGGTATGAAAGATAAAGAAATTAATTCAAGTCACCAAGAAAATGATCATCATGAGCATGATGCAAGAATCTCACCATTAGAGAGGATGGAGCTCATATCAAGAAATGCATACCTTGATAAGTGTCTCTAAACACTTGATCCATGCTCGATAATGAGCTCGCATCTTACAAAATAGAGGAGGTAGAATTTGTAGTGTTTTAAGGTTGTGTGGAGGATAAGAAAATGGAACTCATTCACATTCATTTCTTCAAGTACCATTCAGGGATTAGTATTGCTATCAGGAAGAGGAATCCTATCTCCATGAGAAGAAATAAAGCAAAATAATGTCTTAGTACCATGAACATGTTTTCACCCATGTGGCATCCTGGTATGGAAAGTGAGTTGTGAAGGAGTCATCATGTTCAAATATGAAATATGAGACTTAAGGAGTGAGTTAATGATATTCATACCCTCACTCCACCATTATGTTCAAATATTCTTCAAGAAACAAGCTAGGAAGAAATATTCCAAGGCATCTAGTACCATTATGTGTGAAGAATCGAGAAATCATATATTCCCTTATGAGAAACATGTGAGAAAGAGATGTATGAGCTAATTCCATTTAAGAAGGATTTTGGAGATAGGAGGGGTAAAAAGGTGATGATCTTCATATGGAGCACATTATACGTAAGAATGAGAAACCATCTCAATTCTACTTGGTGCCATTCCACTTGGTAGTATGCTTAAGCACTCATTCCACACCTTATAGTGTCATCACACCTCAAGGAATAAGTAAGTTACAATTACCTCATCTTGGTTCAATGGATGGACATATAATAAGAATCTCATTCGGGAAGAAATCCTCTAGCTGAAAAAGTGAGGATTTATTTCATTGAATGAAAGATAAGACATCAAGAGATTCAACTGATCACAAAATTGGTTTGTGATCACTAGGGTCAGTTATGAAAACCTAAGGAATAAGAAAGTGATCCTTACTGTCATTGTGAGATCAAGAAGGAACCATCATGAGTGATTCCCACTATCATCCTAGGATCACATTGTAATACCTCATAACAGTGTTCCTAAACACTCATTCAGTAGTCTGGAGTGTTCATGCATCTTGGAGAAGGAGAAATTTGTGAGCACTATGCTTTAAATCAATAAATTTTCCATCAGAAAAGATCTTTATCTTCATCAAATTGGTCAACCCTTCTCCTCCTCTATTTCTCTTCCTTATTCTCTCTCTACATTCTAATTCCTCATTGAAAATGAACTTTTTCCTTTTTTTTCCTATTCACTTAAGTGACATTAAATGCAACATTGTAAGAGTCCCTTTTCATCAATAAGAAAAAAGACTCATTTTTGTTTCCTAGGAATATGGAAGGTCACAAGTGATGAAGGGAAGTGAAAGTCACATGGGGGGAGATGAAATGATAGTTTTGTAACAATATAAATTGGAATGGTTTCTCCATTCCAAAGGGTTGGCAATTGTTGATTGAATGTATGTTGTTGAGTATTTACCACTACTACATCAAGCAATAAAAGCTATAATTATTGTATTCCTTTGCTATGTTCCTCTACCCTCTCTCTACTTTCCAACTTTAGATATATGGTAATCTTGTAAACCAATAAGAAAGGTATTGTACACCTTTGATAAATGAATCTGGAATAATGTGTCTATGATTTGTTAGTCTTATCATTGTTAGCATTGTTGTGTTCTTCTAATTGAATGTGGACCTACTATGGTTATTGTTGGTGAGAACTCTGTAAGCCTACTCATAACATTAACCCTCTCTCCATTATTTCCCTTCTCCCCTTTAAATCTCTCCTCACTGTAAATTCTTCCCTTGTACTATTGTATATGCACTTTTTCCACAGGTCTAGTGGAGTATTACTGTGTGATCCCTGACCTAACGACCACCCAAAATTTTTAGTTAGTTTACATTCAATAGTGGGAGTATCACCCTACACAAGGAGGGGATTAGCCCTGTGATTGTTGGTGGAAACCAATAATTTGCAACATGAAAAATTATTTCACCAAAAATTTTTGGCGACTATACTAGGGAAGATATGCCCATTGCACTCGTAAAAGATATCTCAAAATTGAAAAAACAGATATTCAAAAATCCATTATAAATGAAAAACCAACAAATACCAGAAATTTCATTTGAATGCTCAAGAACCTTATTGTGATCCTACTAAAAAATATGCATTTTTCTAGTTTCATTCCTTTCTAGTGCTCAGAAAAAACTGGCAGAAATGAGATACACATGAGCTAATAACACAAGTGGATTTGTGGACCCCACATTTGAGGAACAATAAAGAGCTAATTTCAGACTTCCCATTATTTCAAATAACAAAGCAAATAGGTCAAGAGTACTTTCCTAAATTTGATCCTAGTTTTCCTTTTGAAGGTCATATTAGAGAAGCAATTGCAGAACCACTAGTCCCCATTCCTCTTGAAGAATAAATAGAAGAAGAACAAAAGGAAGAATAATCAAGAATGGACTACACCTCTGCCATGGGGACAAAATACTGGTTCATTGGATTTTGATCCACCACTTCACGAAATTCCAAATGGATCACGAAATAACTTTCCCAAATTCTTTGGAGATGGAAAAAAATGTCCAGATGACCATATTATAGCTTTCATCACAACTTGTGGTCTTCTTGGAGTGCAACATGAAGATGTTGCAATGTGTTATTCATGGAAACATTATAAGATGTTGCTACAAACTGGTTCTACTACTTGCCATCACACTCAATTACTGATTGGGATGATATGAAAAGTAAGTTTGAAGAAATATTCAAGACCGTAGAATATTCTCATCCCCTCCTCACCCAATTGAAACATATGAAGAAATAAGCCCAAGAGTCCATGAGAGATTTTGTAGCAAAATTCAATAAGTTGATCAACAAGATTCCCATCGCTTGCTCACCTACTGCATATAATCAGAAAAGGTTCTTCATGAATTCCCAATCTTCCTGAATTTAGTTTCATACTACAGAGAGCGCAACCAAACACCTTGGCCAATTCTCAAGAACTTACCATTAATGTGGAAGATGATCTCATCATGTCAGGAAAGATCAAAAATCATTTAATGAAGGATAAGGCCCATAGTTCCAAAGATGAAAGAGATGATCCATTACTACAAAATTTGGCCAATGATTTGAAAATATTGAAAAAGGAAGTTTCCCAACATTCCTCATACCAAAATTGGAACAGGAATCAAATTATAGGAGAACCCCAAAGGATTTTCTTGGAATCTCCACCAGTCAATGCAATATGTGGTACCAGTGAAGATGAAAGAGAAGAAATTGTTGAATCAAAAATTGAAGAAGAAGATGAAGAGGAATGTGCATGATTGGATATTTTGAATACTCACTAATGAATACTTTTAAGAACCTACATAGATAGCTACTCTTGTGTAGTGTTCACTGATCACAAATGGAGAAAGAATCCTATTCTTCTACTTCCCAAGCTAAGAATTTAGATCCTAAAATGGAGACTCTATGAAAAACAAAAATGAAATGAGGATCATCATAGTATGCTTCCATGGGATCAACCAAGAAGAATCCCAAGACTACCTCAGTCAAGAATCCTTCTGCCTCTTTGGGTAAGTCTCATTCAACTTCTCTTGAAAAATCAGTTTCTGTTTCTATTGATCCTAAGTATGCAAATCCTACTCATGTCAAGGTTTCCATAATCCCTGATGTGCCTACTATTTCTCCACCTTTTGACATCATTGACCATTGCAAGAAATCCAAAATTCAAATTTCTGAGTCTAAGTACTTGAAAACCCATCCCAAGAAATTTGATAGGCTAGTCCAGTTTATCAAAGGAAGTAGTTCAATTTCATGTTCAAAAAATGATACTGCCAAAGAACTACCTCCCACTCCTCATACACTCCTTCTCAAAAATGTCTCACTTCCACACCCTCCACCTCTGGGAAGATAGAACCTTTATATCTAACCTTGTTGGTCAATGGGTATAAATTGAATAATTACATCATTGACTCTAGTGCCTCCGAAAACATCATGCCTACAAAAGTTTCTAAAGCTCTTGGTCTTTCCCTCACTCCTATGCTAATGTCCATTGCTATTCCATGGAAATGAAAGAAGTACCTCTTGTTTTCCAAGTAAGGAGATGCTCAAGTAACATTTGCATATTTTCCTAACAAGAAGATCACAATGAAGATACTCATAGCAGACATGCCATACCTCATATGGTATGTTGTTGAGCCAAATATTCTGTTGAGATGTGGGTGGAGATATACAGATGGATTGGTCAATTACAACCATTCCAGTCAATGGTAAGATGAAGAAACTTCTTCCCATTAGGAAAATGAAGTACACTGTTCAAATTCCAGATGACCCAAAGGTAGATATCTTATTTCAAGATTCAAGGTCTTAAATATTTTTCATAGCATTTGAAAGAAGATGTTGAGCTTCCCATGTTGATGGAAGAGTATCCAAGTGTCATGGAGCCAGTCAAAAGCATCATGGTGACTTGATGGAATCTATAATTTGAAAGCATGTACTTCCCACTGGATGTGAGCATGAACACAGTTTCTCTACTGAGTGGTGATGATGGTCATGAAGGTCTTGACTTGCAAAAAGGTAATCCCGAGGTGATGAGCAATGTGGGTCATGAATGAAAAATGATGACAAGAATCAAATTCTTGGGGGTGAGTCTAAAGTTTCCAATCATGTTCTCAAATTTCATCATGAAGATTTGTTCAATAAGTATGATTGTGAATATAAGGATTTCTCTTTCCCATTGGGATTGAGTGACTCTTCAAAGAATGAATGCATGAATGACAAGATGCTCAAGCATCTTGAAGCTGAACCTACTCAAGAATAGGATGAGTTCATTATGGAAATGGACTCCCTAGTTCTTGGTGGTCAAGATTGGGAAAATGAAAATCTAAATATTTCTTCCCCAACCTTGTACTCGATTCTCCTTTCATGAAGATGGAGACCTTCTCAATGAAGAGTGGATAGATGGAATGGTACTTGATCCAAATGCTGATTTTTTTCAAAGTGAAAAACCTCTCAACAAGGAATGTATGAACAAGAATAGTGCTTGCATCTTACAATGTTGACTCCCCTCAAAGAAAGGATGATTTTTTCAAGAAGATGCAATTTGAAGCTCAAAATGGACAAGATGGAGAAGATGATGATTTCCATGTTGCATGCCCAACCTTGTGCTCATTCTCTTTCCAAGATACTAAATTAATATACACATCACACTATACAAAGTAACAATCTCAAGAAAGATCTAGTGCACTTAAAAGAAGGTTGCTTGGAGCAATTGAGAAACGTAGGACATGAAGAGGCTTGTGATAGTGTTGAAGCTTCCAAAACATCTATTGAGAATCAACTCATGAAAATAGTGGTCATGAAGTAGATGAAAAATGAAGAAAAAATACCTATCAAATGTCATAGGCCTTGCAGTATGAAAATAATAAGCCAAGTATGATCAAGACTCATCTTCACAGCAACAAAGGAGAATTCGACAATTGGAATGAAATTGGGAATCAATGAAAATATGGAAAGAAGGTTTCAAAGTAACAAAGGAAATGAAATGAATAAGTGGGTCATCAATTGCAAGAACAATCATGTGAAATTTATCAAGAAATTAAGAAAGAGATCATATTTCAGTCAAATGAAATTGTGGAATGAAAACATTGAACGGTATCATCTTTTTGAATTGGTACTATAGTGAAATCATTATACCTTGCATGTAACATAAGTGATTTAAGTGTAAACAGAGAACCAAATTTAACACAACAAGGATATTCTATTCAACATATATTTCACACAATACAATAGCCTAATATATAGGCATTAGTTTCCCTAGTATAGGAAACAAATTAACTATCAATTTCCTAAGATTTGAGTTTGCTCACACAACCAATATCATATGAGTTGTTAACAACGACATTTATAGTATCCTTGAAATATAAATTATACCCATTAATGTAACATAATATTTTTTAAAATTGTTTCATATTTATTTACCTTTTCATTTTGTGTTTCCCTTCCTATTTTTTGTTTCTTTTCCCCGTTGTGTGTTGGTTGTGTTCTTTGTGTTTATAGCTTTTCTTGTTGATTTAGTGAAATGACTCTATTTCCCAATGGACTAAAACACTAGTCTACTCATCCATGAGAAAGATGAAGTTCTCTATTACCCCTTGTAGTCTAATGCCCCCAAGTTAGAGACAACTATTGTCATGTGAATTGACTAGCCCAAAAATGCAAAACTCAAACCATGACAACTAAGCCATAATGCAATTTTTTGCCTTCTGACCCTCATGAATCCCCCTTGTGGCCAACCTTCCTCCTATGACATTTGATCCTGGAATTATAATGATATTAATACATTTTAAAACATGTTTCAGTGTGAAAATAAGTGCAACAAGGTTCATCATTTTGATTTAGTAAAGCTTCGAGGAAGACTAGTCTTGTTAGAAGCCTAGAAAGGCTAATTTTGATCATTTCGGAGCATGTGTACAATCCAGGAAGAGTTATGAAAAGGTAATAAGTATCCATAGGTGGTATTGGGAGTCTTGAAGGTGTTGGAATAAGTTTAGGAATATTTAGGAAATTTTTGATCATTCAGGGATAATTTGTTCAACATTTGGTTTTTAGGTGCAAGGAATGAGCACTCTTGTAATGAAACTCAACTTCTCTGGATGATTCTGGGAGCTCCGTAAGGATTTAGGAGGAAAAAATTAGGAACTGGAAATATTGAATAATTATCTACATTTTGTAACATTAATTTTTCTCTAAGACTTGATGGTTTCTTGAAACATTCCAAATAGTGCAGCTACTTCTCCTTCATTCTGAACAAAAAGGGGGACAATTTTTTGAGTTTCAGGAATATTAAAGGTCATAAGCCTATTCCATTGGTCTTATAATGTGTTTTGGAGTCAAAATAATATAAAATTTTACCCCAAAACATCATCCTAATCCTTTGGGGTGAAAGAAGTAAGTTTTCAGGCTATTTTTGGATAGCTAGTGTAAAATTTGACTTTCCATTAATGGAAAGGTGAACTTTTGAGCTCCTCTTGTCCCTATTGTCCCCTTGGGGACATGGGGGACATTAGGGACATAAAATTGCCCCTCATCCTCCTCCTATAGGTGCACTTTGGAGCACCTATTATCCGTGTTGCTCGTGTTTTCCCTCATTGTCCCTTGTGTCCCCATTGTACCCTATTTCTAGGGGGACAAGAGGGATAAGAAAAATGTGCCCCATACCCTTTTTTAGATCTCTCAAACTCCACATGTAGTTAAGTTAACCTGGGTTGAGTCTAAGTTGAGTCAAGGTGGGTGTGAGTGAGGGAGAAGTTGTAAATCCATACTTAGCCAAATTTCCACCATGACACATGTTTACAAACCTTTCTTCCAAGGTGCAATTTTTGTGTCCCTGTGTCCCTTGTGTCCCCATTTCACCATTTGCATCATCTCTTAACCACACACAAACCCAGAATCAAACCATGGTTAGTAGGGAGATTGTAAAAGTTATGAAAACACAATTTTAGCTATTTCTTCACTTAATTGGTCATTTTAGTGAAATTGATGTTGTCAAACCTTCAAAAATACATAATTGATTTCATTCCATAGAAATTAATGGAAATTAATATCTTCTTTGTTTCCCAAAGATCCCATAGGTGAAATCACTTGAAAATTAGGGAAAACGATCATAAAAAATCTACTTTCACACAACACCATTTTCACACAATGAAGAATGCCATTTTTAGGGATATTGAGGACTGAATTTTTATCTGTATTATGCCAAACCTTGAATAATTTTTCACTTTCTTGAAGATCCGGCGGGTGAAAAGCTCTAGAAACTTGGAGCAAAGAATTCTAAAAAAATCTAGTTTTATTGCAACCATTTTTTGCACGATGGGGTTGCTGATTTTTCAAGATATGGAGGACTGATTTTTTCTCATTATTCTTCCCCCAATTTAAAAACAATTTTCCCACTCATCCAGATGAAATAATCATATTAAAATCAGAGCCGAAACCTTGGTATAAAACCCATAATTTAAAGATTGTTTTCATTACAGTCCAACACATGTAGTCCACTTACTAAAAATAACATGTGTTTATGGTGAGGCATGTATAAAAATAGTAAGTGATCAAATGAGGTGAATTATTAGCATCATGGTCCCCCAATAGGAAGAAACATCAGGAAGTGAAAACAATTAAATATTGCTAAAAATAGCATAGTCCTGGCTAGGACCTGCTAAAATAGTAAGTCCTAGAATTGAGCTCATAAAGTTGTGTAGAAAATCCCATTTTTATTATCTCATTTATTTTTTCCATCATCACAAGGTTGGGAATTTGTCTTGTGGTCTGAACAAGATCAGGAAACACTCTGCAAACTCCTAAAGCATCATTCTGAGGTGATTTCTACATGACACTGTCTGATGAAGAAGCTAGATGATCTATTTTTTTAAATTTTGGTAGAAGGGAATCATCATGATTGAATTCATTCATGAAAGGGACCAACATATGAATCACACTATGTCAGGAATGGATAAATATTAAGTCACCTTGTGTGTGATTAAAGATAGTTTCTTGGGAAGTAGGAGAAATTGGGAATCATCGTGAGGTTTGAAACATCAAAATATTTATTCGAGTTAAATTCACCAAGAATGGATGATCATCATGAGAATGATGCAAGAAGATCAATATGAGTTATTATGAAGAATATGGAGGTCATCTAAACATCCATGCTGAACAAGGAGCCCACATCTCATAAAACAAAAAAGGTATAATTTAGTAATTGTTTCATGCAGTTTGGAGGACAAGAAAATGGAACTCATTCTAATTCATTCCAAGTAAAGTACCATTCATGGATAAGAATTTCTATTGAAGAGGAAGCCTATATCCATGAGGAGAAATCAGGAGAAGAAGGTACATGAGTACCATTAACATGTTTTCATTCCATGTGGCATCCTAGTCTAGAAAGTGAGTTGTGAAGGAGTCATCATGTTCAAAGATGAAATATGAGAATCAAGGAGTGAGTTGATGATATTCATACCAAAAAGTCCACCATTATGTTAAATATTCTTTAAGGAACAATCCTGGAAGAAATATTCCATGGACCTCATGGGACCATTGTGTGTGAAGGATTGAGAAATAATTATTCCAATGAGAAACCTGTGAGCAAAATGTATGAGTTGATTCTATTTAAGAGGATTATGGATCCAGGAGGGGTAAGAAGGTGATGATACTTCATATGGAGCACAATGTATGTAGGAATGAGAAACCATCTCAATTCTAGAAAGTGATCCCTATTCAACTCCTGGTAGTATGCTTAAACACTTCATTTCCACAACCTTGTAGTGTCATCACACCTCAAGGAATGTACATTAAATCACCTCATCTCAATTCAATTCAACATATTTAATACATCTCATTCAGAAGCAATCCTTTCTGTAAAGTGATGATTCTGATTTCATTGAATGAAAGATAAACATCAAGAGATTAAAACATCACAGAGTTGGTTTGTGATCACTAGGGTCGTTGTGAAAACCTAAGGAATTCAAGTAAGTGATTCTCACTCTCATAATGAGATCATGAAAGAACCATCATCATAGTGATGCCAACTGGTCATCCTAGGATGACATTGTAATGCCTCACAACAATGTTCCTAAACACTTATTTAATAGTTTGAGAGTGTTCATGCATCTTGACAGAAGGAGGAATTTGTGAGCTTCAGTATGAGCGATCAAATCAGATTCTCAAATTTCAATACAGAAAAAATGCTTCATCTTCATCGGATTTGTTAACCCTTCTCTCTCTATCTCAACTTCCTTCTCTCTCCTATATTCTAATTCCTCATTGAAATTGCACTTTTTCCCTATTTCATCCTATTCACTTAAGTGACCTTCAATGTTAACATTGTAAGAGTCCTTTTTCTAATCAATAAAAAAAGACTCATTTTTGTTTCCTAGGAATATGGAAGGTCACAAGTGATGAAGGGAAGTGAAAAGTCATGTGGGGTGGGGGGGTAGATGAAAGGATAGTTTGTAATGCTATAAATTAGAATGGCTTTTCCATTCCAAAGGGTTAGACAATTTTTGATTGAATGTATGATGTTGTTGATATTTACCACTACTACATCAAGCAATAAAATCTATAATTCTTCTATTCCTTTGCTTATTTTCCTCTACTCTCTCTCTCTACTTTCCAACTTTGTATACATGATAATCTTGTAAAACCAAGAAAGGTGTTTATGCCTTTGATAAATGAATCAATGGAATTATGTGTCACTGATGATTTGTTAGTATTATCATTGTTAGCATTGTTGTGTTCTTCTAATTGAATGTGGACCTAATCTGGTTATTGTATATGAAATTTGTAAGCCTACTCACAACCATTAACCCTCTCTCTCCTTATTTCCCCAACTCCCCTTACCTCTCCTCATTGAAAATTCCTCCCTTGTACTCTTGTACAAGAACTTTTCCACAGGTTTAGTGGAGTATTCTTGTGTGATCCCTGGCCTAACGGCCACCCACAACTTTTAAGTTAGTTTACATTCAATAATGGGAGCCTCCCAATACATAAGAAGGATTGGATTAGCCCCATGACTATTAGTGAAAACCAATAATTTACAACACGAAAAAATATTTCACAAAAACCTCCCATGCTTCCTTGAAAACATTACGTTGTACATATAGCTCCTTCATGGTTTCAAAACCCATAGCTTCATTATGAATTTCTCTCAACATTTTCACCCTTTAACTAAATTCATCTATGACATTGTTGGACTTCCCACTTCAGTGCTTTAGTAAAAAATTAATAAAATTTTAGGAGCTCTACCAATTTCATGTTCATTTTTTTTAGATTCATTTGACTATTAATAAACTACAACACCTAATGATCAATGTATAAAATAAAATCTTTTGGCAACAAGTAATGTCTCCACTTCTTCTTTGCCTACATGATTGCATATAACTCCAAATCTTAGACTGAATATATTTTCATTTCATCATTTAAATTTTTTCTGAAATAGGAAATGAGTCTCCCTTCTTGAATTAAAATTGTGCCAATTGTGGCTCCACTTGCATCAAAATCCACTTGTAATACCTTCTCAAAACTTGGCAACACCAACATAAATTGCACTGTAATCCTTAGCTTCAATTTGTAGAAGTTCAGCTCTACCTATTATATGCACACCGAATTCCTTGCAATCTCCCTTCATTGTCTTTGTGATCATTGTGTATATTCCATTAGAATTCCCTATACAATTCCTATAGAAGTTTGGCAAGATGTGAAAGATTCATGCCACAATCACAATCCTTGATGATGACCAATCTAAGATTGCGCGCACCTTTTATGGGTCCATTTACAATCCTTATTGGGATATGACAAAACCCAAATAAACTAACTATTTGTGCATGAAACTACACTTCTTTATATTCACAAACATCTTCTCCTCTTGAAACCTTTTATGTAGCTTGCATAGACGTTCAAAATGCTCCTCTTTTATCTTTCTAAACACTGTTATATCATCTAGATATAACTTCAAAAACTTCCCTAGGAATGGATTTAACAATTCATTCATCAACCGCATGAATGTGTCTAGGGAATTGGTACACTTGAATGACATAATCAACCATTTATACAATATTTACCTTGTCTTGAATGTGGTATTCCACTCATCTCCTTCTCTGATACCAATATAGTGATAACCACTCTTCAAATCGATAAGGTAATCCATGAGATCATCCATCCTAAGAAACATAAACCTATACTTGATTATGATCTTGTTGATGACTCTAGAATCAACATGTGTGCCATTCTAATCTTTTCGTTAGTACTAGTACTATGGGTATTACACATGGGCTCAAAATTTTATGCACTAGTCCTCCATTCAATAACTCTTGCACTTTTTTGGTGTACATTCACACTCTCTTATGGAGTCATTCTATATGATTCTTTGTTTGGAAAACTGATCTGGGTATCAAGTCAATTTGGTGACTGATACTATGCAATAATGGTAATTTCTGTGGAAAAGGGATGGATAACATTATTAAAGAGTGTGGAGACACTCACATGAATTTCAGAATGTAGGTACAAGTGGAAGACTCAGTTACAGGTGCTCAATTAGACTTAGTCTACATGTTTGGAGGCCAAATGAAGCATGAGTATGAGTTGTAGAGCCATGTGAGCTCATGAAATAATTTAGGTGAGTGAGGCATGTTTTATTAGGTGTGTCAAGTCATTTTGGAGAGGTTTCATGATGACATATTTGGTTCTTCTACTATGACTTAGCTTAAACCATGCAAAACCATAAGGGATAGTCATGAAAATGAGATTGGATGTGTAGATGAAGAGATATTTTAGATAAGATGATGATTGGATATGTTATTATTGTGTTTCATGATTATGTGGGAAAACTTTCAGGTTGACATGATGATAATTTTGCAAGTTGTGATCAATTTAGGAAAAATAGGGTGCTTGAGAATGCATTTTCCAGCTCGAGTAGGCAACTTCTGATGCTCGTTATGAATTGTGTGATTTTCATGGGAACCAATTTGGATTTTGAGGTATGTTTTTAAATTGAGATAATATTATTTTAAAAAAATAATGGATGTCATTTCATTGTCGGATGTTTTTATGAACGAATGTTAAGAAGGTAAACAACTTTTTATGAGCTTTGAAACCCTACCTTGAGAGATAATGGAGGATAAATCTGATTTGTAAGTGGGAACAGAATGGATTTTTTTTTATAATGTTATTATTTTAGGATGTATAGGACTGATCCAAATTTCCAGAAAGGTATGATTAGAGCTTGTGATAATATGTGGGCCCCACTTAAAAATTCTTAGTTTCTGAGATATTTTCAGTTTGTGGAAAAAGTTTTCCATTGAAGGTATGGAATAAATTTACAATGATTATGGAATCTTGGGAGTTTTAATACATTTCCATGGTGGCTTTAAGTCATGGTTTGAGGTCCTATAGGGAAAATTATGCCCTATCTTTACGGAGAGTGGTCTTTGTGCCTAAAAGGTTAGTTCCAAGCAGTTGCAGAGATTGACCTATGGTTGAAGGCCTTCCACTTGGACGTTGGATGGAAATGTAATATGTTTTATAAAAATAATATTAATAGACCTTTAAAATGATATATTATTTGTCTCTTTATGAGGAGTTTTGATAGGTGAACCGAGCTCAATTTTTTGACGACCAAGTTTTATTGTTTTTAGGACACGATTGCTTTGGTTGAGAAAATTAATGTAGAAGTACACATGTTTTGGATAAGTTGATTCTTAATCTATCCATTAAAGAGTAAATAGGGATTAATTTTTTTCCTAGTGAAGGCATTTATATGAATTATTGAAAGTAGCAGTAACTGTGTAAAACCAGTTGAGTTTCCAAAATTACTTTCTGGGGTAGCTCAGTTTAGTGAAGAGGAATGGAGGTTTTGATTACATTGTTGGAGGTTTCATGAGGTACATAAAGAATGGATGTTTTATACAAGGTAATTGTATTTCCAATGAGTTTTTACAAGAAATATTTTATATGAGTTATGGTGTCATATTGAGCTATGTTTGGTGAAGATTAGTTCTTAGAAATAATTGTTTTTTGTAGGAGAATGATCCTACTTGATAGATTTATGAATAAAATTGACTAGCGAAAGTTAATGTGACGACAATGTATGATGGTTGTTATGATGTATTTGACATGTTTGATGCATTTATGAGGCTTGAAAAACTCATGGTGATGAGTTTGGAGGTCTTTCATGTGTTTGGTGATGGGGTTTTGAAACTTTTTGGGCTTGTTCAGGTTATTTTGGTACATAATTGACCTACATGGGTCCACCTTAAGAGTTTTTATCAATATGTTGTTATGTTTTAATTTTATTTTTGGTCATGACCTAAATACTTGGTTTGGATGACTGAATTTTATGTATTATGTATTAGAGATGAGAAGTATATAAAGTAAGTTTTTTGGTCCATTTTTGAACTAGTTGTGTGAATAGAGGGAAAAGTGTGAACTACATTGAGAGAGTGAAAGTAGGTTAAAAGGCATCAAAATTAGAGCTGATAATGACTATGCAAAATTATGAATAATTCATTGAGAGAGACACGTGTGTAATGGTTTAAATAAAAATCATATCCTAAAAGATACAATTTAAAACAAGCTGAAGGTGAAAGAAGGGTTTGAAGAACGTTTGAAGGTGTGTAAGCTGAGATTTGTGATCTCCATCATTTGTGGAAAAATAAATTAAATAATATATATTCATCTCAAAGTCTTTAAGTTGGTGTTTTATCATCTTATGGGGTTGTATCCTGCTTGTGGATAATCTGATGGGGTTTTATCCTAAACTTTTGGATTTGGCACTTCTACTAAACTAGGTGTTGGTGTTGCTTATGAAGTTAGTTCTTCACTAAATATCCTTTTATTTGTGAAATATAATCAAAGTATTTAGTTATTTTTCTTCCCCTTGATACTTTCCCACGTATATCTTGATGTTCATGTCGTACTCTATCTTGGTTGTTGTTATGTAGATGATTGTTTAATATTGTTTAATTCACATTTATGTATGTTTTAATGGTTTATGGTGCATGTAAACAAGTAAATCTGGAATTGGTTAAATTTTTTGAATGACCGATTCAGCCCCCCTCAATCCATTGTTCATATATACAATTGGTATGATAGATCAGGTCCTTTTGAGAAGCAAGTTTATTCACTTGAAAGGATATCCTTAAAACACAAGAAATGGTGAAGTCTTTAGATGTTGAAGCAGCTTATTCCATTAACGAATTAATGAAGTTTCATGGATTCAACTATGCTTTTGGGAGTCGAAGGATAAATATTCATATAAATGTGCATAGGAGATAGATACATGGTCAAGCCATCAAGGGTTTGGAATTACAATTCCTGCTAGAGTGAACTAAAAACCTGTAATGGATACAAGAATAATTTTAGTGAAAATTCTAGGTATCATGAATGCAATCATGTGTGGACTAGCCCTCGAATATAAACTTGTAGAAAGTGCATCTAGTAGGTTGATAGATGTAGGACGAGGTTATAAAAGTGTGACTGAATACTATTGATGGTCCTATTATGAAAGAAAAAGAACTACTAATGTTAAGAATTGGTATGGTTTTCAAATGTTTAGAAAAAAGTTTGAAGGGATAAACGAATGAAGCTGATTAAAAAGCCATTGGTGTGTATTTGATTAGACATGACAATATTGACAACACCATGAGAGAATTACTTTAAGAAGGTCTAACTCTAGAAGACAATTTAATGCTAAAGAAGTTATTGAGTGCTTATTTTACATGGATATATTTGATTCCAATAATGATTTTGGTCCATATGGTTATAGATTGAAAAATATTTGAAGGTCTTCTAGGAATTATGAATGAATTCCTTCAAAGGTAAATGTTGATTATTATGTTATGCGGGTATGTTGATTCTACACCAGGCTATGAATTGAGGATAGAATCTCCAATATTAGATGAAGACAAGAATAAAATAAAGTTAAGGATGATGTTAATGCTGCTATGAATTTTCATGATGAACAACGTCATTTTACAATGGTCATTGCTATTAAACTGGATGTTCTAGGCTTCAACAACATGTTCCAAGGTCAAAATTCCCTTTAGAGTATTTCAATTTTGGAAAAGTCAGGTCCCATGAATGATTCTAATACTGTCCTCATAGTCAGATCTTAGGAGGTGATGAAGATCATTATGGTTGATCAAGACAAGTAGAACTCATAGAGAACTTTTTCTCAAGTCTAATATGAATGAGTTTATGAAGGTTTGATTATAGTCAAGGAAGATAGGGAAAGAAAAAAATTATTCACAAAGGAAGAGGATCATTCTTCTGAAGTATGTAGTATGGTCAAATTAATGTTTGTCCAAGATTCTCAAATAGTTCAATAAGAACATGGAAGAATCATCAAGTCTAGATCAGATCAAGGAGATATGTTCATGACCTTGAAGGTCAATGAGGTCTATAAGTGAGTGAGATCTACCATATGTAGTCTAATTTTATATCCAGATCTTTCGCAGGATGATTTGAGGTTGAATAATAATATTTAATTTTCGCACTGACTTGGTGAGTGTCCAATCCAAACTATGAGCATGTTACAACAAAACAATAATAACATGAGTTTTCAAGTCCTTGTTATTAGTATGAAGTGATTGCGTTTGTAGGAACTAGAGCATGATTACATTGGTCTGTGACATAAATCTACTCTGATGATACAAGGAGATGTTCTTGAGATGTAGATGAGCTCTCCGTTTTTGTACAATTTGGGGTATGCCATGTCCATAGGATGAATAAGTGACACTTGTTAGGAGTGCTCTTTCCTTCTTGAAGTGTAGTTAGTAAGGAAAAATCTCTACTTGTTAGACGAATAATAAGGTATAAGTACTATAGGACTAGTCATGATCTCCTGAATGGAAGAAGTCCTTGTTTTAGTAGGAGATAGAACAAGTATGAGGATTTATGTTGTTTGACCTTAAAGGAATGAATATAATCATACTATAGAATACCATGGTATAGATAGTCAAATTCTAGAAGACTGGTAAAAGATTTGATGATTCTGCCCTATCTTGAAATGTGTATTATAAAAGTCTTAGAAGACTACCAAGTAAAAGTTTGTCATAAAGATGTTATTAGGAAGACTCTAAATTACCTCAAGGTATGGAATATATATTAATGGCTATTTCCTATATCATTAGTAATGAGAAGTCTGTGTAGGAACTCCATGGTAGTGACTTAGATCTAGGAGGTACTTTTTTGGATGGTCAATAATGTCAGGGATAATATGAATTAGTGGCCCAAGTTCCAATGAATGTATTGTGCTCTGATTGGTTCAAGAAGTAAGTATCATACTATCTATGTTATTGGATCAAAATTTATCCTTTTGGAGTGTTCATTGTTGTGCATACATGTCAGGTTAGAAGGTCCTGTAGAAGTGATTTTTTCATCTGTTTTCAGGTCTTTAATGAATTGTGGCAAAAGTTGCTATAGAATTTCATAATGGTTACTCAAGGAAAATCAATATATTTCATGGTCCTATAATGTTCTACATTGAACTTTTAGGGTCATAGACATGCATGTTAGAGTCCTAAAGAAGGATATAAGTGATCTAAGACTCTTATTTGATGTTGAAAGTGTTAAAGGTCAGTGGTCTTAAAATTCCAAGCCTATGTCTTGAAAGGTCTATATCTAATGTTTCGTGGATAGAGATGAGTTTCAAATATCTAAGAGGGGTTGGTACCTCTTTAAGTACTTTTAGATTGATCATGAAGTGTTATGTCTCTAATAGGATTCTTAGAGGCATAATCATCCATATGAAGCATTGTGAGAAGGGGAAGGATGTCAGATTGGGTGTCTAATGCTGAAGGAATGCTTCATGGTGTCAAGGTGACTTGATTTATCCTCCAGTTGTGAGGGTGCATCTAGTATGTGTTTGAGGTTGAAATCAAAGTGTGTATGTTTATTTTTTGGTCTGATCATCAAGTTTTTTAGTGAAAAAGTGTATTATCTCTTTCAGTAGTTTGTTTATTCATTATGTATGACTGATGAACACTTGAGGATGGTAGTGTATGAATTAAGAGTGCTATAAATGTCTCAAGATCTGTTTGGTAATCATAAAATGAGTCCTTATTGATCATAGTCTTGAAATTCCTATGACTAAATGTATTTTTAGAGAAAGCATCGAGTATGTATCACATCATTTGTTGTACTACTGTAACAAGCTTTCAAGAGTGACATGTTCTTAAGAAAGAAAGAGTTATAAAATATGTGTGTGTGTGGCCAAAAGGTTGATCCAAAGTTATAAATTTCAAGGTTTTGAAAAGGCATCATGTGGTCTTATCCATGTATGAGTATATAAGACATGTTCTTTACGAAAGTCTAATATACTTAGGTCGCAGTAGTCTGTCACAATGTTGTCCTTTAAGAAAGTTGTTTCCTTGAGGAAATTTAGATTTTTCCTTGAAAGATAGTGGTTTGGGTTCAAGAGTTAGGTCATGAATGAGGAACCAAAGCATGAAAGATCTGAGAAAGGCAGAGTTGGTCACAGAGGTGTGAAATGATAACCTACAAGTCTGCAGAGGTATGCTAAAGCAAGGGGAGGCATGTTCATGAGTTATATGAGCTGAAAAGTGTGTTCTTGGATCTTGGTTTAGGTTTGAAATATATCAAGAATGTTCAAACAACATAAAGAATGTATGAAGGAGTATAAGGTAATAACATAACTATCAAAGATCAAAGATAAACTTCTTAGTTGGTATGAAGTGTATTAATCCTGTGCATGGATGTTTGAGGCCTACATTGTTGTCTCAAGCATGAGTATGAAATGATAATAAAGTTTATTAGATTATGAATGTTTGAGATAAATAGTTGAAGCATAATCAAGGAATATGGTTAATCTCTTGAATTTTGGTTGGCCTCAATACACCATGACAGAGCATGACAAACTATGAAGAAGAAGAATGACTACTACAGGTTTGTTGAGGAATTTTTGAGCAGGTTCATGGGAAAATAGGATGATTTGTAAGGCTATTCAAGATAAAACAAAGATATAAGGAATGTAGAGTTATTAAACCAAGAATAATGTGTTGAAGGTAGTAGGGAGAAGTACAAAGCATTTCCAGGATTGTGATAGAAAAAGATGAGTTTCTTAGTGAATAATCATAATTATAAGACTTTTTATAATTGTTTGAATCCTACAAGGTAGTCTCAGATAGGGGATTGAAGAGTTAATAGAGTTGAAAAAGGCTATAGAAATCCAAAATGGAGACTTATGGATTAATGAAGGTTTTTTGAATTTGTGTATGAACTTCAAATACAAATCCATTCAAAGTGCCAAGATGAATAATGTAAAAGGTTGAGTAATGTATCAACAAGCTACAGGTCTGTAAAGCTCTCTTAATATAGGGGGAGTAGTGTATGACCATATAATAAGACCAAGAAGGTTTTAAGGAGATTGAAAAGATAGAATGATAGTGGTAGCTGCAAATACATTGAAAAATATTGTGAAAAAATAAGGTATGGTTATGAGTATCACTACTTGAAGTGGTTACAATAGTACAAAGGAAAATGTAGGCTTTCTAAGTATGTGTATGAATATTTCATGAGGTTTTCATTATGATACATGTTGGTGGGGAGATTCTATGCTCAGAAAGTGAAAGGAAGATGACAATTGAAATGTTGTAGGGTTTTTATGGATGTTTGCTTACATTATGAGTGAATTTTGCATGATATCAGGGTACCAAATACTGTGAAGTTAAACAATAACATGCTATAGGTATGTGAAGGTATTCCAAGGTAGGCAGAGATATTTTTGATCTCACATAGATGATTTAAGTATCAAGGAGTTGTTAGTACAAAATCAAAGCACCCCTAAATGACCTAGTTTTAAATGGGGCATCTAGTGTAACCTGCACAACATTGGACCATCTCTCAAGCTATGGGACTTGGGAACCTGAAATGGACCTCCAGAGAAAGCTGGTTCTTGTTCCTAAACTACCTGCCACAATATACTCTATTGCAGGAAAAACTATCTGATCCTAATCTAACCATTCCAAGGAGACATGGAGAGAGAGAATGCACGAAAAAAAATCCTACACTAAAGTGGTGATATACTAGAAAAGGAAAGAGGCGAGATACTCTATTGAGGGAGGATAACACAAGGAAAAAGAAGATGAGGGAGGTAAGAAAGAAGTGACACAAACCTAGATCCTAATCCATCATCAAAAATCCATGAAACGTGACATCTTACACTTGAAAACGTGAAATATATGCAAAAAAATAGATATGAAAGGGAGAGGCACAAAGAAACAACAAAACATGAGAAAGGGTTGAAGAACACCACAAAAACATGAGTTTATTGCTCTAGAAGGTGCATAGACCATTACATTTCTTCTCAGAGGCACAAATCCACTTGCTAGGAATGGGATAAGGTTTACAACTCAAATATATTTAAGAAACAAATTTTGACAGAGTTTCCCCACACCCAGAATGTCTATGCTTCTCAAATGAGAAGTGTTTACAATATATAGACGATGAAAACTAAAGAGAAAGAAGAAAAATCAAACTCTTCTCTTACCAACCAAAAAATTTCATTAAATGGTTTGGAAAAGTCATGGGAACCTCTAAAAATCCATTCCCCAAAGCACTCAAGCTTCTTGGAAGAAGAAACCAGACCATACTACATTAAATTTCAGTGGTTGGGATACCTGAAATTGCACTTTTTTCATCCGGAGACATTTTCCAATATTACACCTACTTAACCATGCCAAAATTCAAATTTTAGGCTTCCATGGCGTGGATGAGGTAGAGATATTTCCAACGGTACCAAATTTGTTGAATTTTGAGCACTGGATCAAATGATATGCCCATTCGAATATTTGAATCGAATCCGTACAAAAATGGCGAAAAAACCAGTTTTGCAAAATGGATCCGTTGGCCCAAAATTACAACTTGCACATTTTGCACAAAAATTAAAAAAGTGAAAAAGTTTCCTGTAGGCTCGTAAGCCAACAAATTTACATTTTTCATTTGGCAAAAAAACCTCCCCGGGCTCGCAGGTCTGCACTTGCAAACTACGTTTTTTGAAAAAGTTACAAAAAATCCAAAGTTTCCCTGATGGGCAGCTTCCCCGTAGCTGACAAAGGCTTGACATGTGGCTTTTCTGGGCATTGGTGGAGGTGTGGATTACTTTTATACTTTACAAATTTTCAAAATAAAATCCAAAAATTCAAACTTCCTCCGGCGACCCACCTTCCCGCTTTGACTTGAAAGATGGCCACGTGTGCCTTTGTGGGCGTTAGGCATTTTTTCTTCAATTTGTGCAAAGATCCTCTACGGGCTCACGGGATCGAAATTGCAAATTTTGATTTTTTCAAAAAGTGCAAAGATCCAAGATATCTCCCCAACCCCTCTGGTCCGTAATCTTCCCCTTTGGGGAAAAGTCTTCCCCAGGCTCGCCGGCTCGCTTTTGGCAAAACATCCTTCCAAGGCCCACCGGCCCTTAACTTGCAAAATATGAGGAGTTAGAAGGAATTATTTATATTTTTGGAAAGGGGAAGAAATTTCCTATCTAATGGAAATGATTTTAGGGGACCTTAAGTGATAAAAATCTATAAAAATTCAGATTGAAACACTAAAGGAGCAAAAAATGGTGTTAGTTGAGCAAAAATAAGTGTGAGCTTATTTTGGTCAATAGGAGGTTGGTAAGGAAAAATGATCATGCTTGCAAGCATAGTTGGTTGAAATATGCATTCTAATGGTAGTCAATGGTCTATGATGTATTAAAAAAGAGTGCTGCAAGCTGGACATGGTCTATTAAGGCAAATGGATTTTGTATTAACTTTGAATCAAGTTTTGTTATCAACTAATTTTGACTTTGCAAAATTATTTAAAAAAATAAATAAAAATGAAAATTTTGATATTTTTCAAAAGTGTTACTTTGCGTGGTTCATTGTCCTCATCACATTTGTCTCATTTTTGTGATCGTTTTGGTCTTCGTTTCATCCTTTTCAAGCAAGAACTCTTCCTGCCAGGCTTTAAATCGCGTTAAAATACATTAAAATTAATTAATTAATATTTAATTAATTACTTGCTCTTTGTTTGATAAAATTGTTTTTTTAAATAACTTGAGAGTATTTAATTAAATAAATATAAATTAAAAGTTCGTTCAACAAATTTATATTTCCAGGGAAGTAAGGTTACGCTTCCAACTGCCGAGAATGCTAATTTGGCTTCCTGAACCTGGATTTCCCCTTCCCTGGCAATTTTCTTCAAATTTCCCGCTTGTGGGATTTTCTCCACCAATTACCAATTCATGGATTGGCTAACAAGAAAAAAATTCCCCAATATCCCACATGGGGAAATTAAACGGGGATTGCCAGCCCACTTTTCCATTCCCTTTGGCAATTGGTCATTGCTTTCCCCATTTCCCCTGGCACTTAAGTCCACTACTTAGGAAGAGAGGAAGTTGGATTGATCCTCATAACTTCCTCCATCAAACTCATTGGAAAAATTCATGTGAAGCTTTGCTTCTTATTTCTTCTGAAGGAAATAATATTTTTTCATATCCCACAATACAACACACACAAGTCAAGGAAATTTCTTTGTTTCGAAACAATAGAGATCTCCACGTATTAGCAAAAGATACAAGGATAAAACAGCGGCCAACAGGGAGAAGAAAACAATTTCCAATACCTTGGGGGACAGAAAAAGATCATTTCCCACATGGAGAGATAAAGAAACCTACACATGTTTAAAGAGAAGACAAGAAATATCTTTCCACGCATTGGCAGGGGAAGTTTTAAATCTTTTTATCACCCAAACATTCTCCACGTAGGAATAGAAAAACAGTTTCCGACGTATAAAGGAGTCTACGCACCTAGGAGGCAGAAGGGTTTAAACGTCATAGCAAAAAGATTAAAATTGATCCGTGCAAAATATTAAAATCAGGATATTTTAATTAAAAAACAAATGTCATTGTTATTTCCAGATTTGGAACTCGAGCTTAGCCTCGATGTGTTTTTATTGACATTTAAAAAAAAATTGTAATTCGAGACAATTATTATTATTATTTTTAAAATAATAATAATAATACTATTAAAGTGAAAAATATTTTTCTTGCATCAATGGGGTTTTCAGAGACTGAGACCTGGCCCCCTTTGCGTTGTCTTGCATGCCTGGGTCGTTCTTTTGTAAAATTCATAATGGTCAAAAAATCCAAATCTGCAGGGAGATTGAGTAAGCCAGTGGAAAAATCTAACAAATCCACCCTAAATTATGAATTCTAAGGAATTATCCCTCTTTGCTCCATTAAGTTAGCATATGACAACATCACTGATACAAATCTAGGTCACATCAACGTGCAACAGTTCTGCAAGCGGGTGAAAACTTAAGGCAAAACCATTTTCTTAGATAGACTTTACCATAGTGGTCTACCCAAAGCATCAGCATTTCCTAATTCGGTGCAATGCCCATAATTGGTTATTGCTTACATGGAGCACTATGACCCTGAGAGATGAGGAAATTTTAAAGATAATTGTGAGCCTTTCCTCTTAATCACACCAGAGCACATTGAGGAGTTACTAAGAATATCTGATTTTCCCGAGAATGTAGATATCACTCGCCAACCAGCACAAGAATTATGGAATGAAGAACCCATGAGATGGAGCAAGATGGTTAACAACATCTTGTTAGTAACCAAGAAACCTCAAATTGACATGCTTCCCAAAGAAATGTACCGCATTGAGTTCGTGGAAGAAATCGGGGACATGATCACTCTCCTAAGTCAAGTTTTTGGTCTAACTTCTGCTAGGATTTTCAACCATGGATGTACCAGTTTATCTGTATCATCCTAGCCAAGAAAGAGTTTTTGAATTGGGCCACCATCATCAGTAACACCCTTCACAAATAATTGATATACGTTAAGATGACTGGATGCTTCTACATGACATCATATCTGACTTATGCGGTGGCAAGAAGAAAGCTATTTTCGGGACTTGAAATGAGAGGAGTCATGGGGCCGTCAAACAATGTTTTTTATTATTACCCTCAACTCAGTGTCAAAAATAGTTCTCACCATTTTAGAAGAGTCAACGATGCATTTACCTTCCGCATGATCCGGAACCTGAATCAGAATACTAAAGAAAGGTTTTCTAAAGAAGCAATGAGTGTCATTTACCAATGGGGAACCTGGTTTATTCAATTTTCATCTTTTTCCTACATTTGCGTGAGTGGTTTTGGTGGTACCCCATGGAAACTTCCTAAGTATGTCAGTGATAGATGGGAACTGACACGACAATTATTCCAAGTTCACTGCCTTCTTAGTAACAAGCGCCGTTCAAGAATTCATTTCCCAATCCAAATCAGGGAATACCAATGTCCAAATCTTTTCAGTGCACAACTCATGGAAAAATAGTTCGCTCTCATAATCATCCATCCATATGTGAAGAGATCCCAGTTTGATATCAATGGATATATGTAAAAGATTCTGCGGGCAAAGTACCAACATAGTCCAACCATGGAAGATTTATGGGTTGCTTGTTCGAATGAACATGAGGTAAGAAGGTGGGAGTACTCTCGCTTAACACTTGCTCAGATCAAGGATTTCCACATCAAGAGTCCTCCCAATTCATTCATATATGATGATGAGGATGTCGTCGATCCCTCATATGATGTCATTTCCTTTACCCAATTTCCTCGAATCGACTGGACCAAAAGAGATGAATTTTATCTTGATGGAAAAACCCAACCAATTATTGAAAGAAGCATATCTTGGTATGACAGAGAACCTTCCAAATTGTAATCCATTCCAGATCATGTTTCAGGATCACAAAAATTTCCAATACAAGGGGGTATCCATTCAACCAAAGTCTCTTCTCGATCAACCTCATTACCATCCAATCATACAAAACAAGCAAGAAAAGAGTGGTTGCCAAAATCCACTTCGCCAAGTAACGTGTCACAAGGAGAAAGATCTAAAGATCCTAACCCAAAAGAAGGAAGAGAGTGTGTGTCTGGATTTTCTACCTCTAGTAGAGATTCTTCTACCCACATCGTTAATAGTGATCAGAAGCTAGCAACAAATGATCCTCAGCCATGCTTCAAACAAGCATCCACTCAGGTGCAGGTAATTCAAATATCAAACACTTAAGAGCATGTAGTTCATGAAGGCATTTCCCAAAGTCTCCCAAATAATCAGGAGGTGGATATTGGGGTTGTTTCTCCTACAATCAAGGTCGTTGGTAGGATTCAAGCAGGATCTCATGAGGTCGAGAATAATGAGAATATTGATTCAAGCTCTAGGATTTTGTATGCTAAAATAGTGAATGATACTCCTTCCTGGGTTGATTCTGAAGTAAATAAAAGGAAGAGAGTTTTCAAGCCAATTGACATTGATTTTGATGCCCTTTTAAAACTTTTGAATGATGCCATTCCTAAGAAGTCTAAGGTTCTTTCTTGAATAATGGTGGATAATGATGGAAACAAGTTTGCAGACCTTGCCATTCCACAAGTGGATAAAGAGTGCGATACTATGATGCGTGCCGACTATGAAGTTTCCAGATTGGGACTTGGAATATCTACATTAGAAAGTGACATGGTGATGGCTCAAGATTCAATTGATATTGTGCTCAAGAGACTTGAGAAATACAAGTCTCAAAACTCTTAGATCAAGGACGAAAATAATCAATTGGTGGAATATGTTAACATCATTGGTGACTCATAGTTAATCATCAAACAAGTCAATGATGAGTACAAAGTCAAGGATGAGAATCTCATCCCTTAAAAGAAGCTATTCGAAACTTTGAAAGATTATTTTGTGTGCATCACATTCGAACAAATTCCAAGAGCACAAAATAGATCTGCAGACGCTATGACAACCATAGGTTCTATGTTACGCATTCCCCCATAAAGTAATGATATGCCTTTCTTTCAAATTTGAATGAGATATTGCACAGTTTAGCATGCATATGACATGCTACGGAATCATGTCCAGCTTGTAGATATTGTTGGTCTCAATTCCCCAATGGTATGAACCCATTGAGGGACTTACCCTAAATACATCACATTGGTGTCTTGACATCTCCTATTCAAGAAAAACAAATCCTTATACATTCTATGATAACCCATTATGACCCTCTTATGCAATGTAAGCCTTCACTATCACTCGTGGCTACGATTCAGGAATCTATTACATTGTCTGAGATACCTTGATAAAGTCAGTCCAATGAGCATTAACCAGATGTGTTCATCGAAGGGGTGTGTGGAGCCCACATAAACGTGATGGTTCTAGCCAAGAAATTGTTGAAGGACATGGGCTACTATTGGCCTACCATGGACAATTTCTCTTCTGCTACAACTGGAGTAGTGCATCAGAAGTGAAGTACTTATGTCAGGATGCTCAATGGAAAATTGTCAATCCAAATGCCCCATCATAGCCAAGTAGCAACCCTTGAATTGCACATACCCCATGAGCCTATTCTTCCACCAATGGGGACCTCTAGATTTAGATAGGGAAGATGTACCCCTGAATTCATTTGGGATGGTTTACATCCTTTCAAATGGATTACAAGCTACTGATCCTATTTTCACCAAGTGCGGTTCAGGAAGCTGATTTTCTTTGTACCTAATGTAAGTGGGTGAGTCAAATTCTCAAACGTTCATCATGATAGGCGGATCTTATTTTCTAGTATGGCATAAGGCTACAGCCATATTTACTGACATATTTTAAAAGGTCATTCAAGTTATAAGATTTCAGTGAAAGATATTTTTCATCGGTTTCAAATAAGATCTAAATTTGGGTTGTACATTGTATTACCCCCAAGTTGCAATGAGACATGCCGAGGCCACTAACAGTGACTTTAGTTAATGAATCATGGAAAAGATGGTAAGTAAGACAAGTTGCAACTGACATTTGGGTTAACAATTCACCTAGGGGCTCATTTGTAAGGCTTGACTTCTAGAGACCTCTATTAGCACTCCTATTGTGTGTGAAACCATATTTCAGGAAGAAACTTGGTGTTATTTTGAGAACAAACATCTATCATCCCGTTAATGAAATATGAGCTTCCTGTCCCATACGAATCTCTCTTTTAGGGATTATCTAGACTAGGACTTATGATTACAGAGTGGCTAGACTGGTAGGTGTTGGAACTCCTGAATGCAGAAGCGCATCCACGCCCTAAATCATCTTAAAGTGTATTAGAACAGAGTGTTCTTGTTCACATTGATCAAGCTCTGATTAATCATACCTGCATCAGTTTGAGGTTCCCTTGATTACACGGTCATGTTTGGAAAACTGGTTCAAACTCAATGTCAGAAAGAGTTGAAGAAAGGCAAGTTTCGAACTACATGCAATGGTTAGGGCCTTATGTCATTGTGGCCAAACTATAGTATGTTCTTTCAGTTCATACAAACTTTCCACATCCCAATGGTGATGAGCTCCACGAACCTATGAACTCCATGCACCTTCAAGTGGTTCTATGCATTAAACATGTTCGCAAAAATAAAAAAGCAAACCAAACAATTTCTAGATGTAAAAATGATCAAAATACAAAAAAAATTTTCAATAAAGGCAGAAAAACCTTCATTAAGAGAAAACGGGTCATCCATTCGCACGAATGTTGCATGTCAATTGTGGCACTTTGTGATAGGTCCTTGGGCTGAAAATTGGTTTTCAGTGATTCCACTGGGAGGATTTAAGAATTGTTCACAGTGCATTGTTACATCTGGAGGGTACTTTTCCCTCTAGCACTAGGGCTTCAGTTCTTCAACCAAACCTTGTGCATCGACGAAGATTCCCTGTGAGCCATAGTCTTGTCAAGCCTTCAAGTAGTAGCTTGGGAAAACTTTTGTTAATTTTTGCAGGGAGGGTCTTATGGCTGTTGATAGACCCATCTAATGTTGGGGGCATCTTCCTCGACTTCACCTTCCTATTTTTAGAGCATGTGGCACTCTTGGCCTTGTATATTCCTCCTGGGCTAATGCTGGGGGCATCCACGCTGTTCAATGGTTACTTAGTGCATAGCTTCGGACCATATGTTAGAAAAACACAAAAAACTTAAAAAATGTTAGAAAAACACAAAAACATTGCAACCAAATCTTGTTTTTGAAAATACACAAGAAGACATTAAAATCATATGTTAGAAAAACAAAAAAAAACTATTTGGTAAAATCTTACAAGTAACCATCAAAAACATCTCGCCGCATCAGTACTAGATAACGAACACAGAGAAAGCATTCAGATTTTTTTAGAAAAACATCAGAAACATTCAAAAATCTTACAGAAAGACAGTGAAGAGAACATTCAAAAATCTGGTACAAAACACACAAGTGATCCATTCACCATAAAGTGTTAGAAAATAAAAAAAATAGAAAATTGTTTCGCAAAAATCAAAACAATAGAAATTTTTTTCGCAACACCCATCTTACAAAAACATTAACTTTAGTTTACTTCCTTTATCTTGTTTCTTGCATTTCTTGTTTACTTGTATAGTTGCTTCATGTCCTGTACAAGAGTATAGTTTGTAAGCTTAGATCACTACTTTGTTAGGATTCATCTTGTCCTTGCTTATGATTGTTTTACCTTAGACATACCACCTTTCCTCAGGATGGCATGTTTTCAATGTACTTAGGGATATATTCTTACTTGTGCATATTGAAGCCGTACCTGCTTGACATGAACTCCCACGAGTGAATCAATGGTACATTGTTCCCAAGTGTTGATTCGGAGATGGGATGTATTTTGCTAGCATTTGATTGTGTAAAATATGAAGATGTTGCATGTGCATCATTTTTTTGTCACATGATCACATTTCCATCATGTATGCATGCACATCTAACATCATCTATACATCATATATCTAGAAAAAGTGAAGTATACATCATACATTTGAATGCTAATCTAATCATCACCTAAGTATATCATCAAATGGGGGCAAGAGGGATCACAAAATCAAAATGCTACCGCCTGTATCCAACTATCATCAGGCGATCATCCTGTCCACTAAATCTAGCACATCACATGAGCAATACATTGTGGCTATCATCTGCAGGTCTATCATGGTGAACAAAGTTCAAAGCACATGTGATACATCCATGATACATATAAATGGAGATAAATGTTTCTTTATTAATGCATCATTACACATCCATAAATGTGCTATTAGCTAATCAAGGTCAAGGGTGGCAACAATGGAACATCCATCAATCTCATAACACATGTGTCATGTCCAAAATGTCCATATATATACATGGGTAGTATGTCTATCTCATCAAAAATGCCTTCATTTGAAAGCGTACATAAAAAATGCTATACATTGATTCGGAGAATGCTACTGCCTTCATTAAGTTGGCATATATCATAAAATGTTGGTTTAAAAAAAGCAATGATGCTCACATCTAGCACATACCTGCTCCTTATAAAGCTTTCATCAAGAGGCAAATGATATCAATACACTGATCAATCCAGGGATTGTACTGGAGCCCTAACGAATGGGTTGGCTATTGAAGTATGCTCCCATGGAGGACCCATAGAATGTGCGCCAAGTGGCCTTGTAGGCTGCCCTCGTGAAGCTACTCCACTAAGGCATGAGGCCTCTATAACCTCATTGATCTACTCGACCGCTGGCTATACGAAGGTTCCCACCGCTCAGCCGGAACTGAACCTTGTAAGTACAAGGATCAGTGAGTAGGAAAGCTAATACCCATCTACTGTGAGCTATCGTCTTAATGAGTGAGGCTGAATACGATGAAATGTCCCATCCGTGCGATCGGAAGGATGCTAATCCTTTGCCGTCTTCACGCATTCCCAGAAAACTCGAGCTTGATACCACTACCCGCTCTGTCCTTAAGCCGATCCCTCTCCAATGAACTTCAAAAAGAATGTAAGACAAATGAGCCTGTGCCTACTGTAGCATGCTCCTCACTTGGTGCCATTTGAGCGTATCTGCTAGAAGGTGAATAGATCCATCTCCTCCCTGGCCAACCTGGGCAATGGGTAGATCAATCGAGCACAATAAAATGTCCCACTTTTTGGTATGGTTTGTACCTTAGTAAACATGAATTTTCAGTTTAATTGATTTTCTAAAGGTAATAGCCACAAAACCGTACACATTCATGAAATTCTAAAAACTAACAAAATGTTGTGTTTAGAGTGTAGAGTACATGTATATTTTTTTATAAAAAAAATTTTGCAAAAAAATATAGTATTTTTCTTAATTTTATGTCATATGTTGTTTCTTATGTTATTAAAGAGGAATGACTGTCCCCCAGTGGTTTTTTAAAATGAAAACTTATGTTTTCACTATGAAATTTTAGATATATGTTCAAGATTATAATTTTGACATGCTATCAAATTTTCATATTTTTTTAACATATATATTTTTTAAATTAATTATTTAGTAACTATATTTTAAAATAAATGACATCCATATTTCAATGCCAATAAATTTTAATATTTATATCCAAATTAAAAAAAAATTTTCACAGGCAAGAAGAAGAATTCAACAAATACTAAGTATATTTTTTTTCAATTTTTTTTGATATATTGTACTATTTTTCAAATTTGGTTGATTGTGTACTATTGATTGTCCTAAAATACCGTATGCTAGTAAAAATTAAAAAATAAATAGCAAAACAAACTTTTAAAAAAATGAAAATTACATTTTTAGAAAGCCAATAAAAATATGAATTTTGTGTCAAAATTTTGTAAATTAATTATTTCGTTTACCCTAATTTCGTGGCACCCGAGTGGCAGATTTTGGCTCACAATTGTCCCCCAAAAGGATTTGGAGCCAAAATGTGCCACTTAGGTGCCATGTCACTGCCACTCATCAGGGTTCGCATGAAATGGGGTTCGTGCGAATGGTGTTCGCACGAATGCGGTTCACACGAACCCTAATTCGCGCGAACCCCCTTCTACACCACCAAAGCGCCGCCAAAACGTCTCCTTCTAGATTTAATGATTCGCAATTGCGTATCCCCTTCTAAATTTAATGTTTTACAAGTTACTTATTTAATATTGTTCGCTTTTTATGTTTTAAATTTCGTTTTTTACATATTTTTTGTGTTTTTAAACTAAGTGTGTTTTTTTTAAAAAATTGTTTTTAACCAAAAATATGTAATATTAAATTAAAAAAGTTGTTTTACATATTAAATATAAATTCTATCAAAATTAGAAAAGTTGTTTTAAAGTTATAGAAAACTAAAATTAAAAATAACCTAATTTCTACTACAGATTTGTATATAAATAGAGTTGCATGCACATATAGTTTTGTATCGAGTTTACTCTTAGACATTCTAGATCTATCACGATTTATGTGTGCGGGTGAAAATTATTGAAGTGAATGAATCATGGGAAATGCAAAGAATGAGAAACGAAAATATACCGAGGAAGAGAATGCAGAAAATAATGCTAGAAGATCTGTTCGTAGGAGGGCACAAAGAGAGAGAGAGAGAGAAGACACAACAAGTGAAAGACAACGCTGCAAAAATTGGTACATATGTATAAAAACCCTTGATAGATCCTAAATTTTTTTTTAGTTTCTAAGGTTTAAATATGAAAATTTATGTTTTTTAGATTGTGTAAAGGTAAGGGTTTTGATAGGATCTCATGTGTATGTTTATGGACACAGATCATGATGCGCAACATTATGCTGAAATGATAACAAAAGTTATGGAATTACTTCCAAAAAAAATGTGAAACACTTGGTGAAGATGGATTTACAAAAATTAAAAGAATTTTCCGAACAAGAACCACTATCACGAAAGAAAACAACAAAAAGTGTAGAGATAGTATATGGTGAATTTGTTAACTTGACTACAGTTGCTAGAGCACATTTGTTGGTTACATTCTTGAATCATGTTGATATGAGGGAAACATTAGAATTGTTAGGTGTTGATTTTGGACGGAAAAATTCAAAACGTGTAGAAGAAGAATTTGTTGGGAATGTTTTTAAAGGAATAAGTTCTTTGGGTACAAAAACTAGGTCTGCTAATAAGAGTATTTCTCGTAGAGTAATATTAACTTTAGTTGTACGTGAAGATACAACAAAGAATCGTCATGTTACCCGCCTTTGCCAAGGCATTGGGTTTATCTACAAAGACGGTTAGCAGGTATGTAAAGAGGAGGAAGACATTGGATGACTCTACTATGGAAGGAAATTGGGCACTAATGTGTAGAAATCCATGTTCTGATAAAATAGAGGATAATATTGTGAAGATAGTTTCTGATTTTTGGACTGAGAGGACTCGTCCTTCTCCGAATGTGAGGGACGTTTTAAAACATTGGATAACTCACAATAACTATGATGAACATATAAAACATTGGCTTGAAATAACTCAACATGAGATGTACATAAATTTTACAGAAGAAAATCCAGATGTTAAGATTGGACAACGAATGTTTGAAAATTTGAAGCCTTGGTATGTGTGAGCTGATAAAGTCCTTGACACATGTTGTTGTCGCTATCACGTTGAGTTTGATTATCACTATCAGGTACATAAAAATTTATAGATTCAATGTATATATATTTTGAGGCGTGCTTTCATTTATATCTATATATTTAAAATTTGTTTAAATATCGTTTTTTGAGACATGTGATTTAAAATTAATGTATTTCAAAATCTATGTTTTTTTTCAGGTGTATAGAAAGTTACGAGAAGAAATTGCCCCACCTACATGTGTCAGTGAATTAATAACTTCAATTATTTGCAAGGTATCTGATGATCATGTCGATGATCATATGACTTGCATCAAAGGTGTCTATGACAAGTGTGAGGACTTGAAATTATTGCCAAAAACAAATGAAGATTTGGACACAGTTAACCTGGTTTCTTGCAAGAGGTGATATATATAAATTTATGTTTTTAAATTTGGATGTTATATTTTATTTTGATTTTGATTTTATTACAAATGAACACATGACAATTTTTCCATGTTATGAATTGATTTTATAGGTTCAAATACATAAAATATTCAACAAGGCTTGGAAAAGATGCAACCGGTTGGATTTGGTAGAAGAGGAAATCCCCATTGCTACATTCATGCAAAGTTTCCGAAGTTTAATTAGTCCATACATCAAACATTCTCACTATTCAAAGTGGTAGGCTACACAATTCAAGACTAATAGGGACACATTCCCTATTGGTTCCATATTTTCCGTGGTTGATTTTGCTGAGAATTACTCATTTTCTTATCAAAAAGAAATTCAAATACAGTATTATCATACTGACCAGGTTACTATCATGGTTCAAGTATTTTATAGGCATCACAATTGGATTTGGATGGGGTTTAAAGTACATATGTGAAGCGAATGATCAAGAAGGAGTATCACTTCTATATAAGTGATGATAAGGAACATGACACCCACTTTGTGCAACATTGTTTTGGTTTGTTCTTTCAATATCTTCATCAGCGAGGAATACAAATAGATCACCATTTTTTTTGGTCAGATGGTTGCGCATCACAATTCAAATCCTCTCACCCTTTCTTTGCACTCAGTCGTTATCATCGTCATCAGAAAATTCCTCATTTATGGAGTTTTTTTGAGAGTGGTCATGGGAAGGGAGAACACGATGGTGCGGGTGCATGCATCAAATGTTCTCTAAAGAAAAAAAGCTTTGATTATGAGGGAGATTGATTGATTGATGCCCACATCGTTGTTGAATGGTGTAAGAAACATTTTGCAGTTCAGGTTTCAACCTCACAGGCTTCAACATCACACGCTTCAACCCCACAGGTTTCAACCCCACACAGAGTGTTTTGGGAGATAATAGGTACATGCACATTTAAAACATAGATATGTAAATCTTGATGTGATTTATTCTGATTTTTGTTGTTTGTTTTAAACTTTATTGAACTTTTGAGCATGATTAAATGAAGGTATTGATCGGAGGACAAAGTATGGATGTGAAAGGATTCCCAATTCTAGGTCTTTGCACTCTTTGATGACTATGGATAGTAATAACTGGATAATCTATACAAGATATTATTCTTGTTTTTGTTATGAATGCATGAACAAATCATATTCAGAGTGCAATAGTAAAAAACATGGGTATGTAGGTGAGTGGAAGCAAGTTCCTTTAGTTGTGGATGACACATATGGATCAGATCATGATGATAGTTTTGAAGATGTGCCATTAATTTCAACTGATTATGACCACATATCTGGACTGGTTAAACAAGGTATGTTTTATTTGAAAGGATCAAGTATAATTTGATAATTAAATATATATGTATATAATTTATACTATACATCTGATCATTGAATGTTTCTTTGCATTTTGTTGTAGGAGATGTATTTGTAGTCATTTCTGAAGAAGCCAATATTGAGAAAGTGGAGTACTACTTGTTGCGTTGCACAGAGGAGAGAACAAAGCTAACATGTGAAATAACAAGTGAAGTGACAACATTTTTTACTGGCTCGGTTGTAGTGCAGGGAATATACTTACAACAAGTGAAAGCCCTCCAAAGTGGGATTCACTTTGCTGATTACAAACCAGACAAAAATGTGTATCATTACACCCATCACATAATTGCTACAGGGTTACAATTGTAGCAGGTGAAGACTACAAATAGTAAACGCAAAAAATGGAGACTAGATGTAGAAGACCATGAAAAATTTTTACAAGTCATTCAACAACGAGCAGAGCCACTTGGTATTATATAGAAGGACATGGAATAAATTACTAAACCTTGTTGGTAATAAACTATTAAGCTAGATAGCATTGTATTTTCTACTTGAAGGGACTTTGGAGACCACTATACAATAAAGTTGTTTAATACTTGTGATTCTTACTTGTTGTGAGATGGTTTATGGTTTACAAGTATTGTGATATGGTTGTTACATGGAAGTATGTATGGTATAAACATGATTTATGATGTGGATGTATGTTACATTATTATTTTTAATGTGGAAATGTTAGTTGGGAATTCAGATGTACATAGTTTTTGATATATGTTATTTGTTTAGTTGTGAACCAAAAGGTTGTAAATGGAGTACCCTTATCACTCCACCCTTATCACAAATAACATGTTCTTCTGGGTTATGTTTTCTTTTGCATCAAACTTTTTGTCATATTTGTAATTGCTATAACTATAGGATATGGAGCTTATTCATGGATAAATGCCTTCTAACAAGGTGTGACCTATTTTAATGGATAAATGCCTTCTAACTATATTTTTTGCTTTGACAATATGCCCTTCTTAAAAAGTAAAAATGTCTTCTAAGTATATTTTACATTTTACATGTGGAATTGTTATATGTTGATTCCCGCTGTCAGAAGATTTTAAGTGCTCATTATGGATCATGGTACAACATAGCTTGAAAATATCTTAAGCAATTTAAGACATTGTGTAATGCTAAGCAATTTAAGAAATTGTACAATGCTAAGCAATTTCTCTAGTCTTACTAGTAATTTTAGATTTTGGTTTATTTAATAAATAGATTTTGTTTTTTTTGTAATTGGAGATTTTGGTTCGTAAAATAAATCATTTATATTTCTACTTGCTTGTTGTACTCGTGCTAAGAATAGAAAATAGCTGTATTGGTGTTTTTCCCTTTGGATGTCTAGTGGTTGGTGCATAATGGCAATTTATTATTATGTCATGATCATGCCATGTCCTAAGAGTGAAGAATGCAAAGCATTCAACCACCTTGGTTCTTTGAAAAACGCTGATGTAATTTGCTGAAGTGAGAAAGTTATTGGATGCTGTACATCACAAACACTTATATCAAGATTGAACTGGTAAGTTGGCTTCTCCTTCTATATACTGTAAAGCTATTAAAAGATAAACTTGCTTATTTTGCTGTGTTTTGTTCTAGTTTGACTTTGGCGACGCAATAGTATGTTTTAAACATTGCACTGAGAATATCCGAAACAACAGTCAGCATATTATTTGAATTACTCTATTTGTAACTTATTTGTTTTGTGTTCTTATTTATACAGGTAAGAATCGCAAGGCTCTACTTAGAAATTATTTAGATATTGGCAATGCGTTAGTGATAAAAAATTTAAAAGGCAAAAGTAGATTCAATTTGTAATATTCTTTCTTATCCCACCAAATTTGTATGAGAAATTCATCATGTTTGGTTTGAAAATGTTCCAGTTCATTGTGTTGGTCCAGCTGAAATGTTGATGTTTGACAAACAATCTCAATGTAGTGATAATTGATGTTTTATTATGTTTGGAAGACTAGGTGCCTTTTTGTAGTTGGACGTGGTCAGTGGTTTATAATGTTTTATCTTGTTTATAGAAGCTCCCTTTTCACTACTACCTGATTGCCCTTTCGTCTTATGATACAGGTTTGTATTTTGCTATGACATATATATGGTACAAGCTAGTGATTGTGCAATAGGCCAGGAACTCATCAACAGACTGACTTTTATACTCTTTCTTACATATTTATAGTTTTGTAATTGATGTATTTTTAATTTATTTTTTGTTCTCCCCTTTTAATATGGTATTATGCATTGGAGAAAGGCTAACAATCAGTAACAGTCACTTCATTTAAATTTTAATTTTATGCTTAAACACCCAAAGAATTAGAAAATTTGGATTTAAGAGAGAATGAAAATGGCAAGAAAGAAAATTCTGAAGGAAAAGTGTGGGATGCAGGGAAATTGGATGATCTAGGAGAGAAATTTCAAGATGAAAGCCAGAAGGATGATAACGAGTTTGATAAGTTGTCGGATAAGGATAAGGAGATCAGTGACATTGTTCAACGAATACAGATATTGGATAACTATTTAATAAACCAGGAGATTAAAGATGCCAGCAAGGCAACAACTGCTGAAGAAGCACAAGTTGGCAAGTCTAAATGCTTGAATGAAATGCTAGTCCAGATTGATATGATCTCAGAACCCTCTCTGGCAAATGATGAGAAACAGGTCATGGTTGAAGCAATTCCTGTGGAGATTGAAGAAAAGGTAATCCCAGATGAAGATGGAAAGCAGAATGACCTTATTCAACGGCAAGATACTTATACGACATAAATTAATGAAACATTCAATGGTACTGACGGAAGAGAAAAGAAGCCTGTGCCAGATGCAGTGTTGGCAGTTGAGTCAAATAGGGATATAGTAATTAAACGACCTAATGATAATTCAAGGTCCATTGTAGATGAGAATTACCAATCAGATGTTGAGTCGGAAGAGGATGACAGTGAGGAAGATGAAGAAACAAATGACACAATGAACTCCTTGGCTGCAAAAATAGTTGCCATAGTAGATTCCAATGGCACATCCTTAAACAGTTCTGGATTGCCTCTTCCATCTCATCCTGTAGGTTTAGGATCATCTGTACCATTGTTGGAGCCTGTACTAACTGATCAAAGTTGGGTCGTACAATGGGTTTGAATAATGATAACAAATGAGACCCTAGTCAAATAAAATTGTATTGCTGCATGGACCAGTTAGCAATTTGAGTGTACCAAACTTCATTTTCTAAGCAAAGCATCTGACATTGACGATTTAGGCGCTGAATCAGAGACGCTCTCTTTTGGCATAGGTTATGAGGCTAAGTAAAGAACTGACAAGCTCTATACATTTTTTGGTCTTTCTTATTTAATACATTTCTATTTCCTGCACAAAAGAAAAAGATTAATATTTTCTTAGAGAGGCTTTTTAGCCATGGAAGCCCTAGTCCATGCAATCTTCAGCTGTTTTGACTTCCATGCTATGCACTTAATATTAGGAATTTTTTTTGTTGTCTAGAAATCCATCAGTCATTTATGACAAGGGAGAGAATATTGGAATTTAAACAGTAAAAGGGTCTGCTTATATAACTTTTTCCTGCAATGTACAGGGAAGACAACTTTACTAAAGATTTTGGCGGGCAAGCACATGGTGGGAGGCAAAGACATAGTTCAAGTGTTAGGTCGTTCAACTTTGAATCTATCTTCTGTTTTATGATGGTAACCCTCATGTAAGAAAATAAAAAATTGTAGTAATTACTTTATATAGATTAAAGCTAATTGGGGAAGCTGCATAGTGTTATTCCTTAAAATATTTATTAGTAAATTTGCATGGTCAGTTAAGGAGGGGTTGGAAATGAATAATTATAACATAGTAACATTTAATTTCTGGAAGTTGAACTGCATAGGGATTAGTCATTAAATTTATTAAATCACTAATGAAGAAATGCAGTTATTAGGAGTAGGGATGCAAAATTTACCTTCTGGAAGGTGAACTGCACAGAGAGTAGTCATTAAATTTATTAAATCACTAATGAAAAAATGTAATTATTACAAGCAGGGATGCATCCCAAAAGCCTTGGCCCAAAATATTGGACTTATAAATAGGAATACATGAACAGAACTGGTTGTGAATAGATCACATTGGACCAAAATATTCAGACTTTTATTCAGATTGAAGTTGAGTTTATTATTATTTCATGAAGTAATATAATATACATATAAATTAATTTTTGTTCTTCTCATCTTTATTAAGTTATTAGAATTAATAGGCAATGGATCGTTGATAAATGTAACTGTAAGTAATCATGTTTAAGATCCATTCTGGATTCAGGAAGAGCAATCTTGCAGGAAACAAAACACCAAACTGACAGTGACAGATCTATTCAGGAGTGGATTCAGAAAATTAATGAGTCTAGATTCTACGCATATATCAATTTCAACTTGTTCAAAGGAACTACCAATCAAAGGGTGACATATTGATGTGTTTAGATACTAAACAACAGCCAAAGATGCTGGAAGGAGAACAATAATTTTCAATAGACAATGAACTGTAGGATACTCGTATTTAAAAATGTTTTAAAAAAAATTCTCTGTTTTCCTGAAACCTTTTTATCAGTTCTTTTTAACAGCCGGGTACCACCTGGGGTCTGTCCTGGGATGACCCTAAGGCGTATCCAGATCGGTACTGGTAAACATATAAGGGGCTAGGAGGGGAACCTCAGTAACATAGCTGCTAACCATATCAACATCCTTGTTGCGTACTCTACCCAAATTTTTCCTTGAGGAGATTGCCAACGGTCAATCTAGATTGAAACCATTTGTCACCAATTAGTGGAAAATTTGTGGAAATGTAATGGAGTTATTAATCAATGTAGTATGAAAAAATACCAAGATAAGGGCCTTGAGATTGATATCTGTCGACAAGTTTTAGATATATGTATTTAAGATATCTGTACTAGTTATATCTCAGGTTAACGTTGAGAACAGGTCTTTCTCATAGTTCAAATTTATTTGCAGTTGATATTGTAATAGAATTTTTCCCTCTCTTCTAACCTAACCTGCAGGCCTTTCTAAAATTGAAGAAATGAATGATAAATAAAACTTAAAATAAATAGGTACATGTTTCTCTAACATATACAGTTTGCCAGATAAAATGGTACTGATGAAGTCTACATGCTTGTGCAAGGTATGCCCACTTTGTCGTGGGAATGTTTGTGATGGTGGCTTTACAAATCACATTAGGGATCCATAAAGATTGGATAGATGGCTTATTTACATTCATGAAGCTGATCAGATGTCCATCCATGTTGATATCATGCAATCAGAACAAGCTTGAATTTGAGATTATATATTTCTTAGCTGGCCTTTCTTCTGTGAAGAAGCTAGCAATATTTATTGGTTATTTACAACCTGAATACTGTGATAATGTAAGCACATTACAAGTTGGATAAACATATGTTTACGCAAGGGTCACAATAGCCTAAGAGGCTTATAATAGCCTAAGGGTCACAATAGCCTAAGAGGCTTATATGGTTACGCTGGTGTGACCTGTTATGGAAACTCATGGTTGGGACCATGACATTGGATATGAGGGAGTGAATGTGGAAAAGATGTTTGTGATTGGCAGGAAAATTCCTGTCTCAGTTTCAGGTCAAGCTACAAAAGACAAAAAAGGAGGCCAGTCTGTTGGAAATATGCATGTGATGCATATTTAATTCCAACTGTAGTTTTTTTAAGGAAAGCTAATTTAAGCTTTAGTCTTGTTTTAGTTTGCTTTTAGTTAAGTTAGCTTTATCTTATTTTTATCATTAGATTTAATTCAAATAAATCTGTTTTAAATCATGCATAGCATGCAACTGTATTAAAGCATGAGTTTAGATTTAGAATGCTCAGTTGAAGAGCTGTTAGTGGGTGAGTTATTCTATTTAAATAACAGAAATTGTAATTGCTTTGTATGCACACACAAAGGTGTGAAATCTGCACAAGCAAGGAAGGATGTGCATTGAAAGCACACAGTTGCACGCACAATTGTAAAGAGCTGAAGCTTTGAGTATGATGAAGCTTTTATTAATAGAGATTATGCACAGTAGTGCTGGTTCGAATATTCATCTGTTTATGCAAGTTATATAAGTATTCTGTTTATTTCTTTTATGTTGTTTGTTGTATAAGACTGTAGATTTTCTACAAATTGGTATCAGAGCAAGGTTATTCCAGCAGCTTATTAAATTGGTAGCAAGCTATGGCTTCTACATCCGGCATGCAGACGCCGTAATTTAATGGAAAGAATTACGAATACTAGTCGTTGACCATGAAGGCACTATTCAGATCTCAAGACGTGTGGGAGATCGTTGAAGATGGGTACATAGAGCCCACAAATGCAGCAGCGTATACTGCACTTTCTCAAGAAGAGAAAGATACTTTGAAGGAGTTACGAAAGAAGGATGGCAAAGCTCTTTTCTATATTCATCAGGTAATGCATGAAAGCATTCTTCCAAGAGTGGCAGCAGCCAGTCAAGAAAAGACTGCATGGGATACTTTACAAGTTGCATATCAAGGTAAGGAGAAAGTAAAAACTGCCAAGCTACAGTTACTTCGTAGAGATTTTGAGAATTTAGCAATGAAAGATTCAGATTTTGTAGAATCATTTTTTACATATGTAGTTGGCTTAGTCAATCAAATCAAATCCCATGGTGAGACTCTTGAGGACAGAAGGATTATTGAAAAATTGCTTAGAAGTTTTCCTACGAAATTTGATCCTTTAGTTGTTGCTATTGAATAAAGTAAGGATCTGAGTCAATTTTCTATTGATGAGTTACATGCATCACTAATCAATCATGAACAGAGGATGAATAGATCACATGCAAGTGTAGATCAGGCTTTTGCATCTCAGACAGCAGGTAGTCGTGGCAAAAGAAGAGGAAGTTTCAGCCCAAGAGGCAGAGGAAGAAGTCCATCTAGATGACGTGGCAGCGGTTCATCAAACTCAAGTGGAAGAGGAAAAAATCAAGAATAGAGTTATGGTCAGAGACAAGATAAGTCTCATGTTCAGTGTCATTATTGCAAGAAGTATGGGCACTATGCTTATGATTGCAAGAAAAAGTAATATGATCCGGAGAGACAAAATCAAAATCAGGTTGGAAGTTCTATTTCTAAACCTATGTTTATTGCATGCACAAGGATTTCCAAAGCAATACCTTCTTTATCCCCTATTGAATGTAATTTTTCAAAAGAGAGTCCATGTGATGTATGGTATTTAGATTCAGGTTGCAGTAATCACATGATAGGTAAACTAGATTTGTTTTCTAGTTTGGATGATTCAGTTAAGAGTGATGTAACTCTTGGAAATAACAATATTGTGTCTGTGAAAGGAAAAGGAACGGTTAGTATTCTAACAAGATAGGGGGAGCAAACAAGTATGCAAGATGTTTACTATGTTGTAGGTTTGAAACATAACCTTATGAGTATTGGACAACTGGTACAGAAAGGATACCGAGTCTATATGGAAGACAATGAGTGCATGATTGTGGACAAAGCTCCTAGCACTCAGTTGATTGAAAAAGTGAAGATGAGCAGCAATAGGATGTTTCCATTGATTTTGAAACCTGGAAAGAAGAAGAAATCAGATCTGTTTGCAGCAAAGTCATGCGTTAAGCCAAATCATTCTTTTGTTGAGTCCTATGCTCAAACAGATGATTCATGCACCAATGAAAATCAGGTCTGCGCTGCAGTAAGTGAGTCCTGCGTTGATTCCTACGTAAATATAGTTGAGTCCTACGCTGAAGGAACACAATCAGCTTTTCATTCAGTCATGAAGGATGAAACATGGCTTTGGCATCTAAGGTATGGACATTTGAATTTTGGAGGTTTTAATTTATTATATAGAAAAAATATGGTTAAAGGTTTGCCATTGATTCAGAAACTAGAAAGGGTATGTGAAGGTTGTATTTTGGGAAAGCAACACAGAGATTCATTCCCAGTTGGCAAAACAGCAAGAGCAAGTGAACCACTTGAGATTGTACATTCAGATTTATGTGGACCTATGCAGACAGCTTCTATTGGAGGTTGTATTTATTTTATGACATTCATTGATGATTACACAAGGAAGACATGGGTTTATTTTCTGAGAAATAAATCAAATGCATTTGATACATTTCAGCAGTTCAAGGCATTAGTGGAAAAGCTAAGTGGATACTACATCAAAGTTCTCAGAACGGATAGAGGAGGTGAGTATGTTTCTAATGAGTTTATGAATTTTTGTATATATCATGGTATACACAAGCAATTTACTACCAGGTATACACCACAACAGAATGGTGTGGCAGAGAGGAAAAATAGAACCATCATGGAGATGACAAGAAGCATGTTGAAGGCAAAACATCTTCCAAATGAGTATTGGGCAGAAGTAGTAGTAACTTCTGTTTATATTTTGAACAGGTGTCCAACGAAACTTGTTAGGAACATGGTTCCTCAATAAGCATGGACTAATAGGAAACAAAATGTTTCACATTTCAGAGTTTTTGGTTGTGTAGCGTATGCACATGTACCTGATGAGATAAGGAAGAAGTTAGATAACAAAGGAGAAAAGTGTATTTTTGTTGGGTATTCAGAGAATACAAAAGCATACAAGTTGTACAATCTAGTCATTGGAAAGGTTGTGATCAGCAGGGATGTACAGTTTATTGAGAATGAAGCATGGGATGGAAGTATAGAGAAAACAGTGAGTATAGCAACATCTATTATGCATGATGATATGACAGATGAAACTTTAGAGCAACAAGCTACTGTATCTACAAATCTTGGACATGCACCACAAGTTGTAGCACAAGCTACACCGCCATCTATAGTCAGGAGGTCACCAAGATTTCAGCCATCTTCAGCCATGCAAGAGACACCACAGGGAACACCGGAAGCTACTCCATCACCAAAAAGCAGTCCTGCATCGAATACTCCTGTGCAGCGGAAAACAAGAAGCCTAAGTGAGATTTATAATGTTGATACAAATAATTCATTTTCAGTTTTTGCATTATTTTCTCAAGCTGCAGATCCAGTAGATTACAAAGAGGCTATAAAGAATGAAGTTTGGGAAAAAGCCATGGATGATGAGATTGATGCTATAGAGAAGAATTAGACATGGGAGCTAATGGATCTTCCAAAAGGAAAGGATGTGATAGGAGTCAAGTGGGTCTACAAGAAAAAATACAATTTACATTCAAGAGTATGTTGCATGTAAGACCAATTCCACAAGTATTGGTATAAATACAATTTGTAATTTATAGTAAGAAAAGAAATGAGAGGAATATTTTAAGTCAGATTAAAAAAGTTCTCAGCCGTTAATTGATGAATTTATGTATAAATAAGCTAAATGTTTTTAATCATATGATATGCAATTTTTCATATCCATAGGTGCCTACACTTACTGTAAGTGGAAGATTGAATTTATTCAAGGATGTAATTGTCATTTTTTCATTAAAATTCAGAATAGCTTCAAATAAATATATTCGCAAGACCTTAAATGAACTATTTCCATAATACCTATAGATTAATCTTCTTCCTTTATATTGTTTATACAAGACTTCAAGCTGTAATTTCTAGGATCACACATCTATTTGACCCAAAACTCTCTCTCTCTCTCTCTCTCTCTCTCTCTCTCTCTCTCTCTTCTCTCTCTCTCTTATATATATATATATATATATATATATAGTGTTAGTCAATTTAGGCCTATGTTGTTTTGGAAAGGCACTAGGAGCGAAAGACATTTCTTATTCTGGAAAATAAATTTTTGGTTGAACCCAATGATAATGTAAAAATACAGTACATAATTTATCATAATTTATTCAATGCAATTAATTTAGCTATGTCACATAGTAAAAACTAACTCGACCATCTAAATGATGACTGAGTTATAACATATTCTACATTGAAAGATTGAATGGTGAATAAAATACCTCAAAACACAGTCCAACTAGAGAGGTTGAAATTAGGATGGAATTATGGGGTAGAAAATGGTGTCTAGCAAACTTATAACTCTATATAATTTGATGAATCTATAATTTATTTTCCAAATACTTGATTGGATTTTTAATATAATAATATTACCAGTTGACAAATCTCATATCAAATGTGATATACTATCAAATGAATTATTACCAGTTAACATAGTATTAATAGTATTAAAGTTATTTTATTGAATTACCAATCCCATTTACATATTTGCTTACTTTAATATCTAAATCAAATGAACGGAAAATGCAATAAGGACAAATATACACTACCTCTTTCTAATGTTATTTGCCTATTCTAGTTGAACTCTCGCTTCCCATTAAACTAGTGTCCACTTTTCTTATCCAACAATTCTTGTTACATAAAATCATTCTCCTTTCCTCTTCTTCTTCTTTTTAAACGTGTACCCCCAATTCCCTTTTTAATTCATAACTCCACTTCTTCTAGTACCAAGAGTTAGTTTGAAAATAATTAATATTCAAGTGATAATCTTCCATTTTTAGCGATTTGAGTTCAACTACACTTCAACTAATCAATTGAGGTTATTTAATTTATTTATTACTAAACAATAGTGATTGACAATGTAAGAATTGGGTTTTTGCACTTCGATTTTACTTAAATTTTTTCAACCAATCACAATCAACTATTTTTATTTCATATGGTCTATGCAATAGTTTTAAACAATATATATATTTGCATTCATTTACAAATGCTATTTTTCATGTATGTGATTGGTTGATAGATTTTTCTCCTAATTCTCCTTATTCCCATACAACAAAATGATGTCATAATTCATTCTATTTTCATGGAACACTTCCCTATTTTCATGGATCACTTCCCTATTTCCATAGAACACTTCCCAAACAATTTTTTTATTGGAGACCAATATAATTTTTTTGTTGATTTAAATTAACAACTCGAAATACAAAATAGCCATAAAATTCCCTATTTTCATAGAACACTTCTCAAGCAATTAATTTTATTTGTAGAACAATATAATTAATTTGTGATTTTAAATTAACATTTCACTTTTGAAGCTATTTTGTGTTAAATATTAAAAAAAAAACAATACTATGTCATAATTCATTCTATTTTCATGGAACACTTCCCAAGCATTTTTTTAGACCATTTTTTTTCTAGATTTAAGCTATTTGATCCTAATTACTTTTTAAAAAACAATAATAATACCTTTAAAACAATTCAACAAACACTAATCATTTTTATATTTATACAACTCATACACACTTCTTTATAACATAATTACTTTCAATCAATTTAATGTCATTTACATTAAAACAATAAACAATTCACCATAAAGACATTTTCATGGAACACTTCCCAAGCAATTTTTTTAATTGGAGAGCAATATAATTTTTTTGTGAATTTAAATTAACATCTCACTTTTGAAGCTATTTGATGCTAAATATTTAAAAAAAAACAAGACTCTATCATAATTCGTTCTATTTTCATAGAACACTTCCGAAGCAATTTTTTTTTTATGAGAGCAATATGATTTTTTGTGGATTTAAGCTATTTGATGCTAATTATTTTTTTAAAAGCAATAATAATACCAAGTTAAAACAACTCAACAAACACTAATCATTTTATATTTATACAACCCATACACACTTCTTTATAACATAATTACTTTAAATCAATTTAATGTCATTTACTTCAAAACAATAAACAATTCACCGTAAAGAGATGGACTAGTCGCATTGTGACTCTTGTTATTGAATAAGTCAATCACAAAATATTTAGTTAATAATACCCTTGTGTATTTTTATTATTATAGAATTATAATTAATTTAACACCCTATTTGAATAAGACAATTTATTTAATGGATATTGAATCTTAATATGCATTGGTAAATTATTTATTAAAAAAACTTGTATCTTTATTATAATCATGTCATATTTTGATATGATTACAATATAATCTAAGCTAGGAAATTTGTGGATTTCTTATTTAAACTCTATGCCCACTAATAATCAAAATAATACCTCTTATAACCTATAAAAGGATTCTAAGGCCAATTAATTGCACAATTCCTCAAACACATCGATTTCCTTATTTATCTGCCTCTTTCTGATGATACTCTTCCTCATTCTCGAAGGTAATTTATTTTCTTACACATATCAACTCTCAACACCACACATATGCATTGGTTAGTGTTAACATTTAAAAATCAAATGTTTGAAATAAAATCTCTATAAATTATATTCAACTATTCCATTTCTTTTTACATATCATATTCATATTCATATTTAACCCCAAGGATTTAACATATGAAATTTAAATCATTTTCAAGAATCCAATTTATTCTTTATTTGAAAACAAAATTATATTCACATCATAAGAAGAATATAACAATTGAACAGATCACCATAGGGTAAAATCTATAATGTGCAAAAAAGAAAACAGAAGTTAAGCTCTTAAACCATCCAGTTGAAAACATATATAAGTATTGTAAATACTAGAAATTTAACAACATATTTTGTCTCAAAATTTGGGATGTGACATGAAAGATAGGGTGAATGCTTTGAAGGGGAATCAAATTAAGCATAAAGGTCTATTAATGAGCTTCCCCAGGCGAGGAAAACCATTGTAAAGAATAGTGTTGTAAGTATCTTTATGGTAAGAGAGTGCCTTTGTAATGACAACCCCCGTTCCTTTTAGAAATAAGGACCCACATTTTATGAACTAGTTAATGTAATTCTTAGTGGTCTTGGGTTAAAACATCATGCCTTAATTATAATATGACTAGCAATTGCAAATGAGTTGCAAGTTACGCCGGAGAGGGCTTGAATTTTATGTGTATAATATGGTTTGGATGTAAAATATATTCTATGATCTATGATAGATGTTTGAGTGAAGAACATAAGTTACATTTTGCTAAACAGTTCACATGTCTTTATGTAAGGTTCCACATTCTGCATACATGTCTATCAAAACATTTGCAACTATATCTAAAAAAATTCCTCTATATTTTGGCACAGGGTGGGAGTACTTTGGAAAATTTAAACTAATTGGGTTGGAGCCCTATTTGTTGCATATGGTGAAACAAGGCGAGGAGTATGCCGGAAAATGTAAACAACCCAATATTTAAACCCATTAGCTTGTTGGGCGTACAAAAAGTTGGCCTTTATAGGTTCTTACCCAACCATAAGCTGGGATTCAAGGTGCAGCAACGTCTATTTGATGCCATAGCCGTGATTATAGACAGTAAACACGCACCTGTTACTATTGTGCAACAGTTAATGCTGAAACTTTCTGAAAGCATTTTATTCATTGAATGTAATTTAATTACTTTAGTCCTTGCATTTTGGTAGAGATATCATGTAATCTGTCTTTCTCAATATCATTTTTCTGAAACTTTCTCAATATCATGTAATCTCTCTTGGAATCACTAAAGGATTTTAGTTCATTGCATATGAGATAAATATAACCATTTAAAACATTATCAACCACCCTCATAGAGAATAAAAGAATTAATGTTTAGAAAGGGAGGTGTAAGTCACAACAGTCATGTACACATATATGAGCAATAAAAAATGAGCAGTATTCTCTGTTACAACTGTAGGTATAAACACTTTTTACTTTTGAAAGTATAAGAAACACAGTCAGAATTTATTTGAACGATACAAAATTTAGTTCAAACTTACATTAGTTCGACCAATGAAATTCAAGAATTCTTTGTGATTCTCCTTAAACACTCCCCTGAGATGATTCCTACAAATTTTCAAGGCCAATGTCTATGGTTAAGGGTTTCAATTGTCTAGCCCTAGCATCCTTCCACTGTGTATCATAGTGAATCCCGAGAGCTTAATTCTTGTAATAAATTTTTGAAATGAGTGACTCAAGTTCCTAAATTTGAACTGTAGGTTTAGAATGATCTTTGCTTGAAAATAATCTCACCAGTCAAGCTTGAGGAGGTCCTTAAATAATGAGCAATCTCATAGTTCTCTTGCCAAATCTGTAGGTGTGCAGTTATGGTCAGATTCCCTAGCAAGCACCTTATTGCATCCATTGTTCAACGTTACTCATGGTTAAATAATGAGTAATCACACAGTTCTCTTACCAAACATGTAGGTGTAATCTAAATGTTCTATTAGGCCATTAAATGATAAGTTGAAGAATCTCACCATCATTTTAATACAATTGTCTACACGCATTTGAATCAAGTAGTGAATCCTTAACAAGCACCTTCACCCTTTTCTAGACTGTTACATGTGGAAACAGAGACTTCCAGTTAATGCATATTTGCCTATAAAAAGATTTGGTTCATATTTTACATTCTTGGTGTTATTGAAACATGACAATACAATCATCTTGAATTCTCCTCATAGTCATAATATAGTTCCTTCAAAAAAATTCTCAAATCATAAGGAAATAAAAACACAGTTTGAATGCTACAATTATTTAACATGCATGGATACATTACAAAGGCCCAAGGGTTTACTCCTTTAGGTCAATTTCTCACCTAGCATATTATAAACAGACAACTCCCACACGTGGTTCAACATAACTTTCCAAAGTTACCACAATCATGTAGCAGTCTATAGTCAAACCAAGTGAAAAACTTGCAACCACATTACTCAATACGGCCCAACTTATAACTCACACATGAAATTGAATGATCCTCTTCCTCAAACCTTAGAACTCTTCTCAGAGTTTTATATCAACTTTCACACAAGTATCCCTTACCAATAAGGTTTAAAACAACTCCCAGCATCAAAAATTAGGAACCACCCTTAGTGCCCTGACTCTGTGTTAAGGTTTTGACAGACTGAGACAGTGTAAGTTTTTCATGTCTTTCCTTTTACTATGAAGGTTCCTCAAGATTTAGTGCAACTTATATACCTCTATCAAACTCCTCTCGACTTCTAGTACTCCTATTTTCACTCTCAACACGTTCCCTCATTTCATAGCTTGAATGTGACAAGGGACAGTAATATAAGAATTACAAATCAGTTGGGTTACACTCAAACCTCCCAACCTCTACACAAACCTTTACTTTGCAAGGGTTCTCACCTTTTTTTCTTGATCATTTATGAACCTTCATGAGTTCACGAGTTTGCATGTAATCTTCTAGGCAAGTTTTTACACAGAATTTACAAACCAAAAGCATTAATACAATAAGATTGGAGAAAAACTTTATAGATAAGGACAACGAACCATATGACTTGAGGTGATGAGTGGGACCTAATAATACTAACAGTCTGAAAGAGTGAATTTCGCTTTTCAACACCATATCAAAGGTTAAATTTGTGGCCAAATATTTAGCATTTGGTCTAGGTCATGCTCTATTGTATAATGTAAGTTCAAAGTCAAACTCAACCAACCTTGTGAGCGTCCATAAAAAAACAATTAAAATTTTATTTTTGCAGATATCATAATTGCTAATTCTCAATAAACATATAAGAAAAATGTAGAAGCATATGTCAGGCACAAGAATTGTTTGAAAAAATGCCTCAAAAAGAGTGGTGTTGTAGGGTACAATGGAAGGTTACATGGTGTGCAGGTGCTAGTACACAATGCCTAGTGTGTATCGACAAAACTTAGGTATGCAAAGTTGACACTTAATATAAATATCATAAAACTTAGTTTTTTTCACAAGGTACACCAAATTTTATGAAAACAGTTTGAACTTTGCCAAACTTTATCCTTGCTGAACATGAACTCAAACTTTATCTATAATTTTTACATGGGATATTTTTGACATCATTTTCCATTATTTTATAAATATGTGTGTATACACTATACACTATACATATGGATACGAAGTGAAAGCAAAGGATGGAAAACTCTCACAATCTGTCTCTTTCACATATTTATGTATTTTTCTCAGACAATTAAAATTATAAAAAAATTCTTTTGTTTGAACTTTAAGATTCTTTTTTTTTAACTTTATCCACTGGAAAACTTGAACTGAACTTTATCCTCGTTGAACATGAACTCAAACTCGGACTCGAACCGTGTGACTGAGATTTGAACTATACAACATCTACCACATGAAAGGCAACAAATAGTAATTGTTCCACTCAATCTACCAAGCATTGATAAATCTCAATATCCAATGAAATGATACGTAGTATGGAGAACCCTCATGGTTAATTACCTTTCATATCAATCCTGCCATTTCTCAGGGAAATATAATTATGGCCACTACCAATAATATCCAATCTAGGGGTTCTAGATTGATTTTTCTTAGGCCAATTATGGGCACTGCAAATAGGATCTCCATTATGGGAGTCCTCTAGATTGGTTTTATAGGCCAACCATGGGCACAAACATGTTTATAACATATATTAGAAACTACTTAGTAAGCACACTCCTAGCCATCCCAACCGGGCTTATCAAAGCCTTGAACAGAAACCCTTAGACAACCTAATGCAATAAAAACACAACCACCAATAGGTTATAGGTGTAGAGGTATGCTCATTGGCAAGGGTCACCTCAGACCTTGGCCAGGAGTATAATACCAATTCATGGTTTTTAAAACACCCACAAAAGCTTTAGCTTCTCAACCGTGTCTAGGATTAGTCTTTTCCATATGAACATAACTTCATCCATCCATCCATGGATATCAAAAACAACCCAGAAAAGGATTCTCAACAAGATTTGTTCCATCATTCAAAATAAATATTCTCAATAAGATCTCTGCTAACAAGCAAATCTATTCCAACTAGGGATCTTCTAGAAAGGTTCTCTTAGGCCAACTATGGGCACTACCAATACGATCTATCATCACCAATCCGGCACTATGATAATTCTTCACCGGGAACTCCTCATGCTATGATTATTTACTAATGCACAACCTTTAGTTTGGTGGATGTAATTTGGAAACAAAACAACAACATAACACCAGAATACCATTGACTATGATAAGACGGAATGATGACAAATCTAAAATATCAAAGTAAATTATAATATTAACATGAAACTGTTACAATATCACCCATGAGGTACTTCAAGTGTTATTGACTTCACTTGCCTTTCACCAAGACTATGGGAGAAACTTTACAATTACACCTCTTAATGGATTCTTCAACACACCTTTAAACTGATGGCTTCCTTCGCACACTTCCTACAATATTTCTCACTACTTCCTTCTATGCTAAATGAGGGGGGTGGCCTCTCTATTTATAGCACTTCCAGGCTTATCCATCTTATCTCTAAGATAGGATAAGAAATCCACTCTGACGAATCATATTCCATACCTTAACTCTTATCTGTACATGTAAGCTTATCTTTTAAGATAAGATAAACCTTATCATTTTACATGGGTTCCACATTTTTAGACTTTTTACAAATAAAATACACAAAATATTTATGACCTCACTCCTTGTCCTTATTACCAATATAATATTTCTAATTCCTAATCATGTAGACCCTACTTCTCTAATTACCCAAACTTTGACATTTTAACATTACCGGACCACTTACGACAAATATTTACTTTTTACAACATTCCTATTGTACTTTGAATGTTACCGTACTCCACATTATTGGCGGTACCGTACTGACGGCGCCGTTATCTTATATCAGACGCTACTACTAATTATACGTAACAACATCCTATTCCTAATACATACATTAATGAAATAGAAATTACGGAGGAAAATTTTAGTGTCGAAATCTTCCCCCTTCCTAGCTTCTACTCCGTCCTCGGAGTAGACTATTTTGGTGCTTGGAAAATCTTCAACTTTTCGTGGTTGACCCATTTCATAATGGGAGTGCCATCCAATTCCTTTAGTCGGTACGTACCATTTTCATGCACAGTTGCTATTTTGTAGGGCCCCATCTATTTTGGAAGAAATTTTCTCTGTCTTCTTTTTTTGTATCTGGAATCATATACTAGAACCAAGTCATTCACATGAAATGGAGACCACCGGATCTTTTGATCAAAGTATTCCTTCTGCTTCATTTTATTCTTATGTCTTGGTATCCTTTGCTATTTCTCTCATTTCCTCCAGCAAATGATGATGTACCAACCTTTCTTTTACTGAATCACTTTCATCCATCCTTTCATTTTTTCATAACTCTCACAGTGGGAATATCAAACTCAATAGGAAGAACTGGATCAATGCCATAGGCCAACTGAAATGGGGAGTATCCTGTTGCTGACTTTGATGTTGCCCCTATATGTCCACAATGCTGCATGAATCCTTTTATCCCATTTATGTACCTGCAAGGGTTACATCTTTTGCTAGAATTTGACACAACACAAAAAATTGTTCATTCCACCTGTCCATTTGTGCTTGGCTTGTATGTTGTTTCCTTCCTGTGCTTAATAGAAAACTTATTGACTAGGGTTTCTACCACCTCATTAATGAAGTGGCTTCCTTGATCTGTTACAATTTCTAATGGACAACCAAATCTGGTGACAATGTGTTCATACATGAACCTTGCCACTTCAATCCATGGAAGCTGTTTTCAATGGCCTAGCTTCAACCCACTTGGTTAAATAATCTGTGGCAACTACAATATACTTATTTTGGCGTGATGTAGTTGGAAGTGGACCTACAATGTCTATTCCCCACTTTTCAAAGGGGACCAAGGGGAAGAATAGGGCATAATGGAGCCGACGAAGTCTTACAGTTACCATGCGTTTGAAAAATATCACATGTCTTACAATAATTATAAAAATCTTTAAAAAGAGTGGGCCAGTGATAACCTGCATCCAAGATCCTTCTTGCTATAAGTTGTCTAGAGAAGTGCCCTCCACATGTACCATTGTGGAATTCTTCTAGCAGTTCCTTCCCCTTGATCACGTCCAACTGCCCTCTTGTACTGTCCATCTGGTCCTATTCGAAATAATACTCCATGCAGAATAGAATATGGATGACTGGCTTGAGTAATATTTCTCTTAGTCTTTGCATTGGCACCATCAGGAAACTTGAATTCATTTAGATAATTCCAAATATCTATGTATTCACTAGGGGATTGTGTCAAGGAATAACAATGCTGCATCGGGGAAATCATCATCATCACAAGATGATCCTAAACCATCATAGGCTCGAGAGAGTGCATCTGCATTGACATGCTTCTTTCCTGGCCTATCTATAATATCAAATTCAAACTCTTGTAGTAAAATTATCCATCTTGCTATCCTCCCTGATGGGTTAGGCTTATTTACAATATATTTTAGAGCCTGATGATCTGTTACAACTTAGAAATTTTTTACCCTAGCAAGTAATTTCTAAACTTCTTTACAAGCAAAAATGATAGCCAAAGCCTCTCTTTTTTTAGTTACAGTATAATTTACCTCAGCACTGCTCATTTGTCTGCTCCCAAAGTAAATTGGATGTTCATTCCCATTTTCATCCTTTTGGCTCAAAGTACTTCCTAGTGCTACATCTGAGGCATCAGTGTACACAATGAATGGCTTGCTCCAATCTGGATTCTTCAAAACAGGTGAAGGACACCAAGGCTTCCTTCAATTTTCTAAAAGCTTCATGCGCCTTATTTCCTAGTTCATAAGTAACATCCTTTTTCAAGAACTAGGTTAGTGGCTATGCAATCTTTGAGGAAATTCTTGATGAACCTTCTATAGTAACCCACATGGCCTAAAAATGATCTCAACTTACTTCTATTAAGAGGAAATGGTAAATCTTTGATTTTTGAAACTTTATCAGGATTAGTACCAATACCATCTCTTGATACAACATGCCCTAACAAAACGCCTTTAGAACATCCAAAGACACACTTTGTAGGGGTTTAGTGAGGCTTGTGATTCATCTAACCTTTGAAATGCAATCTCCATCTGGTGCAGGTGGTCCAACTTGCTCCCATAGATGTAAAAAACATCCAGAAATACTATGATGAAGGTCCCAATGTAGGGTTCAAACACCCTATTCATCAAACGCTGGAATGTTGCTGGAGCATTACACAACCCAAAAGGCATAACTCTATAAGCAAACATTCCCCAAGGAGTGGTGAACATGGTCCTTCAGCTGATCTTTCTTTGTTATACGAACTTGGTTATAGCCGCTATATCCATCAGCAAAACTATAGCACTCCTGGCCAGCTACTTCATCCAAGATCTGATCTGAAAATGAAATAGGGTAATGATCCTTCTTTGTTTCCTTATTGAGCTTCCTGTAATCAACGCAAATGCGTAGCTTCCCATTCTTTTTTATTGAGATCACAATGGGAGAAACCCATTCTGAATTCTCCACAGCAAATATGAATCTTGCATCAAGTAACTTATCTATTTCTTCTTTTACAGTCTTAGAAAAATTAGGATTCATTCTATATGGCATTTTGCTTTATGGGCTTAGCACCATCTACCAGCTCTAATACAATGTTCTACCCAACTTACTTGACGGAGTTCCTTGTAATCAAAAGTGAATAGGTGTATGTACCTTCAAAAGAGCTGGAGGTAGGATTCCTTCTAACTCTCCATCACAGCATCACCAATCTTTATTTGTTGGAGACGATCATCAAACTTCTTCTTCAGATAATTTTATGGGGTCATGAGTTGGTGTGACTGGAAGGATATCCATGACTGAAACATCCACCTTACTTTCTTCATCTTCAGTGTCCACTTCACTGGTATCAGAGTAATCAGAGGATGTCCAATCATCAGTTTCATCACTTGAATCCATAGGTTCTACCTTATGATGTCGAGGGATCACATTTATCTTCACCCTCTCTCTACCACGTCCAAGTGTCATGAAACCTTCATTCTAGTAGTTTCTTGCATGAACTCTCCTTAGCCATGGTTTTCCCAGCAGCATTGGGTACGCAACAGTACCATTTTTCATCACCTGAAATTCTACCACACATACAACACCCATAACAGATATTGCCACATTTGAAACTACAGCTTCTGGTTTAGTTTTTCCCTTATTTAATGACCTTAACATAAGTGTTGAAGGGCGATCAATTTTTAAACCCAACATATTCATTACAAACTCGGTCATTACATTAACTGCAGCACCTCCATCAACTAAGACATCATGAATTGAAATACCATTACATAATACCTCAGCTTGTGGAGCATAGGGATCTGTCTCTGCCTCCAAAACAGGGACCTCAACCTCCTTCCTTCTTCGAGCATTGAGTCCACCTCGCAGCTCCCGCCTCTTCTCAGAAGACATAGCCAAGAGTTGACCATATGTAATATTTGCAGGCCTTTTGGACAGATCTTCCAAGATGGAGTATGGTCCTTGCCCCTGTGAAATCAGAAAATCCTGCACACCCAACTTTCTTTTCCTATGTTTCTTACTAGTTTCTTCTTTCATCTTCTTAGGATCATTTCCATCTTGATTATCTTTTTCTTTCTTTCTTTTTGTTACAAACACATCTACTTCATTATTTCTGCTCTTATCTACTACACCAAAAGAATTCACAGGTGCTTTTCCTTTATCATTATCTCCTTTACCAGATGTAGAAGCTCTATCTGGACAATTATACTTATAATGACCCTTTTTATAACAACCATAACAAACAACTTCAGAAATATTTCTTTTTGGACCTCTATCTCCTCCCTGAGAACTAAATTCCTTTCCTTGAAGAAGATTAATAGTTAACTGACCCATCTTTTTGAGCAAATCTTCATACTCAGTCGATGTACTAGGAGAAATATTTGTGCTCGCCGGGAGTGGTTGTGGATTCTAAACCAAAGGTGCTGGTGTAGGCTCTACTTTAGAAATAATTTCTTTTGGCTCCTCTTCCATGCTTTCTTCTTGCCTTCTTGCAATCTCCTTTGCTTGTTCAATGGTAGTTGGGTGGTCATACTTCACTCGTTGTCTGATCTCTGGCTTCGTCCCAAGAATGAAGTGCTTACAGAGGAGATTATCCACGCCATTCACAAACCCATCCGCTAATCCTTCCTTCCATATCTGGGCATCAAGCTTCCTCCTTAGCTCTAGAACACGAGCATGATAATCCCTTATCTTCTCCTTCTCTCCTTGGGATAGCTTTGTGATCTCGATCATGAGATCTGCATATTTCTGTTGTTCACCAAATTCTTCAAGAAAACTTTTCAGTTAATAAATCCCATGATATTTTCACATTATCACCTAGTGTTTCAAACCACCTAAGTGCTGAACCATCCAAAAAGGTAGGAAAAAATTCAGTCCATTGTTCCCTTCTTATAAGGCCATTACAAATAGAAGATCGCTTAAACTCTTGAATGAAAGAAGAAGCATCTTCATTAGATTGAGCTGAAAAAACAGAAATCTTTCCCATTTTCAAAAGTAACCATCGTGAAATACCAACTCACAAGTACAATCAACAAGACTTATGTGTACAAATAATTGGAATCACTATACTAGAAAGTGACTTTACACCTTTCTACAGTAAAATAGAAATGACCATGGTAAACTATGGTAAAACTTGACTTACTACGGTAAAAACTGACTTTACTATGGTAAACACTATTCACGGTAAAAAGTGAAGTTACTACGGTAAATACTATTCACGGTAAAAAGTGAAGTTACTGCGGTAAATACTATTGACGGTAAAAAGTGACTTTGCTGTGGTAAATACTATTCCAGCAAAAATGACTTTACCATGGTAACTACTATTCATGGCAAAAATGACTTTACCATGGTAACTACTATGCACTGTAAAAACAAGGTTACCCTCTAATTGATTTTTGACTAAGTGGGAATATCTCTCCAGAAAATCCACCGAGGAATGGTCCCGGCAACGGAACCAAAATGTTATCACCAATCTGGCACTATGATAATTCTTCACCGGGGAACTCCTCGTGCTATGATTATTTACTAATGCACAGCCTTTAGTTTGGTGGATGTAATCTGGAAACAAAACAACAACATAACACCATAATACCATCGACTATGATAAGACGGAATGATGACAAATCTGAAATATCAAAGTAAATTATAATATTAACATGAAACTGTTACAATCTCACCCATGAGGTACTTCAAGTGTTATTGACTTCACTTGCCTTTCACCAAGACTATGGGAGAAACTTTACAATTACACCTCTTAATGGCTTCTTCAACACACCTTTAAACTGATGGCTTCCTTCACACACTTCCTACAATATTTCTCACTACTTCCTTCTATGCTAAATGAGGGGGGTGGCCTCTCTATTTATAGCACTTCCAGGCTTATCCATCTTATCTCTAAGATAGGATAAGAAATCCACTCTGACGAATCATATTCCATACCTTAACTCTTATCTGTACATGTAAGATTATCTTTTAAGATAAGATAAACCTTATCATTTTACATGGGTTCCACATTTTTAGACTTTTTACAAATAAAATACACAAAATATTTATGACCTCACTCCTTGTCCTTATTACCAATATAATATTTCTAATTCCTAATCATGTAGACCCTACTTCTCTAATTACCCAAACTTTGACATTTTAACATTACCGGACCACTTACGACAAATATTTACTTTTTACAACATTCCTATTGTACTTTGACTGTTACCGTACTCCACATTATTGGCGGCACTGTACTGACGGCACCGTTATCTTCTATCAGATGCTACTACTAATTATACTTAACAACATCCTATTTATAATACATACATTAATGAAATAGAAATTATGGAGGAAAATTTTAAGTGTCGACAGATCTCCAATCTGGGAGTCTTCTAGATTGGTTTTATAGGCCAACTATGAGCACAACCAAGTTTATATCAAATGTTAGAAATTGATACGTAAGCACACTCCCAAGCATCCCACCTTGATGCGTATCAAAATCTTGAACAAAAACCACACAACCCAGTGCAATTAAAGCACAACAACCAACATGTTACAGGGGTGGAGGTATGTTCATTGGTCAGGGCGACCTTAGACATTGGCTGGAATGATAATGCCACTTCATGGTTTCTAAAACACCCATGGAAGCTTTAACCTCTCAACCCTGTCTAGGAGTGGTCTTTTCCATATGAACATAACTTCCATGTAAAGCACTCTTTGGGTAGAAAAAAATCCTCAGAGAAGTTATGGAACTGTTTTATTCCCTCTTAAATCCTTTATGACAGGGTTACAAGGATATATGTTTACTTTCAAACAATTACGCTGTGTTGTGATTCATAGTTTACACAAAATGCTTTAGTGGTATCCTTTTGTTTCGTATTAACCTCCTCCTACCCTCAGAAATGGCCTTCCATGATGATTTAAGATTGATTCTTCTTTGGTTACTTCATCTATTAATGTGGGGAACCAAATATATCAGCTAGAAAAACCTCCTTTCCATCAACCTCATCCTCCATTTGTTTTTCCAATTTCCTAATTTGCATGGAATTTAAAGTTTTTGTAGGGATATCCTACTCCATAGGTTTTTCCAACAATCTAAATTGTAGCATACAGCTTCTCGAGTAGTAGATCAGACCCTCCAGGCCAGGCTATATATGGTCTGGTCGCCTCTATCATCTGGAAAATAATCGAGGATCCTTCTTACAATGGTATAGGAGTCATTTTGTCTTGGCAATGGCTATATAATAGCTGGGCATGTGCTATCCATCTAGATATTCATAGACCCTTGGTCTTCCAAGCATAACTATGGATGTTGTTGCCTTATCAATCTATATCTATATCTATATACCACTATGTGTAGAGTAGAGGCACTCACCCATCCCTACCCTACAAATCTATCTCTCCATCAATATTCTGATGAACAAAGGAAAATTTAACATGGAGAACAAGCCATCTATTTAGCATGGAGAACCACTCATCTATTTGTACAGGGTCCATTCTCACAACAGATTTGGAAGGATGTTAGTCAATGGTTGAAAATGAGAAATCTCTGGCAAGGAGCAAGACTAAAATGTAGAAACAACCTTCACATAACTATGCCTCTAAATCAAATAACATATACCATTCGGCGTTCACATCTCATGAAACACATGCGATTGCTAGTTATATACCTATTATGATATCATTAAGAGACAAAAATGAAAGATAAGGGGGTGTCTTATATTCACATCCATAATTGTAAATACACGTGTCTAAGACATATATCAAAATATAATAATAATGTCTAGAATGAGTATGAATATATATACATGTCTAAAATCTCTAAAAGTATGTCTAAAATGTTTGAAATCTATAAAATATCACTGAAGTCTCCTCCGTGCACTAGGGCGAGTGGCCAGACCCCTCACTACGCTCTACTGCACCCTGCATGTTAAAAAAAAGGAATATACATGTCATAAACTATATATAGCATGTACCATATATTAAAATATATAAGAAGAAATCTACAACAATTTCTTGATCAATTCAATACATTATATAACTGATATGTACAATTGATTACCTCAGTATCTGTCCCTGCGCGGATGTTGGTAGTATCTACGCTACCTGTAGATCCTTGTGACCACAAAATAAATAAAATGTAAGAAGTTGATAAATAAGTTTTTTGAATAAAGTTCATTAATTTCTAACATTTCAATTTAGATTAAATATTAATTATATTAAAACACATGTATTTATACCTAAAGAAATGGTGCAGAACGCGTCTCCAAATGTATGGGATTTTCATCCACAACCTCAACACCAGCAAATATGTCGCCCAACTAAGCCAAGTTGACTCAGACCCAGAACATCAAGATCCATGTTGTGCTCAGTCAAGAGCTGTGTGTATGTGACACGGGGTAGATGGTGTGGGCTGTGAAGCTCCACACACTAGAGTAGAAGCCTAAACACAAAAGTACATGTTTAATTTTAATATTAATAAATTGTAAAGTAATGATCAATTAAAATAAATTTTAATTATATTAAAGGTTTAATTTTCACACACCGAAACAGAAATGTGCTGAACATCAGGTGTGACAATCCCAGCAATAGGAAGTCTATCTGTAGTAGTGGCAGTAGTACCCTGATTAGAAGATACACTCCCACTCTGTTCTATAAAATCTAAAACCCCAGATAGTGGAATGCTGTAATGCTGAGTAATCACCTCATACGCACGCAACAAGTCAGCAGCCATGATGCGTCCTAGTCGATGTGCCTGAGCGGGATCTGTAACTAGCTCAAAGTCATCTGGGGAAATCAAAGATGCACGAGCATATACCTTGTTGCGTGCATCACTGGTGATACTAGCACCTCCACTACTAGTATCGCGTCTCTGAAGGTACTGACCCACATGGTCAGAAGAGATCAATTGGGTCTTGCGAGCAATGCCAGCAAGACCCTCGATAGCAGCCTCATGTGTAGTCATAATGACAGGTGCTGCGACATCCTGAAAGCCTGATAAGAATGGTTGTGGCCTTGGTACAAGCTGCTGCACGTCAACAACTGCAGGAGCTCCCTCCTTTCTATATGCCTGCCTGTGGCTAATACGGCCACGCCCCTGCCCCAAATAACTAGGGATGTCTAAATAGTTCACCTTTAGGTTTAAGTGAACCTCAGCATGTAGCATCATTATGAAGTATAACGGTAATTGGTCATTATTTGGAAATTGGCCTTGAGAGGCCACAAATCTAGGATAAATCAAAGGGGCACATAAAGGACATGAACATTTGTTTACATAATATGCCCTTATTTTCCGTTTGTCTGCATAAAAACTCCAACAAGACCTCTTAACGACTTCTTTATCAGAAAGTCGTGATGTAATCTCATTATAACCTACATCTCCTGAGACACTTGATTTTAGTGAATCCATAAATTTTTTTATTGATTCAGAATCAAATGGATTATATGTTTTCAAACTTGTCTCTATTCTACGAAGATCAACCAGTATTTTTTCGCAATGGGATTTATACTGCCCAACTGTAGTTGGATTTTCGAGAATAGATTGCAATTTTGCAATCTCTAAATCGGTCCTCTCAAACAAATTAGGAGTTCCAGAAGAAGCCATTACTATAAAAAAATGAAAGTAAAATTCTAATTAATAGTACTTTTAATTAAAAAAAATTCCTAAGATATTCTCCTATATTAATGAAAACAGAAATATGAAAATTTCAAGCTTCAATGCAACTAATATAGAAAATAAATTACAAAATCAAATAAATTACATAAATTACAAATCACAATGATAACAAAACATACCAAGTGATGTTGCAGAGTTCATAAATGAAAAGTTTTGAATACATTTAGATGATCTTAAAGTCAAAGCAATGTTTCTAGAAGAGAATGTAAGTTTACCTGGGCACAAACCATTATCAAAGCCTCACATTGAGTGGGATTCACCTTTCCCTGGAACACAATTTTTGTGCATATGATACAGAATTAGCACAATCAAATAGAACACCAATCCAATTTTAAACAACAAAACACATCGGTAAAAGACATGTCTAATGCATCTATATCTCCACATGTACAAGTTGACCACTTATGCATGCTTAAAAATCACAAAAACATTGAAATTATTTGTAATCTATTATTGATGTCATCACAGTGTTTGTATACAAAATCAGGGATAAATCAACTTTACATTTCAAGGAAGCTGTTTATTTCTAGTAATTAAGCAAGAAAATTCCTTAATAATAAATGAATGTTCACGTATTTTTCATTGCCTTTTATTTTCTTTTAATTGTTCTGCAAGTAAGGTTATGGTATGTATTTGTGCTATGTCTATTTACAAATTAGTAAGGTTATTCTACTCACTGGACTCATTTGTGCTATGTCTATTTACAAATTAGTTATGTTATACATTTGAAAAAACATGAGTACAAAATAAAACTATGCATGCGATCTCAAATATGCTTGTTTATAGAAACTATGGACACTAATCAAAACTGCTACCATCAAGTTTATTAAGTATTAAGTTTATCAAGTTGATCCGAAATTTGACCAAATTTAATTAGATGTTAGTAGTAAAACCAGGTAAGATAGCTCAACATTTGCATTATCGATCTGAAATATGATCAAACTAAACCTGAAATATTAGTAATTACATAATAGAAGAGCTAAATATTAAAATATAACATAGATAGTGGAATTAGATAGTGGAATTTTAGAGACCAATTATAGGACGAAGCCAGATTTAGATAGTGGAATTTTATATAAACAAAACAAAAAGATACACAACTCTAGTTGTAGAAAATTGTTGTGGGAATTAAAACCATATATACATAGATTTTTGCAGACACATGATTTAGGAGAAATAAGGAAGTCTAAATAATCTCAAGAGTCTGAACTTCCAAAATTTAGATAAAGCGTTAAAATAAAGCTTTTCTCCATTGTTATGTATATATAATAAAACTCCTACTTATAAATACAACTTTGTAGGATGGTTAAAACTCCAAGGTTGTGGAATATCTTACCCATGTGGATGGAGTAATATAAAGTAGTAAGTTTAAGTATGACTTGGTTTTATAGGGAAGGCTTCACTAGGAAATTAAATAAGGGGTATTAAAAACTTAATACTTATTCAACTATTAAATATACTTTCAGAAATTTTAAAACTTAAAACTGCTACCATCAACTATTCAACTATTAAATTTAAAACCTTCAATATATGATAAAAATACAAGAGAAATTCAAGATGATGAAATAACACACCTTGACTGAGTGCCAGTGATCAAGGCAGTAACTATGAACAAATTGTTGAGTTCCTTTGCACATGCAAGGAGAGATCAATTCGTCACCTATACCATAAAACACCAAAGATCAAAAACAAGAAAATCTTGTTATGACGAATCATTGATCACAAAAAGTTCCATAATCAACCATCTAATTACAACTTCCATGACAAAATCTTAAGGAACTTAGATACTTCTGAATAAATGCTCAAATTGAAAACCACTTTATTACAAAGATAGACATTTTTTACTTATGTTAGAAGAAATGTATCCTCTGGCCAATGCTACCATTTCTCAGGCTGAGAAATATGTTGCCCAATGAAATGGTTGTTTCTCAGCCATCCATCAAGTTTCTCTAACTGAGAAATATTTTTCTTGATGAATGAAAAATGCTACCCATTCTAGCAACAGTTTTCTACCATTGTGGGTCATTCCCATGCTATTTTGGCCCAAAGAAGCAATGTTCCATGTGCTGAACTTCAACAGAAGAAAGGTAAGTCCCTCTTATTAGACATTGAGTCGTTTTTTAAATTTTATTACTTGATTGTTTTCCCTTTTCATCATTAGACATTGTAGACAATATTAAGTGTTGCTTCATACTTATTTATGTAACTATTGATGTGGCATTATCTTATTTAACTCATATGATTGAAATTTACTTTTTGTTTTTTTCTTATTAATGTTTGTTTTTCTGTGCTTAAAATTTTGAACTCTGTATGTTCTATTATTTATGTTTGTCATCAATTATAACCTATCATTATGCAACACTGATAAACATAACATGTATGAGCATGTTTTTGCTAAAAGATGATAGCCGTGCCTAACCTTTTATGAAATTTGAACCATTAGCAATACGTGTTAATGATAAATCCATAAAAAAATGTAATTTCATGTAAACATGAGTGTGTATACATTTTGTACACCAAAACTCCTCAACCCTGTTCCCGTCACATTTCCCATCCTTACTTCTGTCAACATTGTTTTTGATAGTGCCTTACAATATCACTACAATACATTATCTAAAACCTCTAGATGCTACTGGATACAAGAATATAATCTGAAAGTTCATTGATATCATTAAAGCATGTGCTTCTCAAGTGTAGGCATACATGCAGCCAACGAGTTCTAGGAGGAAACTACTGCCAACGAGTTCTTATTTATTTATATTTATATTATCTTATCTAGAAGCTTTGAAGCAGCCCTAAAGGCACATTAAAATAGATATTGTAGAAGAAATATGCAAAGCTTCCTAACAGTGGCAGTAGTATTAAGGTTTGTGAAAATGGAATATCTCCATGATATGCATTATTCTAGCAGTGCACTCTGCAATCTCAGCTCCAATCAACAATTATGCCACTATTGGAATCTTAGTATGGCATAGGCAGCTGTGAGCTACACAATATACTCATTTTTCTAGAAACTAAAAAGATCCTTTATGTTACAATTTGCAGCACATAAAAGAAGCCCTTCAAAAAAATACATTGAACAATGGGGGAAACCAAGAGGACCTTGGAAAAATGTACAGGTAACAACCATATGAATTCTTCCTTAGTCGTGGATCAAAGCTAATATAAATAAAGCTAGATAAAATTAGCTTGAAACTACAGTATAATCGTCCATTGTAAAAAACAATTTTCTCTGAACCTGGTAAAAGAATACTTTTATTGTCTGATTGGACCGCACATAATGGAAGGGTATAAATATTGCCTATTGCTCTCAGAGTTTCTCAAAGAGACCATTTACAAGTAACAAGGATGTAGCATACAAAACAGGGGCAACCAAGAGGACCTTGGAAAAATGTACAGGTAACAACCATATGAATTCTTCCTTAGTTGTGGATCAAAGCTAATAGAAATAAAGCTAGATAAAATTATTTTGAAACTACAATATAATCTTCCATTGTAAAAAAAAAGTTTCTCTGAACCTGGTAAAAGAATACTTTTTATTGTCTAATTGGACGTACATAATGGAAGGGTATAAATATTGCCTATTGCCCTCAGAGTTTCTCAAAGAGACCATTTACAAGTAACAAGGATGTAGCATACAAAACGGCCAACCAGGTATTTTCAGAGTTGACCTTCACATTCAATTCATTTCTATGAGGAAAAATGGGGTTTTACAAAAAAAAAACGAGGCAGGGTTTTGCAAAAAAATGGTATTTTAATGGCTACGATTTTGCTAAAAAAATGGGTATGATTTTGTTAACATACCTGGGCTCGTCATTACTGGGCTTTGTCGCTGGTGGGCTCACTAGTGTGGTGGGCTCTGGTCAGTTGCACAAACTCCACGCGAAGGAGGCGGGCGGAGGAAAATGATTTCCTCTGTAGCGCCTCAAATGTATAAATAGGGGGGTTCGCGTGAACACCATTCACGCGAAGGATGTTCACGCGAACCAAGTGGTTCGCGCGAACCTTATCAATTGTGACACGTGACAAATAACGGCTTGCGTGTCTCTTCACACGAAACTAGTTCGTGCGAAGAGGATGTTCACATGAACCCACCTTGGAAAACACACATTTGCCATTTTGGCTCACATTTTCGGGACACGAAGTGGGACACAACACCATGCATTGACCCATCGGTTAGTAAACCAACTACAAAGAAAGCTCCTTCTTCCATGTCAGTGTCAACCAAGCCCAAGGCCAAGGTCAAAAGTGTTTCATCATCAAGTTCAAAAGAAATTTTATCTAAGAATTCAAGTGCAATTACTTTTCCTAAATTTGATATCATTGATCATATCAATAAAATAAAAATTTCCATGTCATAGGCAGCGTACTTGAAGCCCAACAAGGATCCTCTCGAGAAATTGGTCTAGTTTATCAAAGGTGAATCTACTATTCATTCCTCCAAAGGAATTATGAAAACTCCCAAAGATGGGAAAACTCAAAATATTGTGGTGGCAACTACACCTTCAAATAAAAAGATCGAACATTTCTTTGTGTCTTTTTTGATCAATGGATGCAAATTAATTAATTGCACTATAGATTTGGGAGCCTCAGATAATGTGATGCTGGAAAAAGTAGTGCATGCTCTTGGTTTGACATGTACAAAAACATTCAGATCATGTTACTCCATGGAAACCAAGCAAGTTCCTCTAATCGGGTAGATTAAAGACGCCCAATGGTTTTAGCCCAATTCCCTCAAAAGTGAGTTAAGGTAACCATTTTAGTTGCTGATATTCCATGCCTCGTATGGAATGTTGTTGAGCAGGAAATTTTTTAGGGATTTGGGTGGTGAGATTCAAATGGACTGGTCTCACACCATGATTCCTATCAATGGATAAATGAAAAAGCTTATTTCGGAAGCTCATACAAAGTTCACGGTAACTAAAACCAAAGATCCTCGCACACAGATCTTTTTTCAAGGCTCAAGTATGGGTAATTATATGATGACTGCAAAAAATTCATACCCATGAGATTACTTTCCAAGATTCCATTGAGATCTATACTCTTGAGTTCGATGGAAGTTGTTGCTCGACAGGCTCTGGTGTAGGAGTGGTGCTCATATCTCCAAATGGTAAAATATTTCCTTTTTCCTACAAAACAATTTTTTTAAATACTAATAACACTGCAAAGTATGAGGCATTACTCCTTGGCCTTCAAGCTGTAGAGGAGAAAGGGATAAAAAATTTGGAAGTCTTTGGGGATGCGAAATTGATCGTGAAACAAGTAAGAAATCAGTTCCAAGTAAAGAATGATTGTTTGAGACACTATAGGAAATAAAGTGTGGGATGCAATAGAAGTCTTCGATGCTTTTTCCCTAAAATCTGTCCCTCGTAAAAAGAATGACAAAGCAAATTATCTAGCAATCTTAGCTTTATTAATGATTTCCTCATTCAGAATTTGATCAAGTCAAATACACCATTGAAATGGTTTTTTAGGCCTAGTGTTCCTGACAATGTAGAAAAATGGCAAGTATTTAATGATGATCAACAAATTATTGCCTTTTTGGAAAAGAAAGACAATTTTAAACAATTGTACTTTGAAGGAAGTGATTTTACATTTCACGAATCAACTACCTCACCCACTCAGGAAGGAGTTGAGAATGAAGATCCTGGTGATGGCATCATTCAACTCAAAGGAAATAAAATTCCTAAAGGATTTGTTTCACTTGAAGAAATTTTTGACAAACATGACAGGTTTATCAAAGAGAAAGAGCAGGCGGGACCAAAAAATTCTGCTGACTATGAGCAAGTTAATATTGGTACCAAGGATAAACCTCACCTAATCAATTTTGGCAAGTGTTGCTCACCTGAGGAGTGCAGGAAATTCATAAATCTCCTTACCAAATATTCCGACATTTTGGATTATTCATACGAAGACTTGAAGTCTTTCCAACCCACAAAAATGGAGCATGCCATACCCTTGAAGCCTGGTGTAGTTCCATTTAGGCAAAAGCAAAGACAATATAATACCAAGATTGTAGGGACAATATTTCACGAAGTTCAAAAAATGCTAGATGCACGAATAGTGTTTCCTATTTGACATTCGACCTGGATAGTTAATATTATACCAGTTCATAAGAAAAATGGAGAAATTAGGATTTGCATGGATTTCTGTAATATTAATTAGGCTTCATTATAGGATAACTACCCACTTCCAATCATGGACCATATTCTGCAGGCAGTAACTAGATCGGAAATAATATCTATGCTAGATGGTTTCTTTGGCTATAATCAGATCGAAGTGGCTAGAGAAGATCAACATAAAACCACGTTCACTACCCCCTAGGGTACATTCATTTATAGAAGGATTCCCTTCGGTTTAATCAATGCCGACGTTTCTTTTCAAAGGGCCATGGATATGACATTTGTAGATTATAAAGAAAAAATCATTGTGATATACCTAGATGAATTGACAGTGTTCTCAAAGAAATGAGAAGATCACCTAAGGGATTTGGAGAAAATATTGCAAAGGTGTAGGCTTCATAAGATTTCTCTGAATCCAAAAAAGTCCATGTTTAGAGTTATAGAAGGGAAACTCCTAGGTCATATTGTTTCTAAGGAAGGAAATAAGATCGATCCTGAACGTGTTCAAGCCATCAAGAATCTTTCCTTGCCTACAAGTAAGCTTGGAGTCCACTCATTATTTGGGAAGGTGAAATTTTTGAGAAGGTTCGTGCAAGATTTTGCTGAGCTGACTAAAGAAATTGCTGATATGATGAAAGGGAAAGAATCCTTCAAATGATCAAAGGAAGATAGAGAGGAATTTGAGCAAAAAGGATTTTATAATCTATTGTTATGCTTCGCCACACACAATATCTGCCATCTTGATGCAATATAATCAAGAGGGGATTGAATATCCTATTGCATTCATGAGTTCGGGATTCAAGAAACATGAACTTAATTACGCTTCCCTTGAGAGACATGCGTATGCAGTGGTGAGAGCCCTGAAACACTTTAGGTATTACGTGTTGAATTCTCACTCCAAATTCTTAGTTCCGGACGCCGCAGTGAAATCAATGTTGACACAACAGGAGGAAGAATCTAAAAGAGTTAATTGGGTCTCTAAGATCCAAGAATATGATTTGGACATCAAGCCTACCAAGTTGGTTTGAGGAAGAGGACTCTGCCAACTCATTGCAGAGAATGAACCATGAGATAACTCTGAAGAAGAACCAGTTTGAGAAAATTTACCATTGGTAGTTTTTGTCAGTACCACAGATGAATGGTATTATGATATTGCCTACTTCCTCACATATGGTGAGTGTCCATAGAATTTGACAGCAAAGGAGAAATGAGATATCAAACTAAGAGCTGCCAGGTACATCATTTGGATAACACATTGTTCAAGAAAGGAATTGACGACATGTTCCTTAGATATGTTGATAAAGAACAACAACCTAGGTTGTTGGAAACTTTCCACAGTCATGCTTGCGGTGGTCATTTCTCTGGCCTAGTAACTACGCATAAAATTCTGAGAGCACATTATTACTGGCCCACTATGTTTTCCGATGCCCATAAATGGGTGACCAAATGCGAAGCCTATCAACAATTTGTTAGAAGAACAAAGTTAGCAAATTTTCCTTTGAAGCTAGTTGTCATTGAAGAACCCTTTCAACAACAGGGTTTAGATTTCATCGGGGTTTTGAATCCAAATTCTAGCACTGGTCATATTCACATGCTCACTGCCACTAATTACTTTACAAAGTGGGTGGAAGCTATACCGGTGAAACAAACATCTTCTGCGGTAATATGTGATTTCATCAAAGAAAATATATTGGTTCGTTATGGGATTCCACACAAGATTGTGACGGACAATGCCTCAAATTTTTCTTCTACATATATGATCATTTTTTCTTATGGATATGGGATATCTTTTTCTCATTCATTAGATTACTACCCTCAAGGAAATGGTCAGGCTGAATCCAACAACAAAAACCTCATTACTATTGTGTGCAAGTTAGTCAAAGAAAATCAAAGAAATTAGCACAAAAAGCTATATGATGCATCGTGGGATGACCGCATAACTCCCAAAAGGGCAATCGGGATGTCTCCATTTCAACTTTTATATGGAACCGATGCTCAAATTCTCGTCACACTAGAGTTACCAACATTAAAATTAGCTCAGGAAGTTGATGATGAATGCTTCACCAATGCATTAGATAAAAGGATCATGTTCCTAAGCAAGCTCGAGGAACAAAGAAGTCAAGTGGAAAATAAGATAGAGGAACATAAATCCAAGGTAAAGAAATTGTTTGACAGGAAAACTAGAGAGACAATTTCAATTCAATGACTTAGTTATTCTTTGGGACATAAGACGTGAGCTGAAAGGAAAGCATAGGAAGTTTGAATCGCTATGGCTAGGCCCATTCAAAATAAGGCATTTCTGTGGAGATAGTACCTATTACTTGTCATATCCTGATGGAACTCATTTGCCTTTGCCCAATAGTGGGCAATATATCAAGCACTATCAAAATTGAAAATGGGTTGTTCCCCGTATGTACATAGGATTTTGGTTTGTTTGTTTCCCTATTTTTCGATCTCCTCTCTTATGTCACCCCATTTTTGTGCCCCATCATTTTGAGATCATGTTCATGACTATTTTGGTCAAGGTCCGTTGTTGTGTCCATGAAGTCCTTGTCCCCAATTAGAGCTAGCTGTTATTAGCTAATTTTTGACTTTGCAAAATTATTTAAAAACATAAAAACAAAAATAAAAATGAAAATAAATTTGATATTTTTCAAAAGTGTTACTTTGCGTGGTTCATTTCCCTCATTGCAATTGTCTCAATTTTGTGATTGTTTCGGTCTTCGTTTCATCCTTTTCAGGAAAGAACTCTTACCGCCAGGATTTAAATCACGTTAAAATACATTAAAATTAATTAATTAATATTTAATTAATCAATTGCTCCTTGTTTGATAAAATTGATTTTTTAAATAATAATAATAATATTAAAGCGAAAAATATTTTTCTTGCATCAACAGGGTTTTCAGAGATTGAGACCTAGCCCCGTTTGTGTTGTCTTGCATGCCTAGGTCGTTCTTTTGTAAAATTCATAGTGGTTGAAAAATCCAAATCTGCAGGGAGATCGAGGAAGCAATGGAAAAATCTAACAAATCCACCCTGAAGTATGAATTCCAAGGAATTATCCCTCCCAACTCCATTAATTCAGCATATGACAACATCACTGATACAAATCTAGGTCACATCAACATGCAACAATTCTGCCAGCGGGTGAAAACTGAAGGCAAAACCATTTTCTCAGATAGACTTTACCATAGTGGTCTACCCCAAGCAACAACATTTCATGTCTTGGTGTAGTGTCTGGAATTGGTTATTGCTTGCGTGGAGCATTATGACATTGAGAGATGAGGAATTTTTAAATATAATCACGAGCCTTTCCTCTTAATCACACCATAGCACATTGAGGAGTTGCTTGGAATACCTGATTTTCCTAAGAATGCGAATATCACTCACCAATCAACACAAGAATTATGGGATGAAGAACCCCTGAGATAGAGCAAGATGGTTAATAAAAAATGGTTAGTAACCAAGAGACCTCAAATTGATAGGCTTCCCTAAGAACTGTACGGCGTTGAGTTCGTGGAAGAAATTAGGGACATGATCACTCTCCTAAGTTAATTTTTCGGTCTAACTTCTGCTAGGATTTTCCACCCATGGATGTACCAGTTTATCTGTATCCTCCAAGCCAAGAAAGAGTTTGTGGATTAGGCCAGCATCATCAATAACACCCTTCATAAACAATTGACAGAAGTTAAGATGACTAGATGCTTCTACATGACATCATATTTGAATTATGTGGTAGAAAGAAGAAAGCTATTTTTAGGACTTGAAACGAGAGGAGTCATGGGGCCGTGAAATAGTGTTTTTCATTATTACCCTTAATTCAATTTCAAAAATAGTTCTCACCATTTTAGAAGAGTCAACGATGCATTCACCTTCCGCATGATTTGAAACCTGAATCAGAATACTGAAGAAAGGTTTTCTAAAGAAGCCATGAGTGTCATCTCCCAATGGGGAACCTGGTTTATTCAATTTTAATATTTTTCCTACATTCCCGTGAGTGGTTTTGCTGGTACCCCATGGAAAATTCCTAAGTACGTCAGTGATAGATGGGAATTAATGGAACTAGAACGATAATTATTCCAAGTTCACTGCCTTCTTAGTGACAAGCACCGTTCAGGAATTCATTTCCCGATCCAAATCGGGGAATACCAATGTCCAAATATTTTCAGTACACAACTCATGGAAAAAGAGTTCACTCTCATAACCATCCATCCATATGTGAAGAGAGCCCAGTTTGATATAAATGGATATATGCAAAATATTCTGGGGGCAAAGTATCGACATAGTCCTTCCATGGAAGATTTCTAGGCTGCTTGCTCAGATGAACATGAGGTAAGAAAGTGGGAGTACTCTCGCCTAACACTTTCTCAGATCAAGGATTTCCGCATCAAGAGTCCTCCTGATTCATTCATAGATGATAATGAGGATGTCGTCGATCCCTAATATTATGCCGTTGCCTTTACCCCATTGCCTCGAATCGACTGGACCAAAAGAGATGAATTTTCTTTTGATGGGAAAAACCAACCAATTATTGAAAGAAGCATATCTTGGTATGATAGAGAACTTGCCGAATTTCAATCCATTCCAGATCATGTTTCGAGATCACAAAAATTTCCAATATGAGGGGGTATCTATTCGACCAAAGTCTCTTCTTGATCAACCTGATTACCATCCAATCATACAAAACAAGCAAGAAAAGAGTGGTTACCAAAATCCACTTCGCCAAGTAACATGTCACAAGGAGAAATATCTAAAGATCCTAATCCCAAAGAAGGAAGAGAGCATGTGTCTATATTTTCTACCTCTAGTAGAGATTCTTCTACCCACATTGTTAATAGTGCTCAGAAGCTAGTAGCAAATGATCCTCAGCCATGCTTCAAACAAGCATCCACTTAGGTGTAGGTAATTCAAATATCAAACACTTTAGAGCATGTAGTTCATGAAGGCATTTCCCAAAGTCTCCCAAATAATTAGGAAGTGGATATTGAGGTTGTTTCTCCTCAAATCGAGGTCATTGGTAGGATTCAAGCAAGATCTCATGATGTCGAGAATAATGAGAATATTGATTCGAACTCTAGGATTTTGTATGCTGAAATAGTGAATGATACTCCTTCCTGGGTTGATTCCGAAGTAAAGAAAAGGAAGAGAGTTGTCAAGCCAATTGACATTGATTTTGATTTCCTTTTCAAACTTTCAAATGATGTCATTCCTAAGAAGCCTAAGGTGCTTTCTCGAATAATGGTGGATAATGATGGAAACAAGTTTGCAGACCTTGCCATTTCACATGTGGATAAAGAGCGTGATGGTATGACGCCTGCTGACTATGAAGTTTCCAGATTGGGACTTGGAAGATCTACATTAGAAAGTGACATGGCAATGGCTCAAGATTCAATTGATATCGTGCTAAAGAGACTTGAGAAATACAAGTCTCAAAACTCTCAGATCAAGGACGAAAAGAATGAATTGGTGGAATATGTTCAACATTTGATAAATCCCATATCATCCACCTTCCTAGTACCTGATGCAGTGGGTGCCCCAGATGAAGATACTCTCAATTTTTCAAAGGAAATAAACACATTGGGCCATGTCACTAAAATTTGGCTTTCAGAGATTCTCGTTTTAGGCCAGGGGATGATCAAGACCGCGGTTAAGCTTCATGAAGATATCAGTGCGTATCTGGATCCAATTCTTTCTTTCAAAGAAACTTTTGTTTCTACTATTTCAAATTTGGATGAGATATTGCCAAGTTTACAGGAGATGACAAGTATGGAATCTTCAGTTTTAGCTATTGAAGGAATTCTCAAATTTGAACATCAAGGGACACATTTTCTTTGGTTTCTGCATCTCAAATCAAGAAAAAAACTTCTCAAAGATTCTATGATCCATTATGAAAACATGTGCAACAAAGCCTTCACTTCACTCTCCTTGATTCAGGAATTCATGGCTGAGATTCCTTTTAACCTGGTAAATGAGCATAACCAAAGGTGTTCATCGGAGCAGGTGGACGAAATTTTTTCACAATTGTTTAAGGAAATTTACACTCCCACCAACAATTTCTCATCAGTTTTAATGGAGCCGTGCATCAAATTGAAGAACTTATTTAAGAATGCTCAATCCAAAATTGTTAATTTAAATGATATGCCAAGTAGAATTCTTGAATTGTAGGTATTTTGTGAGGCTATTCTTCAACCAAGTGAACCTCTAGAAGAAGAAAAGATGTTTGAAACTTTGGGAAGGTTTAGATCCTTTCAACTGGCAAAAGCACCGGATCCTAATTTCATCAGTGGTTTAGGGAGTTGATTTTCTTGGTATCTAATGAAGTGGGGAGAGTCCATTTCTCATACGCTTGAGATAGGCAGACCCCATTTCAATGGATAAGGCACTGGTTATTATTGAATATTTTAAAAGTTGTCATTTTTTTTAAGGAAACAATGGATATTTTAAGTAATTTCTATTTTTGGGTTTTCTTCAATAAAGTTGTTGAAAAATTCAAAGGTCACTTAAGTTCCTTATTTAATGATCATGTAAAACCCTAACTACTTTGTAACCAACTTTTGGGTTATAAAAAGAAGGGAGTGGCTCATTTGTAAAGGGTGATTTTAAGAGAGGATAATAAATACTATTGTGTGCAAGCTTTATTACAGGAAGAAACTTGGTGTTATTTTGAGAAAAACATTTTGGAGTTAATGAAATACGAACTTGGTGTCTCATTCATTGTCTCTTTTAATATTTGATGTTCTTATGTTCATTAGATGTTAGGTGTTTGAATCTTGCATGCAAAAATTATCTTTGATCTTATTGTCAACGATATTAATCGGTTGTTCTAATTCACAGTGATCAAACTCTGATTATCTACTTTCTCATGTGTTTTCCCTTTTACACGTTCTTTTTTGGCTAAATCAAACTCCATTTTATTTGTGTTGGTTATTCATCTTTCCTCTTCATGTAATATTAGGCTCTGTTTTTACCTAACTCTTGCATGTTCTTTTAGTTCATTCCATTCCACTCCTTCGCTTCATTCCATTTCATCTCCCTCATTCAATTTTCTTTCCATTGATGTTCCAACCCCCCCCCCCACATACAATTTTGAATGTACAGATGTAAATACAGTTTTGGTTTTCAATAAAGGTAGCCTCACCTTCATTAAGGAGGGACTTCGTTCCCACACTGTTGCATGTCATTTGCATGTGTGTAAATCCATAGGCTAATATTTTTAGGTGATTCCACTGGGGATTTCAGAATTGTTAACAGTGCTTTGTTAAATGTGTATGACTATCCCCTCTACGCAAGCTTCAGTTCTTCAACTGAACCTTGTGCCCGACAAAGATTTCCAAAGAGACATTATTTACAACCTTCAAGCAGTAGCTTGGGAAAACCGTGAAAGCTTGCACCAATTTATGGCTATTGATAGAGCCATTAACAAATAAATCTACATTGAAGACCTTAGAAGAAGAGCACCCACACTCTTGGCCAGAAGACCTCCTGGGCATGTGTTGATAGTTGTTCACTGACGTAGTCCTCTTCCACCAAGGTAAAAAGTTGTATGACTATTACAATTAACCCACCTATCTTGCAACCAAATCTTGTTTTTGAAGATACTCAAGAAGACATATCATCATATTTGAGGCAAGCTATTTGGTAAAAGTGCACAAGTAACCATCATTTCTATCTCGCCGCATCAGTACTAGATAACAAAGAAGAGAAAGCTGCGAGAATTGCTAGAGTTATTCAGGCACAGATAGCTCAAGAAAGAGAGTGAAGAGAAAAGGCTAGAGTTGGTCAAAACACGCCAGTGATCCATTCACCATAAAGTTTCCAAACTAGAAGGAAAGAGGTTTACGCGAGGAGAAAAATCTAAAGGTCAATCTGACCCCACTTTTGACTTTCAACGAAAATTTGGTTTCAAGTTATCTCCTCCAAAGAAGAACACACCTCGTAGATCTGCAAGCCTTGCATCAAGTCCTGGAAGAGAAAACAAGGAAGGAATCACTACCAGTCAAGCACTTGTCCTTGCTCATGTTGTTTTACCTTCTCATACCACCTTTCCTCAAATGGCAGCCAATGTACCATAGGGAAATACCATAGGCCCATTAGCCTTACCTACTTGACATGAAATCCCACAAGGATCAAGAAAGATTCTTCCCAAGTTCGACGGAGATGGGAAGACATCACCAGATGACGGTAGAATATGAAGATGTTGTTATTCGTCTCTTTTTCGAAACATTGCATGATGTCGCTGTAGATTGATTTCATCATCTACCCAATGGATGTATAACAAATTGGAATGAAATGAAAAATAAGTTTGAAATATGATTCAAGATGGTAGAAGATGAACATGCTCTTCTTGCCCAACTATCTCAGGCGAAGAAAGAGCAAAGATAACCCATGAGGAATTTCGTGGCTAAATTCAACAAGATGGTGAACAATGTTCCTGCCAGGATTCATCCAAACCTTGATGGACAAAAATGTTTCTTTATTAATGCACAACAACCAGAAGTGTGCTATTAGCTGAGAAGGTCTAGGGTGGCTACTTTGGAACTTGCTCAATATTTGGCCATAGAAATTGAAGATGACTTAATCATGGAAGGAAAATTCAAGAAAAATTCCCTCAAAGGAAAGAGTCAAGAAACTTCCAATGCTTTAGAAACTATACTCACTAAGTTGGATAATGATGTGCTGGCTTTGAAAAAGCAAGTTGCTCAAAGTAGTAAACCTGCTCCTTAGAAAGACATCCTGAGAAAAGGATACGTTCCCAACAAAGCCAGGATTGTAGGTGCTTCAACAAGGCTTGCTATTGAAGCATCTCCCACAACTAATTCCAAATGTGATGTCATTGAAGAAACCAATGATGAAATTGAAGTCATTAGGGTTGATGAGGAAGAGTTGGATTCTGAGACATTTGAACCTGAAGTTGAAGATCCTGAGGGGGAAAGTAATAATCATTTCTTTGAGTATCGTTCCGATGAGGAAGATGAATACGAAGAAATTATAGAAGATATGAATAGTTAATCCTTCGCCATCTTCATGCGCTGCCAGAAAAAGGAGCAGGATACCACTAAGGTGGGAGATAAAGAGGTTTCAAAGGAACTTCAAAAATAATTTAAAACAAATGAGGCTCCTAAAGAGTCTAAGGTGATTGAGGTTTTAAAGGTGAAGACTATCTTAAAGAAAGGAGGGCCTTTGTTAGATCAATCGACTGGTAAACCAACTACAAATAAAGCTCCTTCTTCCATGTCAGTGTCAACCAAGCCCAAGACTAAGGTCAAAAGTGTTCCATCATCAAGTTAGAAAGAACTTTTATCTCAGACTTCAAGTGCAATTACTTTGCCTAAATTTGATATCATTGATCATATCAATAAAACAAAAATTTCCATGTCATAGGCAGAGTTCTTAAAGCCCAACAAGGATCAGCTTGAGAAATTGGTCCAGTTTATCAAAGGTGACTCTACTATTCATTCCTTGAAAGGAATTATGAAAACTCCCAAAGATGGGAAAACTCAAAATATTGTGGTGGCCACTACACCTTCAAATAAAAATATCAAACATTTCTTTGTGTCGTTTTTGATCAACGGATGCAAATTAATTAATTGCATTATAGATTTGGGAGCCTCGGATAATGTGATGCTGGAAAAAGTAGCGCATGCTCTTGGTTTGACCTGTACAAGAACATTCAAATCATGTTACTCCATGGAAACCAAGTAAGTTCCTCTAATCGGGTAGATTAAAGACGCCCAAATGGTTTTAGCCCAATTCCCTCAAAAGCGAGTTAAGGTAACCATTTTAGTTGCTGATATTCCTGCCTCGTATGGAATGTTGTTGATCAGGAATTTTTGCAGGAATTTGGGTGGTGAGATTCAAATGGACTGGTCTCATGCCATGATTCCTATCAATGGATAAATGAAAGAGCTTATTCCAGAAGCTCATGCAAAGTTCACGGTAACTAAAACCAAAGATCCTCGCACACAGATCCCTTTTCAAGGCTCAAGTATGGGTAATTATATGATGACTGCAAAAATTCATACCCCTGAGATTACTTGCCAAGATTCCATTGAGATCTAGACTCTTGAGTTTGATGGAAGTTGTTGCTCGATGGGCTCTGGTGTAGGAGTGGTGCTCATATCTCCAAATGGTAAACTATTTCCTTTTTCCTACAAACTCAAATTTTCAAATACTAATAACAATGTAGAGTATGAGGCATTAATCCTTGGCCTTCAAGCTGAAGAGGAGAAAGGGATAATTTTTTTTGTAGTCTTTGGGGATGCGAAATTGATCGTGAAACAAGTAAGAAATCAGTTCCAAGTAAAGAATGATCATTTGAGACACTATAGAAATAAAGTGTGGGACACAATAGAAGTCTTCGATGCTTTTTCCCTAAAATCTGTTCCTCGTAAAAAGAATGACAAAGTAGATTATCTAGTAGTCTCAGCTTCATTAATGATTCCTCATTCAAAATTTGATCAAGTCAAATACACCATTGAAATGGTTTTTAGGCCGAGTGTTCTTGACAATGCAAAAAATTGGAAAGTATTTAATGATGATCAACAAATTATTGCCTTTTTGGAAAAGAGATAAAATTTTAAACAATTGTACTTTGAAGGAAGTGATTCTGAATTTCACAAATCAACTACCTCACCCACCTAAGAAGGAGTTGAGAACGAAGATCCTGGTGATGGCATCATTCAACTCAAAGGAAATACAATTCCCAAAAGATTTGTTTCACTTGAAGAACTTTTGGACAAACATGACAGGTTTATCAAAGAGAAAGAGTAGGCGGGGACCTACAAATTCAGTTGACTATGAGCAAGTTAATATCGGTACCAAGGATAAACCTCACCTAATCAATATTGATAAGTGTTGCTCACCTGAGGAGCGCAGGAAATTAATAAATATCCTTACCAAATATTCTGACGTTTTTGCTTATTCATACGAAGACTTGAAGTCTTTCCAACCCACGAAAATGGAGCATGCCATACCCTTAAAGCCTGGTGTAGTTCCATTTAGGCAAAAGCAAAGACAATATAATACCAAGATTGCAGGGACAATATTTCATGAAGTTCAAAAAATGCTAGATGCACGAATAGTGTTTCCTATTCGACATTCGACCTGGATAGCTAATATTATACCAATTCGCAAGAAAAATGGATAAATTATGATTTGCGTGGATTTCTGTAATCTTAATCTGGCTTCATCATAGGATAAATTTCCACTTCCAGTCATGGACCATATTCTACAGGCAGTAACTGGATTGGAAATGCTATCTATGCTAGATGGTTTCTCTGGCTATAATCAGATCGAAGTGGCTAGAGAAGATCAACATAAAACCACGTTCACTACCCCCTAGGGTACATTCATGTATAGAAGGATTCCCTTCGGTTTGATCAATGCCGACGTTACTTTTCAAAGGGCCATGGATATGGCATTTGTATATTATAAAGACAAAATCATTGTGATATACCTAGATGACTTGACAGTGTTCTCAAAGAAACGAGAAGATCACCTAAGGGATTTGGAGAAAATATTGCAAAGGTGTAGGCTTCATAAGATTTCTCTGAATCCAAAAAAGTCTGTGTTTAGAGTTACAGAAGGGAAACTCCTAGGTCATATTGTTTCTAAGGAACTAAGATCGATCCTGAGCGTGTTCAAGCCATCAGGAATCTTTCCTTGCCTACAAGTAAGCCTGGAGTCCACTCATTCTTTGGGAAGGTGAACTTTTTGAGAAGGTTCGTGCCAGATTTTTCTGAGTTGACTAAAGAAATTGTTGATATGATTAAAGGAAAAGAATCCTTCAAATGGTCAAAGGAAGGTAGAGAGGAATTTGAGAAAATCAAGAGTGCTATTTCAAAAGTTCCTACATTGGTGTGTCCCAATTTTAAAAAGGATTTTATAATCTATTGTTATGCTTCGCCACACACAATCTCTGCCATCTTGACGCAATATAATCAAGAGGGGATTAAATCTCCTATCGCATTCATGAGTTCGGGATTCAAGAAACATGAACTTAATTACACTCCCCTTGAGAGACATGCGTATGCAGTGGTGAGAGCCCTGAAACACTTTAGGTATTACGTGTTGAATTCTCACACCAAATTATTAGTTCCGGACACCACAGTGAAATCAGTGTTGACACAACAGGAGCCAGGATCTAAAAGAGGTAATTGGGTCTCTGCGATCCAGGAATATGATCTAGACATCAAGCCTACCAAGTTGGTTTGAGGAAGAGGACTCTGCCAGCTCATTGCAGAGAATGAACCATGAGATAACTCTGAAGAAGAACCAATTTGAGAAAATTTACCATTGGTAGTTTTTGTCAGTACCACAAATGAATGGTATTATGATATTGCCTACTTCCTCACATATGGTGAGTGTCCAGAGAATTTGATAGCTAAGGAGAAATGAGCTATCAAACTAAGAGCTTCAAGGTACGTCATTTGGGATAACACGTTGTTCAAGAAAGGAATTGATGACATGTTCCTCAGATGTGTTGATAAAGAACAACAACCTAGGTTGTTGGAAGATTTCCACAATCATGCTTGTGGTGGTCATTTCTCTGGCCCAGTAACTGCCCATAAAATTCTAAGAGCACATTATTACTGGCCCACTATGTTTTCTGATGCACAGAAATGGGTGACCAAATGTGAAGCCTGTCAACAATTTGTTAGAAGACCAAAGTTGGCAAATTTTCCTTTGAAGCCAGTTGTCATTGAAGAACCCTTTCAACAATGGGGTTTAGATTTCATCGGGGTTTTGAATCCTAATTCTAGCACTAGTCATACTCATGTGCTCACCGTCACTAATTACTTTACAAAGTGGGTGGAAGCTATACCGGTGAAACAAACATCTACTGTGGTAATATGTGATTTCATCAAAGAAAATATATTGGTTCGTTATGGAATTCCACACAAGATTGTGACGGACAATGCCTCAAATTTTTCTTCTACAGATATGATAGTTTTTTGTTATGGATATGGGATATCTTTGTCTCATTCATCAGATTACCACCCTCAGGGAAATGGTCAGGCTGAATCCAACAACAAAAACCTCATTACTATTGTGTGCAAGTTAGTCAAAGAAAATCAAAGAACTTGGCACAAAAAGTTATATGATGCATTGTGGGCTGACTGCATAACTCCCAAAAGGGAAATCGGGATGTCTCCATTTCAACTTTTATATGGAACCGATGCTCAAATTCTCGTCACACTAGAGTTACCAACATTAAAATTAGCTCAGGAAGTTGATGATGAATGCTTCACCAATGCATTAGATAAAAGGATCATGTTCCTAAGCAAGCTCGAGGAACAAAGAAGTCAAGTGGCAAATAGGATAGAGGAACATCAATCCAAGGTAAAGAAATTGTTTGACAGGAAAACTAGAGAGACATTTTCAATTCAATGACTTAGTTCTTCTCTGGGACAAAAGACGTGAGCTGAAAGGAAAGCATAGGAAGTTTGACTCGCTATGGCTAGGCCCATTCAAAATAAGGCATTTCTATGGAGATAGTACCTATTACTTGTCATATCCTGATGGAACTCATTTTCCTTTGCCCTACAGTGGGCAATATCTCAAGCATTATCAAAATTGAAAATGGGTTGTTCCCCGTATGTACATAGGTAATTAGGATTTTGGTTTGTTTGTTTCCCTGTTTTTCGGTCTCCTCTCTTGTGTCGCCCCATTTTTGTGCCCCATCATTTTGAGATCATGTTCATGACTATTTTGGTCTGGGTCCATTGCTACATCCATGAAGTCCTTGTCCCCAATTAGAGCCAGCTGTTATCAACTAATTTTGACTTTGCAAAATTATTTAAAAAATAAAAACAAAAATAAAAATGAAAATTTTGATATTTTTCAAAAGTGTTACTTTGCATGGTTCATTTCCCTCATCACAAGCATCTCATTTTTGTGATTGTTTCGGTCTTCGTTTCATCCTTTTCGGGCAAGAACTCTTCTCGCCAGGCTTTAAATCGCGTTAAAATACATTAAAATTAATTAATTAATATTTAATTAATTAATTGCTCCTTGTTTGATAAAATTGATTTTTAAAATAACTTGAGAGTATTTAATTAAATAAATATAAATTAAAAGTTCATTGATAAAATTTTTATTGCCGGGGAAGTAAGCTTACGCTTCCAACTGCCAAGAATGCCAATTTGGCTTCCCGAACTTGGATTTCCCCTTCCCTAGAAATTTTCTTCAAATTTCCCGCTTGTGGGATTTTCTCCACCAATTGCCAAATCATGGATTGGCTAACAGGAAAAAAATTGCCCAATTTCCCACATGGGGAAATTGAACGGGGATTGCCATCCCACTTTGCCATTCCTGTTGGCAATTGGCCATTGATTTCCCCATTTCCCCCTGACACTTAAGTCCACTACCTAGGAAGAGAGGAAGTTGGATTAATCCTCATAACTTCCTCCATCAAGCTCATTGGAAAAATTTGTATGAAGCTTTTCTTCTTATTTCTTTTGAAGGACATAATATTTTTTCATATCCCACAATACAACACACACAAGCCAAGGAAATTTATTTGTTTCAAAACAATAGAGATATCCACGCATTAGTAAAAGATACAAGGATAAAACAACGGCTAGCAGGGAGAAGAAAACAATTTCCAACACTTTGGGGGACAACAAAAGGTCATTTCCCATGTGGAGAGATAAATAAACTTGCGCATGTTTAAAGAGAAGACAAGAAATATCTTTCCACGCATTGGCAAGGGAAATTTTAAATCTTTTTATCACCCAAACATTCTCCACGTGAGAACAACCAAATAGTTTCCCACGTATAAAGGAGGAGTCCACACGCCTAGGAGGGAGAAGGGTTTAAACATCTAGCAAAAAGAAGAAAATTGATCCGTGCAAAATATTAAAATAGGGAGATTTTAATTAAAAAAAATATCGTTGTTATTGCCAGATTTGGAACTCGAGCTTAGCCTTGATGTGTTTATATTGACATTTAAAAAAAAATGTAATTCGAGACAATTAAAATAATAATAATAATATTATTAAAGTGAAAAATATTTTTCTTGCATCAACAGGGGTTTTCGGAGATTGAGACCTGGCCCCATTTGCGTTGTCTTGCGTGCCTAGGTCGTTCTTTTGTAAAATTCATAGTGGTTGAAAAATCCAAATCTGTAGGGAGATCAAGGAAGCCAATGGAGAAATCTAACAAATCCACCCTGAAGTATGAATTCCAAGGAATTATCCCTCCCAGCTCCATTAAGTCAGCATATGACAACATCACTGATACAAATCTAGGTCACATCAATGTGCAACAGTTCTGTGAGCGGGTGAAAACTGAAGGAAAAACCATTTTCTCAGATAGACTTTACCATAGTGGTCTACCCCAAGCAGCAACATTTCCTATCTTGGTGCAGTGTCTAGAATTGGTTATTGTTTGCACGGAGCATTATGACATTGAGAGATGAGGAATTTTTAAAGATAATCATAAGCCTTTCCTCTTAATCACACCAAAGCACATTGAGGAGTTGCTCGGCATACCTGACTTTCTTGAGAATGCGGATATCACTCGCCAATCAGCACAAGAATTATGGGATGAAGAACCCCTGAGATGGAGCAAGATGGTTAATAACAACTGGTTAGTAACCAAGAGACCTCGAATTGATAGGCTTCCCAAAGAACTGTACCGCGTTGAGTTCGTGGAAGAAATCAGGGACATGATCACTCTCCTAAGTTAAGTTTTCGGTCTACCTTCTGCTAGGATTTTCCACCCATGGATGTACCAGTTTATCTGTATCATCCTAGCCAAGAAAGAGTTTGTGGATTGGGCCACCATCATCAGTAACACCCTTCACAAACAATTGATAGAAGTTAAGATGACTGGATGCTTCTACATGACATCATATTTGACTTATGCAGTGGCAAGAAGAAAGCTATTTTTGGACTTGAAACAAGAGGAGTCATGGGGCCATCAAATAGTGTTTTTCATTATTACCCTTAACTCAGTTTCAAAAATAGTTCTCACCATTTTAGAAGAGTCAACGATGCATTCACCTTCCGCGTGATTTGGAACCTGAATCAGAATACTAAGGAAAATTTTCTAAAGAAGCCATGAGTGTCATTTCCCAATGGGGAACCATGGTTTATTCAATTTTCATCTTTTTCCTACATTCGTGTAAGTGGCTTTGCTGGTACCCCATGGAAACTTCCTAAGTATGTCAGTGATAGATGGGCATTAATGGAGCTTGCACAACAATTATTCCAAGTTCACTGCCTTCTTAGTGACAAGCATCGTTTAGGAATTCATTTCCCAATCCAAATCGGGGAATACCAATGTCCAAATATTTTCAGTGCACAACTCATGGAAAAAGAGTTTTCTCTCATAACCATCCATCCATATGTGAAGAGAGCCCAGTTTGATATCAATGGATATATGCAAAAGATTCTGGAGGGTAAAGTACCAACATAAGTCCTACCATGGAAGATTTCTGGGCTGCTTGTTCAGATGAACATGAGGTAAGAAGACGGAGTACTCTCACCTAACACTTTCTCAGATCAAGGCCTTTTGCATCAAGAGTCCTCCTGATTCATTCATAGATGATGATGAGGATGTTATTGATCCCTCATATGATGTAGTTGCCTTTACCCCATTGCCTCGAATTGACTGGACCAAAAGAGATGAATTTTCTCTTGATGGCAAGAACCAACCAATTATTGAAAGAAGCATATCTTGGTATGATAGAGAACTTGCCAAATTGCAATCCATTCAAGATCATGTTTCAGGATCACAAAAATTTCCAATACGAGGGGGTCTCCATTCGACCAAAGTCTCTTCTCGATCAACCTCATTACCATCCAATCATACACAACAAGCAAGAAAAGAGTGGTTTCCAAAATCCACTTCGCCAAGTAATGTGTCACAAGGAGAAAATCTAAAGATCCTAACCCCGAAGAAGGAAGAGAGCATGTGTCAGGATTTTCTACCTTCAAGTAGAGATTCTTCTACCCACATTGTTAATAGTGCTCAGAAGCTAGTAGCAAATGATCCTCAGCCATGCTTCAAACAAGCATCCACTCAGGTGTAGGTAATTCAAATATCAAACACTTCAGAGCATGTAGTTCATGAAGAGATTTCCCAAAATCTCCCAAATGATCAGGAAGTGGATATTTGAGGTTGTTTCTCCTGAAATCGAGGTCATGGAAAGGATTCAAGCAAGATCTCATGATGTCGAGAATAATGAGAATATTGATTCGAGCTCCAGGATTTTGTATGCTGAAATAGTGAATGATACTCCTTCCTGGGTTGATTCCGAAGTAAAGAAAAGGAAGAGAGTTGTCAAGCCAATTGACATTGATTTTGATGCCCTTTTCAAACTTTTGAATGATGTCATTCCTAAGAAGCCTAAGGTTCTTTCTCGAATAATGGTGGATAATGATGGAAACAAATTTGCAGACCTTGCCATTCCATAAGTGGATAAGGAGCGTGATGCTATGACATCTGCCGACTATGAAGTTTCCAGACTTGGACTTGGAAGATCTACATTAGAAAGTGACATGGCGATGGCTCAAGATTCAATTGATATCGTGCTAAAGAGACTTGAGAAATACAAGTCTCAAAACTCTCATATCAAGGCCAAAAAGAATCAATTGGTGGAATATGTTCAACATTTGATAAATCCCATATCATCCACCTTCCCAGTACCTGATGCAGTGGCTGCCCCAGATGAAGAAACTCTCAATTTATCAAAGGAAATAAACACATTGGGCCATGTCACTAAAACTTGGCTTTCAGAGATTCTCGTTTTAGGCCAAGGGATGATCAAGACCGTGGTTAAGCTTCATGAAGATGTCAGTGCGTATCTTGATCCAATTCTTTCTTTCAAAGAAACTTTTGTTTCTACTATATCAAATTTGGATGAGATATTGCCCAGTTTATAGGAGATGACAAGTATGGAATCTTCAGTTTTAGCTATTGAAGGAATTCTCGAATTTGAACATCGAGGGACACATTTTCTTTGGTGTCTTCATCTCAAATCAAGAAAAACACTTCTCGAGGATTCTATGATCCATTATGAAAGCATGTGCAATGAAGCCTTCACTTCACTCTCCTTGATTCAGGAATTCATGGCTGAGATTCCTTGTAACCTCGTAAATGAGCATAATCAAAGGTGTTCATCAGAACAGGTGGAAGAACAATTTTCACAATTGTTTAAGGACATGTACACTCCCGCCAACAATTTCTCATCAGTTTCAATGGAGTGGTGCATCAAATTAAAGAACTTATTTGAGAATGCTCAATCAAAAATTGTTAATTTAAATGATATGCCAAGTAGAATTCTTGAATTGCAGGTATTTTGTGAGGCTATTCTTCGACCAAGTGAACCTCTAGAAGAAGAAAAGATGTTTGAAACTTTGGGAAGGTTTAGATCCTTTCAACTGGCAAAAGTGGCAGATCCTAATTTCACCGGCAGGTTCAGGGAGTTGATTTTCTTGGTATCTAACGAAGTGGGAGAGTCCATTTCTCATACGCTTGAGATAGGCGGACCCCATTTCAATGGATAAGGCACTGGTTATTATTGTATATTTTAAAAGGTGTTGTTATTTGTTTTTTAGGAAACAATGGATATTTTAAGTAATTTCTATTTTTGGTTTTCTTTAATAAAGTTGTTGAAAAAGTCAAAGGTCACTTAAGTGCCTTATTTAATGATCATGTAAAACCCTAACTACTTTGTAACCAAATTTTGGGTTATAAAAGGAAGTGAGGGGCTCATTTGTAAAGGGTGACTTTGAGAGAGGAGAAGAAATACTTTTGTGTGCAAGCTTTGTTTCAGGAAGAAACTTTGTGTTCTTTTGTGAAAAACATTTTGGAGTTAATGAAATATGAACTTTGTGTCTCATTCATTGTCTCTTGTAACATTTGATGTTCTTATGTTCATTAGATGTTAGGTGTTTGAATCTTGCATGAAAATATTATCTTTGATCTTATTGTCAACGTTATTAATCGGTTGTTCTAGTTCACAGTGATCAAGCTCTGATTATCTACTTGCTCATGTGTGTTCCCTTTTACACATTCTTGTTTGGCTAATCAAACTCCATTTTATTTGTGTTGGTTATTCATCTTTCTTCTTCATGCAATATTAGGCTCTGTTTTTACCTAACTCTTGCATGTTCTTTCAGTTCATTCCATTCCACTCCTTTCCTTCATTCCATTCCATCTCCCTCATTCACTTTTCTTTCCATTGATGTTCCAAAACACCCCCCCCACATACAATTTTGAATGTACAGATGTAAATACAGTTTTGGTTTTCAATAAAGGCAGCCTCACCTTCATTGAGGAGGGACTTCGTTCCCACACTGTTGCATGTCATTTGCATGCGTGCAAATCCATATGCTAATAGAAGCCAAAGGAACTGGTAGTTGCAAAGAATGAACCTGTTGATTGGTTACCACATGCGTAAAAGCTTCATGCATGCGAGAGGAGACATGAACAAGACCACTCATCAGATCATGAGAAAGTTGGATTGACTAATAACTATCTAGACGTCAGGGCAGTAGAAGGGAGGTGTTCTAGGAAACCATTAGTTTGATCAAATACTTATAGGGTGGAGATATTTTTTCTGAAAGAGGACAATTGAGCGTGGGATATAGAAGTTCGCGAAGCATAATGAAATGCTAGAATAAGACTGACGTTGATGAAATCAAGGAAGATTTGTATGAACTCTAGACAATAAAATATCATGCCCCTGTCAACTATGTGCTAGAATGGTTATGGGAAAAGGTTATTTGCACATGGATAATGAAAGGGAGGGATAGATACTTCGTGATAATCTATCACCTCAGAATCATGAATATGATAAGGAAATCACCTTTAATTTTTCCAAGTTATTACATGGTTAAGCTAGTGAGCAAAATTATGATTAACACTAGCACAGAGGTAAACATTCTTACCCTGGATGCATGGAATATGATGGGGAGGCTAACACTGCAACCTTCGTCTAGTGTGATGTATAAAGCTGGTAAATAAGACCAAGGAAATTCCCATTGGATTTTTGAAGGGTGCAAACATCATGTATACAGAGGGAAACGTTTTAAAGGTGACTTTGAGGTGTTGGAGTTCGTAGAAGTAGATAACTTCCCTGCATTACTTGGTCATCTATGGTGTTAAGTAAACAACACATACCTATTCTTTAATAAGCTCTATATTAGTTTTTAGAATGAGGATTAACGTGTAGTGATTCTTATGGATTGTATAGGGCTTGTGCCCTACACAAATCTCATTAGTGAGGAAGATCTTAATCAGATTTATGTGATTAATGAAAATGGGACTAATTATATGATAGTGTAATCTAATGTTATAGGAGCAATAAAATAACTAAATAAATGACCAAATAAAATATAACAAATATACCCAAGCAAACTAAGCTAGAAAATGTAAAACCCTAGTATGTAAGAAGGGTTAAGAAAAGTCTTAGTTGATTTGTAAATGTCGCAGTATTGTGTCGCAGTGTAACCTAGGTGAATAGGAGGAGCATAAACCATCATACAGAAGCCCAAGAAAATGTAAATCCAAGTTGTTTGACTAGACTGGGGTACCTGAAAAGGGATAGGGGCACCTGTGGTGCTCCCTGGTCCGTAGAAATGGCTAGAAAACCTCCTATGGAACATCGATGGATGTTCTCTTGTGTTTGCTTCCTATCACACTAATGTTGTTTGAATTGCACTAGATGTCATTGTTAATAGGAGATGGAAGAATCACCTGCAAAACCCCAGACAAAGTATCAAAACCCTAAAAAATAAATATGCATATGAAGGGGTCAAACTTTAGTCAGCTTCCAAATGGATGGACTTATGACTGAGTGTTGCTAATCTCAGACCCAATGTAGTTCTAGATGTGTGTGTGTAGGTGCTCTTGTGCGTCACACTTTGTGAAGTAGTGAGCAATAACTATGTAGAATGTAAGTTGGTGTATGTAATAGAATAGAATCCCCTCCTATGAAGTGTGATGCAATGAACCATAGCTTTGTGATGGAGCTAGATGGATGCAAATGTAGCTTTAGATGCCTTTGATGGATGCAACTATAGATGGTGATAGTAGATGCCTAGTGGTTGGTCCCTTATTATGGTCTCATAACTTTATATTTATATGGTTCTCTTGTTTTAATTTCGTAATTAACCCCAAAAAGGATGACCACCAAAAATATAAGAAGCTCAAACGGTTAGAAAGTTCCAAAAAGTGAGAGGAAAGTGTAAAGAGGATCAGGGCACCCAAGAGGGGATTAAGGCACCTAGGGCATGCCTAGTATGATGGGCACCCCAGTCAGAAATAGGAAAATAGAATGACAATACAGACTGGGAAAGTGCATAGTGTAAGATAAAAAAGTAACAACAACAAACAAAGTAAAATGGCCAAAGACATGGGTTAATTATTAGTCTTTTCACTTGAGAAACCTATGAATAGTAGTATGAGACCGGGACTAAATAATGACTCAAAGTGCATGATTTTGTTTCTACATTTGCCCCCACTTTATGTTGGTGAGTGAAAATGCTCAATAACATAAAGTAGATAGAGATGTGTACCTGATATCCATGTAGAGTGATGAAAAAACGTGCTGAAGGACTAGGAAAAGCGTAAAGTGACAAAAATATGGAGCGTGGAGACTAAAGATGCAAAATTGTAAAAAGTGATGAGAGTGAACCTAGGGTGTAAACCTGTGTGTGTAAATTCCAATGTGTGCCAGTGTACCTGTATGGTTAGTATGTTGTGTGTGATGTACCTGCCATGTGTGTGTTTTTTTGTTGTTGACTACTTACTTCTCATATGGACAAACCTGCAAAAGAGAAGACGATCAAGTAGTCAAATACACATGTATATGTGTAAAAATGCATGTGTATATGTAAAGAAACATGTAAATATGTATGAAAATGACAATGAAAAAGGAACATGTGCACCTGATCCATGATGAGACAAAAGGGTGTAGAAAATGATTTCCTGTAACCATCGGTGAAGTGTGAGTTTTTTGGGTGATCTCATAACACTGTGGCCGAAGAAGTGTAGGGAGAAAGATGTGTTATTCTCCAACCTATAACTACTTCTTTGATAGTGTGAATAGATCTTTTGTACTTCCTGGTTTTTTGGGTGATCCGAAACCACTGGCCGAAGTAGTGTAGGGATGAAAGTATACTGTATCCTCCAACCCGTTAACTGCTCCCCATAATTCTAAGGACAACATGTCTTGTAAAATCCATTGTGTATGGAGTTATATAGACTGGTCTGAACCCACTCATTATATAACCCACTGTGTCATGGACGGAAAAACTGAAAATTGAAATTGTACCAGGTACTAGCCTTGTGTTGTGTGTAAACCCCAAATGATGCCCCCCTTCTTTAAGGGTGCATGCAACATTGTGGATAAGGAGAATGCGGCCCCAAAAGAGGACCAACCGCATGAAATTGTAAATTTTCCCTATAGGGGGAAAGGGAAATGTGCTTGGTAGAAACCAAGGCACACTGTACAACAAGTGGCTAGGAAAACAAGTGTTAGTATGAAAAAGCATGCATGTAGAAAACAAGTGTAAGCTACGTAGACAATGTGTAAACTAGAATGCAGGTAAACACACAAGAAGCCAATCATAGACCATAACAAAATTTGGTTACAAACATGGGACATCACTCATGATGTCGCAAGACACTCAAGGCCATAGTGGCCACATACAAACAAAACAAGTGGTGCACACCAAACAAAGGGCAAAATCCTGCATACAATAGTAAAATAGAGACAAACAAGTACAAACAATTAACAAATAGTCATGGAAGAAATAAATCCTACAAAACAAATGTTGCACATGAAGCACCCGTTAGCATGTTAGAAAATAACCAATATGTCAAAAAGCATGTATAACAAAATGAAATTGATGTGCTATGAAGAACAAAATAAAACAATAACACCTGTAGTGTATGAAAGTGGATGCCCCCAGTAGCCATTATGGGATTGGTAGTGTGCCAAGCATCCATGCTACATGTAAGAATCATGTATCTATGATCATCACACTAGAAAAGGATGTGAACGTGCATGTGTGTATGGTAAATATAATGACATACAAGAGATCTATCTAACATGTGTAATAAAGTGAACATGTAAGAAAATGTATGCAAAAGTAAATGCGACCAAGATAATGCAGTATGTTATGGATGGATGGAATGGAATGCAGTAGATGGATAGTAGGAGCCACATGCCCCCCGAGTGAATGGAATTGTATGTAGTGAGGTTCATTTTTTTATGCCCCCTCAGCAGTCAAGAATGAACTGTAAATGAGAGTGCATCATCTGGAAATGGTCGAACTATGTGTTGTGTGTAACACATTATGATGAGTGTGTATGAATGTATGACATGATCCTAAATGTGACATAGTGGAGAAGTGTGCATGAACCTGTAGCCTAAATGAATATATCATGACAAGATGATGCAAAGGGAGTGATGATTTATCCTAAGTGTATATCACTATTGTGGAATATGATGATTTATCTATAACACATGTGATGATGATTAGATGTGTGATGATGTAGCCTACAAAGCATATATCACTACAAGATGAAAGGAGATAGTGATGATGGTCATAAGGGTGTAGACCACTAAAGATGATTAACAGGGTATGGTGATTTAGCCTAAAGTGTATACCACTAGAATATGATGGAAGAGGTTAGCCATATGGCATTTAAAGTATGTCACTAAACTAGGAATGTCACATGTATGATAGAAGGATTAAATAATGAATGCATCTTAGTGTAATGAGGTAGATTTCTTATGTATACCCTCAAAAGTCTAGTATAGATCTGCGAGACTAGAGTGCATCATCAGGGTAATGAGAAGTAATGCGTATAGAAGAAGATGTATGATAGTATATGCAATGATGAGAGATGACTATGTGATGTGAAAAATGTGTATTATGTATAGTGATGGGAAGATGTAACACAAGATATCTAATGCATATGGTGTAGTGAGTGGTTTCATGTGTATATGATATGCCCTTAACACTCAAGTGTCAACCAAAGCATGAGAGCATGTATCACCAGGAAATGATCGATTCTAAGAGTGTAGATGAGTATGCGTATGATAGAAGGATGATAATGCGAGTATGAAACATGTGTTGATGGTATTGGGTGGGGGGGCGGGGGAATGTGTGATTGTCTATTCCCCCTAAGTGCGTGTTATTAAATGAACTATCTAATGAAAGTTGAAAGATGAAAATTTCCACTCATCCGATACTTGTGGTGACGAGGAAAGTGTATGACCATGCGCTAATAGTGGTTGTATAGTAGATAAACATCTATGTACCCGTGAGTACAATTCTATGGGAATGTGATGGATGAGTATGTGACAAGCGTGTAGGCACAATAAAATGCATAGCTGGTGGAGACCGATGAGAATTAGAGCGTGGAGGTGATGGAGATCTATGCTGAGGCCGCATACGGTGCTAATATACCATTGACATGGAATAAAGCATGGAGGTGGAGATGTATGCTGAGACGTTTTAACTATCCTAGAAATAGGCCTATGCTAACATGATGGAAGAATAGTAGAGTGGTGAGGCCACATATATGGTATATGAGTAGGTGAAATAGGGGTAAATTAAACTTTAAGTAAGATGGATTGCGATGTACTAGAGATATTAGGAGATATATTAACTAATGCTCAAGGAGATAATGACCATGGACTAGATGGAGGTACATTGTCAATAGAAACAAATTAATTGTTATGAATGAACTTGAGTTACAAATGATTCATAGAGATGATGGACTTAGACCTATGAATCTAATTGAGGCCTAGAAGAATGTCACAACCATTGACTTCTTGTCCGATAAGGAAGGGTACAAGCATAGTAAGAGGACCTACCATAAGGTGAAGTTTGATGACACCACATGAATTTCTCATGGGATATGAAATTTGTGATAGTGGGTAGCCAATAGTGATGAGAAGTGTAATAGATATTGTGATAATGGGCCAAGATAGATCAACATTAGTATTATTGATAGAGATTGATGCAATATATTCGTTGATATGTAGGTAATTATCTGAAATCTACATGATTATCATGGTCAGAAAAGGAGATGATTGGTGGAGAAGTTTCAATATGCGCAAATAAAAAAGTAAGGGCCCCAGTTGCATGAGGAGGTACTACGTGATATGCATGATTAGCTGAAGCTTCAACTACTTTCTTCTCATGTTGTGGAATCAAGTTATTAGATAGTTTGAGCTTACTATTTTTCAGTGACTTGTGTAGAGTCTGTAGATTTGGAAACTCAATATTTTTATTATTAATAAGATCTTCGATGATGGTGTAAAGCTTGAAACATCAATTCATAGAGTGTCCCACACATCTGTGATAGTTACATTAAAAGTACTTGTTATAATTTCTACCTTTTGGTCATGATGGGTCTAATTCGAGTTGTGGGGGAGTATAATAAGATTAATCTCAAGAAGCTACTGCAAGAAAATATGTGGGTCCATAGGAAATTTAGAGAATGAATGCTGAGGTGGTTTTGACTAAAGATATTTACTAGTATTGACCACGTTGATAGTGATTTTGGTGTTGGTTGGTTTAGTTGTAGATGGCTTGAATGTTGTCTTATTTTGAAAGCGAGTGGAGGATGATGCTTGTTCCCAAGACTTAAGCTTACCTATGGATAGAATATTTTTTTCAGGAAGCTTATGAGTATGATAAAGCTAGTCAAATTAAGGATAAGTATTAAAGATAACACACTCCTGGAGAGGTGGTAAGAGACTCTGAATGAATAAGTATTGAAGCTCAAAATACACAAGAATATTGGACATATCTAATTTGTTTTTGTAACGCAAGACATAGTCCGCTAAGTGCTCATTAAATCCCTGTTTGAGGTGTGCAAATTGGCATAAGATATATTAGAGCCAATGTTGATAGAAAAGTGTGTGAGAAAATCATCAGCTAGATATGTGAAAGAGGTTACAGAATGGACACATAAGTCATAAAAACAACACATTGCATAATCATGGAGACTATATGGAAAGAGTTTAGCCAAAAGAATACGATCATTGATGAACTTAAGACAAGCTACATGGAATGATCTAAGATTCTCTTGTGGGTCACCATGCCCATTGAAAATGGAAGCTTAAGGGTGATAAAACTAGGAGGAAGTGGATAAGTGGAGATGGTGAGTGCGAATGGAGTGCAATAATAAAGTGGAATCCAAATATGGAGATGCATGAGAAGTATCATGTTGTAATTGATGAATCTACATTTGGAGGTATTGATAGACAAAGGCTAAGTCTTGAGCCCCAATGGAGGAAACCTGTTGTATATGAGAGATAAGGGGTGGTGTGAAATGATTTATAGGAGTAGTAACAGAAATGGGCATGGGAGAAATGGGTGGAAGAGTAAAATGAAAGGGTAGAGTAGTAATGGAAGTAGAGATAGATGCATAAGTGTTAAACTCTTCCTCATTGGTAGCTTTCTTACAAGAAATATGTAAAAAAAATTCTATATCTTGGGGATGTTAAACAATATGATCATTAAGGGCTTTAATATGTGCTACAGTAAAATTGCCATAAGATTGAGTCATGCTAAGAGAATAAATAACTCTAGACGGAAGATGGAGTCAAAGGATGGGTTCACCAAAATGATTAAACTAAAATGGAATATAATAGTCTAATCTAGATGTTATAAAAGTAGTAAATAAATGAAAATAAAATGCAGTAAATAGACCCAAGTAATTTGAGCAAATGAAATGTGAAACCCTAATGTGTAAAGAGACTTAGAAAGGCTTTAACTAATTTGTTGAGGTTGCGGGACTGTGTCGTAGTGGATACTAGCTAAACACAATGAGGAAACAACCACATAGGAGCTCAGGAAAATGTAGATATGGAGTTTCTGTCTAGAATGGGGGTGCTTGGAGAAGGATATGGGCACCTGGGGCACCCTGGTCTGAAGTATGGGTGCCTTGGTCTGTAGAAATGACCAGGAAATCTCCTTCTAGGTTTCACTGATTGATCTCTTATGTTCACTTCTTGTCACGTGAATGTTGTACTTGGTTTGTTGATGTCATCGTAAACTTACAATAAAGGAATCACCTACAAAACCCCAAACAAAACATCAAAACCCTATAAAAGAAAGATGAATATGAAGGGGTTGGATTGTCCTTAGCGGTCAAAATGGTGGAATTACTAACTGAGCACTACACTACATCTTAGACCCAATGTAGTTCTAGATGTGTGTGTGTGTGTGTAAATAGGGCCCTAAGTGCTCTTGTGCCAGTCGTAATTTGTGAGTAACGAGGAATAATTAGATGTAGAATGTAAGTAAATGGTGCATTGAATAGAATAACCTCCCCTCATATGAAGTGTAATGTAGATGAACCAACATTTGTCCCTTGTGATGGAGCTACATGGATGCAAATGGAGCTCTATATGCCTTGGATGGATGTAACTTTAGGTGGTGATAGTAAGTGCTTAATGCTTGGTCACTCATTATGGTCTCATAAGCTTATATTTATATGATTCTCTTATTCTAATTTTGTAATTAACCCTGAAAAGGTAGACCCACTAAAAATATAGAAATTTCAAATGGTTAGGAAGTGCCCAAAAGTGAGAGTAAAGTGTAAAGAGGATTAGGGTGCCCCAGAGGGGACCAGGGCGCCTGGTGTACCGTAGTCAACATAGGGGAAAACACAGTGTGACAAAACCAACTAGACAAATACATGTGAAAAAATTGAAAGTAATGACATAAGATAAAGTAAAATGGTCAAAGACATGGGTTAATTAGTACTTTTTTCACTCAAAAACCATATGAATAGTAGTATGATACTGGGACTAAATAATTACCTGAAGTGCATTATTTAGTGTCTAAAACAAGGTGAGAATGACTTGGGTGTAGCAAGCCTAATTAGGTGATCTAGCTAGCCTAGGTGATGGAACATGATGAGTAGAGATGCATGGAGACTTTAGAAGCATGGTAGAGGCATGGAGATTATGATTGGAGAGTGTGAAGACACTCACATGAGTTTTAGAATTTAGGTACAGGTGGAAGACTTAGTTACAGGTGCTTGGAGACTAAATGAAGCATACATATGAGTTGTAGAGACATGTGATATCATGAGATAATGTAGGTGAGTGATACATGTTGTATCAGGTGTTTCAAGGAGTTTTGGAGAGGTTTCATGATGAGGTATGAGGTTTTTTTATTATGACTTATCTTAAACCATGCAAAACCCTAAGGTCTAGTCATGTAAATGAGATGGGATATGTAAATGAAGAGATATTTGAGATAACTTGATGATTGGATATGTTATTAGGGTATGTCATGATGTTGTGGGAAAACTTTTAGGTTTCCATGATGAGAATTTTGCAAGTTACATCACTTTAGGAAAAATAAGGCGCTTGAGAATGTATTTTCCAGCTCGATTAACAACTTCAGATACTCATTGCAAATTATGTGGTATTAATGGGACCTAGAGGTTTTTAGAGATGTTTTTCCATTGATATAAGAGTGTTTTTAAATAATAATGAGGTCATTTGATCATCTAGTTTTTATGAACAATCGTTAAGAAGGTAAAGTGGTTTAAAACCCTAGTTAAACCCTAGCTCAAAAGCGGCGGAGAATTTATTCGTAGTAGGTGACAAGAATTGATTTTTTTACTAGTATGATGATTGAAGTATGTAGAGGACTCCTCTATATCTCTAGAAAGGTATGATATAGCTTGTGACAATATGTGGGCCCCACTCAAACATGAAAGTTTCTGGATATTTTTAGTTTGTGCAAAAGTTTTCCATTGAAGGTATTGAATAAATTAACACTTATTGGACCTTGGGAGTTTTAATACATATAAATTATAGTTTAAGGTCATGGTTGAAGTTCTAGAGGGAAAAGTGTGCCCTATTTATGAAGACTATTCTTTGGGCCTAAAAGGGCAGTTTTGAGTAGTTTCAGAGATTGATTAGGTTGGAGGCCTTCCACTTGGAAATATAAAGAAATGAAAGATGCTATGGAAATTATATTTATATAAATTTGCAATGATTTACTATTTGTATCTTGATGATGTGTTGTGATAGGTGAACTAGATCAATTTGTGAAGACCAAGTTTGAATGTTTACGGACAAAATTGCTTTGGCTAGAAGATGGTTGTATAAGACTTATGTTTTGGAATACATGATGATTTATATCTATTGGATAGTGAAGAGGGATGATTTTTTTCACTAGTAAAGGAATTTATAAGTCTTGAAAGTGACAAAAGGGTGAAAACTAGTTGAGTTTCCAAAACTACTTTATGGGAAGTTCACTTTGGTGAAGAGGAAAAGAGATGTGGTTTGAATTAATGGATGTTTCATAATGCCTAGAAAGAATGGATGTGTTATACAGGTCAGTGGATTCCCAATGTGTGGTTAAATGACATAGTTGATGTGCTATGGTGTGATCTTGAGCATGTTTAGTGAAGACTGGTTTGTGGAAGCAATTGTTTTAAGAAGGAAATGATCCTTCTTGATAGAGTTATGAAGAAAATGATTAGTGCAAGGTAGTGTGTGAGAATTTATGATGTTGCTATGATATATTTGACATGTTTGAGGCCTTTAGAGGCTAGAAAAATCATGGTGATGTGTTTGGAGTTCCTTGAAGAGCTTAATAATGGGTTTTGTTATCCTTTTGGGGCTTGTTCAGGTGCCTTGGTGCTTGGTTGACCTACATGGGTCCATGATATGAGTTTATATGATTGTGTTGGTATGACCGAATTATTGGTGTATAACTAACTTGTATTATGTTTTTGAAATGAGAAGGACATAATGTGAGTGTTTTGGTTCAAATTTGAACTAGTGTTCATTAAGAGGGAAAAGTGTGAGCTGATTGAGAGAGTGCATGTGGTTCAAGGGAATCAAATCAAATATGAGTGTGTGTGTGTGTGTGTAAAATTATTAAAGGTGTTAGAGAGATTGCGTGCAAGGGTTTTAAATAAAATAAGGTCATGAAAAAGCAAGTTTGAGTGAGTTATGAGAAATAGGGTTTGAAGGTGTGTGAGCTTAATTTATGATCTCCATCAGTTGTAGCAGAAATAATACTTCCCAGATCTCGATCTAAAGGTGGTTGAGTTGGTGCTTGATCATCTTATGGGGTTGTATCCTCCTTTTGGATTTTGTACTTCACCAAATTAGGGGTTTTTTATCCTTGTAGGGTTGGTGTTCCTTATGAATTTGGTGCTTCATTAAACCCTTTTGATTTAAGTAATATAATCAGATGTCCAACAGGTTTTCTTATCCTTAAGGTTTTCCAACTTGTATATTGTGTTCTTGTGCAATATTTCATGGTTATTCTCTTGTGGTTGGTTATTGGATATTTTTTGATCACATTAATGCATGGATGAATGTTAATGGTGTGTAAAAGTTCATATGAAATTTTTTACGGGTTTTACAGGAATGATTCATGAAAATCACAGTCTATTGTTGTTCCAACATGGTGACATGTTGAACTTGTGCTTCTCAATGTAGATAACATTTTCATACCAATCATGGAATTTTTTTTTATCATACTTCCAAGGCTTACTTAGAAACAAATGGAAAAAATCCATCAACATTACATCAAATAAAACTTCATCACTGTAATTCCCTATTTGGAACTTGACGAGGCTTTTCTCATTCCCTAGGAATTGGGGCCCTTTCTTTAATTGAGACACTTTGTAAGGGTTGGAATGTTTTTTTTTTTCATTCCCAAATTCTCCACCATTTCAAAATAGACAATATTTTTCATGCTCTCACTACTAACAATCACCTTGTAATATTTTCCTCCTGACTTGCATATTATTTTAAACAAGTTCTTTCTTTAGGAAGGCTCATCCTATTTTTTCACTATCTTCAACAATACCTATCTTATCATCAATGATTATCCATGCTTTGGGAATTCTGAATGATCAATTGATCCCACAAATTTCACATCACCATACACTTCATGTGCACCTACTTTTGTGCACCTACTTGTAAATTTACTTTGTACACTAAGACACTCAAATGTGTGATGTCCAATGGTTCCACACTTGAAACATGTTCTAGAGAATTATCTTCTCCTACCTTGTCAAAATATTCCACACCCTCTTAAAGAGTATGATGCTCCATCATCCCACACACTTCCTTGACTATATGTCATTGAAGTACCACACTTATCATATTATGACTTACTATATATCATTGACTGCTTCCTAGTCTACTATGCACATTGAGGATTCTTATTTTGGCCGCGATTTGGATTTTTCATGCCAAATTTTCTTCCACCTTCAAATCTAGTTGATAAGATTCCTTTACCATTTGGATGCACAATATGATGAGTTATTCTTAGATACAAAACCTCAAGCCATTGATATACCACACCACCTTTTCCTAGTTGAATTCCACATGCATAGATCATATTATGATCTAGTGGAACTCATCCATGTAGTCTTTAAATGATATCTCTTTTTTCCTCAAATTTTACAACTCCTTGAATGAAAACATTTAATATGCAAAAAATAATAAATTACTCTTCAAATTTACAACCATGTGATCCCAATGCACTATCTTCTATTTATCTCTCCTTCGTCACTCATTTTTAACATCTTTCCACCATGACACCACATGCTCCTTAAAATTTTTTGCCCAATTTGATGGGTTCTGGATCAAATATCTTCTTATACTGAAATTAATCTTCCATACTTGTGATCTAATCCACAAATTTTTCTAGATCTAACCTTATATTAAATTATGGGATGTCCATTCTTGGTCCACAACCCATTCTTGAAATAACTTGTAATAATCGTACTTCCCCTATGCTAATATATTTCTCTTCACCTTGCTCTTCATATTCAATAACTAATTTATTCCTTACGGATCTTATGGCTTTGCATTCATCATAATTTTACGTATTTGGTACTGTGAGTCATCTTCATCAATCCTCTTCTATGACCTCAATCCTAGTCCTTTCACCCATTAGTTTTTTCATAACTTGATCTAGTGCTCCCACAATAGCTATATTTGCTATGTTCAATGTTTGTATATTAGCGGATCTTCTCGAATACATCTTTACTCCTTTGAATAATTACCTCATGATCAATATTATACAAATCCTCCTACTTCCTAACCTATCTCCTAGGTATGTAGCCACATTCTGATACCACTTTGCAGATTTCTACGATGGGTTGATAGAATCATACACCATTTGCATTGTTTAACACAACAGAAAACTAACTCTAAAACAACACCAATTTCATTATATCAAAGGCCTTAACAACATCTAAAATTGATTCAATATATTGGGGGGTGATTACAAATATAATAAAAAATTAGGGACTATAGAGGGTGGTGATTTATGGACTATTGCAATCTTCCTTTTCTTCGCAGGTTCAACAATTAGTCGATCTCTCTCAAGGTTCACTGGAAGCACCCAATTGAGGTATGGGGTAATATTTTACATACCTTTCTTCTTTCTCATTTTAAAATTTGAATTTCATTATAAAATTTATGGGAAGCACAATGGACTGATAAGAGGGGTGAATCAGTCCTACAAAAATTTCAATTCATTTACAATCACATACATTCATCCATTTAACATCCATAACCATATGAGAACATTAGGTGTGGGTTAGGAATTACAATTAACATGAAACACACATGAAAACCATATATAAGTGGGAACCATAAAAGGGAAGAAATATCATTGAAACTCTACTAATATTACACACAACGAAGACTCAAGTGAATGTTGCACATCACAAGAGATTTATTTAGTGAGGCATGAACCCCACAAGTAGCATGAACCCCTAAACCCTTGTTGATATTACTCATAACAAGATACTTACATGAATATGAATCATTACACAATATTTTGATTAGAAGATAATTGAATATATGTTGCAATAACTCAGCTGATGGCGATCACAATATTCAGCTCCAAAATCCTTCAAGCCCTTGTTCAAACCCTCATTCACGTAGCTCACTCTTTCGTCTTCTTTCATGGATGAAATTTCCCTCAAACCCTTGCAAAAATTATATATAAAAATTACTTAGCATTTTTCACACTCTCTCAGATCTGAATGGACCCCTTCATACCTATTACACACTTCTACTTGGGTCACACTTTTACCTCAAAGAGCATTGGTTGAAATTTGAATTAAATAAGAACTTAAATATGATTTTATTATTTTAAACACTTCATAGGTAGGTCTAAATTCATTATATCGACCAAAAACGTATAAATATATAACAAAAAACATATAAACATTCATCAAGTGGACCCATGTAGGTCGGCCATGCCCAAATACACTAAATAAGCACAAAAACAACTCAAAACCCCATCATCTGGATGACAAAAAACTGCAAAAACCATAACCATGATTTTTAAAGATTCCAAATTCATCACATAAAGTATGACATAAAACATCATACCTGGTTGTACATAATATTTCACCAATAAAATTATTGATGCCACTAACAAGAAGGCTCATATCCTACTCAAAATAGTTTTTTCTAGGACCATGTCTTCACCTTCAGGCCTCAATACCACCCAATAACATATAAACTATAGATTGTAACCAATAATTGGAATCTCTTTGAAATTTATATCACATCCATGCTTTATAGATCTCATGAAACATCCTTATGTGTAAACCACACCAAATTTCTTCTTCACCAAATTGAACTGCCAAAAAAAGAAGTTTTAGGAACTCAAATGGTTTGCATCCTTGATGTAATTTTCAAGAACTAAAAATTCCTTTAATGGAAAAAAATTAATCCCTATTCACTCTTCAACTAATAGCAATCATAAAATAATTCATTTAATGCCACTTCTACATCAATATTCCAGCTTGAGCAATCATGTACTGAAAATAACAAACCTTCTTCTTCACAAAATGAGCTGGTCAACCTATAAAATATCATCATATTGAGAAAAAACATACACCATTTTAAATATATCTAAATCCTCTTTCTATAACACTTTACATTTCCTTCCAACTCCAAGTGTAAGGCCTTCAACCATATCCATCTATGCAACTGCTCATTTAGCCTTCTAACACTTAAGAACTAGCCCTGAGATAAATTTTCTCCATCACCTAAAAAATAATTTACAAGATTAAAAAAATCATGTAACACCATTATAAAAATTTTCTAAGCACTCATAAACCTTAAAAAACATGAAAAAATTAGAATAATAATCTTACCTCATGAAACTACTTACACCATTCTAAACCAAACATCCTCCATATTTGACCCTCAACAATAAGGTCATAACTTATTCATCCTTTTTCAATTATTTTTTGATATACCATTGGAAATATATCTAAAATAGGATCACAACATAACTTGAATAAAGTTTTAACTCCACCTGCAACTCTTGGAATTCAACTTTTACCACAAACTGCTCCAAACTGCCCCAAAAACTAGTCTTCATAAATATGGCACATTTTTATCTATTCCAACTCAATCATGATCTGAAAATATATAAAAAATCCAGAGCTAAAATAATTTCAATTTATTTCTCACCTTAATTGGATAACTTTTCCTTTAACTGGACTTCTTCAGAAATAATAATTTTCATGTGGGACCCACATAATATCACATGTTCTAATAAACCTTTCTAGAAATATGGATGAGTCCTTTAAAACCTCAAATCATCACATTTGCAAAAAAATCAAGACAAGATTAGTATGATCAATTTACTCCAAGTCACTTTTAGCTAGGGTTTCAAAGCAACTTATCTTCTTAACGATCGTTCATAAAACTGAAATGACAAAAGCACCTCATATTTTTTTATAAACATTATTAGTTCCCTAGAAAATAATCCCACAAAATATTTGGCTCCCATGAAAATCATGTCATTCACAATGAGCATCAGAATGCCAATTTTTACCTCAAAATCACACTCTAGAGAACTCAATTTTTCTAGAACTGATGCATCTTACAAAATATTCTTCAATTTGACTAGAAACATGTCAAGAAACATCATAACAACATCCAATAACTATCAACACTCACTATCTAGCTCAATTATTCCTAGATCTCTCTAACCAACCTCATTTACTCATGCTATCGTACCTGTTTCCACCTTCTTGCTTCCTAAGAACCTCATGCCAGCACTAAACCTCTGAGTATTGAATTTAAAATCAACATAAACTTCATTTATACTAGCACCATACTATCAAAATACTTGAATAAGTATGATTATATCCAATTTGCAAGTTACCATACCTTCCACATGCTCTAAGACTAGGAATATGCCTAGAATGGCCTGACTTAACCATGACATCACATGAGACGACCTTGCTGACCACATGCAATCTCTTAAACACCTTTGAAACACCATATGGACCATGATATACCTCATTAAAACATTTTATTGACTCTAGAGAGATCATACTATGGCTACGAAAGATAGAACCATGCCAAGACAACATGACAACTCACCAAATCCAGTCACTACCAATCAACCTTCATGTTTGACACCTGAATAACACCTTATGGAGACTCACATGACCTCATGAAACTATTTTACATCAATGGAATTTACATCAATGAAAACACTAACACACAATGGCCAATAATCTCCCCTTTTGTCATTGATGACAACCACATTCAGAAACATTGATGGAAACCAACAAGACCAACACACCTACTAGACCTCATTTCTATGTTTTTGATGCTTCTATACCCCTTTGGAATTTATGAAAAAGGATACTATGATGACACAACATTAGAAATGACAACAAAATAATAGAAATAGTGGAAACAGTGCACAAAACAAACTTACTTACACAACTATCTCCCCCTAGGAATGTATTCTCTATTTTCTGACCTTAACAACAACACATGAATATCCAATGGACCTTATATGATCCTTAGTAAATATCCCCCTAAGTTTATTTTATCCAATTTTGTCTTTAAACACGTTTCTATACCTCTTCTTGGTCTATACCATGCTAAAATCAACAATTCTTCCTTTAATTTCTTAATAACTTCACTACATTCTTAAAAAACTTCTCCATGCTCTAGAAGCTCACTGACACCATGAAAAAAAATCTTATATATCCCCCTCAGTATATACCATCCACCTTTAATTATGATTGCAAAAATAAGACTCATACCTTGCATACATGCCTTGAAGATGACTCAACCTCTTCATTATTGTCCTTGAAACACATTTTAGTGATTTTGATCCTACTTTCATGCTATCACAACCTTTTTGAACATATGAATTAATTTTTCCTTATACTTGCAAGCATGCTTAATACATCTATACAAGCCTTGTTAGCACTTCTAGTAACTAGGATTCTTGATTTGAGGTGAACATCATCTCACCTTGCTTTAAGAAGCTATTTTAGACTTGTATCTCACTGTTATAAATCAAAAATATGCTACAATCATCATTATCTTGTTTCAAACCTCTGTCATAGCTTTGAATATTGCTAACTTTGATTTTCTAACCTTGGAACTATATCATAGTTCATAAAACTTCTTGATACTTTTCTTTTCGAATTGAGAACAATGAAATACTCTATCTCAAACCTTCAAATCACATACCTTTGACTTTACCTTTATTTAAAAATATCCTACCCACTGGAGAAAAATGAGAGAAATCCTACATCAAACCTATACTTTCCTCCTGAAATAAGTCCTTAAATGCATATTCACAACTATGGACCATCTGTGTAATACTTATTTGTTATACTCTCTAATTTTCTTCCTCATGAAGCACTCTGTCTTCTTTACCTTCTTGAGATTAATTTGAGGTTAAACATGCCTATGACATGTTTCTTTCTTTAGATATTTGGATAATATTTCTCATTCCTTCTTGAATGGGAACAAATTTCTAAATTTTCAACATTATAATATCCTCAGCAATTCACCTATTAGAATCTTATTAGAACTTCAATCTTGGGAACCATCATCAAAAGACTCCTTGACCTATGTGCACACATTTTTTTTTGACTTACTCTTGCAATTCTGATACTATCATGCTAATTTAAGACACCTTCATGGCTCAGTATAGACCCCCCTGAGCTTAATAGCCCCTTACAGTCCTATAGGTCATGTTTTTCATAGTTTCATAGTCTTAAAGATTATTTTATGATTACTCAGTCTTCATATAAAGTTTTCAACTTTCCCTTTTGGAATTTATATAATCCATGAAATAAACTCAATTCCTTTAGCCTTTTTTCCTCAACACAATCTTTATACCCGCTAAGAACCATTTATCCAAACAATCATGATACAATTTTAGATCCTAATACCCTATTACAGTTCTTGAAGCATTTTGAAACCAATCTAGGGCCTTAAAACAAGTATTCATTAACAAATGAATTTTTTTTAGAATGGTAATGAACCTCACACATTCACAATCAAACCTTCTTTGTTTTACATAAATGAAAATTCTTTGAAAATCATAATACATACCTTTAGGGCTAAACATAGTTTTCTTAGACAATTTGTGATCACTAGTCACGAACCTTGATCAAGATGTAAACCTTTACTAATTTAATTTTACTGTTGCAGATCATTTCTAGGATCAATGGAGACTTTCAACATACCTTGGTGAGAAGATGGACCTGAAAATCCTTCAAAATTCTCTTGATAATAGTTCTTATGCTTTATTTTAGAGTCCTTCAAGATAATCCTAATTATCTCTATCTCAAGAACCTCATTCAGACATGTAGCCTTGTGATTACTTCAAAACATAATCTTAGATAACCTTAACTAACCTTTGTACTAGCTTGTAATCCACAAAGCCTCCATTCACTTAATACACCCTTATATTGGTTCATAGACTACTGATACACATACAATACTATCAAATCTTCATTCATAAACCCAAGACCTTATTTTACAATTTTCATTCTTGAAAACAACCCACAAACCACATCAAACACCTTTTAGAGTCTTTTGGTCCTTTAAGTCCTTTGGACATTAGTTCTTTTGAGACTATCATAGTGATTTAGACTGAAACATAGCTTCTTTAAAGAAAAATTGTTCTTAATACATGTCTCTTGATTCATCATACTCTACCCCTCAGTGATACCCACTAACTGTGAATGCTTACCTCATATTTTCATGCCAAAGAAAAACCTAAGATCTCTTGGTTTAATTATTAAGATCCACCCACAAATTTGTTATCTCATTTTTGAGTTTACACCAAAAATGAGATAACCCTAAGAAAATTTTGAGCTGGTTTTCTAAGAATCACCTTTCAGAGAGATTATCAGGTTTTCAGGTTTCACAAGCAAGAAAACGTGTGTTTTGGATGCTTCATGTCATGTGTTCCCCAAAACCCGAAACCCGCTTCAACTAAGGTGAGTCGGGTTTGCGGATCTTCCAAGCATCGGAACATGCCTTTGTCAAAAAATGCTTCATGTCGCATGTCTTCCTATCCCCGAAGCCCGATTTACTCCTTTGTTTCGGGTTTTCAGGGTCATCAAGCATGATGCTTCATGTCACTTGTTTCCCGCAACCTGAAACCCGAATTGCTCTAAAAACCCTTTGTGTTGGGTTTCCGGATATCCTAAGCATGCTGACATGGAATTTATGCTGAGTTGTTGGGTAGTTGGCACGTGTCAACTGAAGTGTATTAAATGTGAATTTTATTATATATATTCGGATTTCCACGTCATTTTTACCAGATGTACTTTTTACCTCATGGATTTTTGCGCATGCACCTTCGACCCAGAAACCCAATTCGCCTTTGTGCCTAATTGCATTGTTCATTTTTGATCATTTCTTGTTCTGGTTGAAGGTATTTTTCTTCATTCTTTGTTTGTGGTTTTTGTGGAATAATTGTGTAAAGAATTCTTCCAAGTTTCTTATCAGGGTTGTTGGGGTTTTATCTTTTCCATTTTGGGGGTTGTTTTCTAAATTAGGTTTGTGTTTTAGGGTTACCCCTTTGGAATTATCACTTTGTTTATTCCTTAAAGATGTCATTGTAATTAAAAATATATTGGGGATATCAACAGTGAGGAAAAAATTGCATGTTTTAACTCAACAATTACCCCATTCCCTCTTCTTGGGTTTTGCAGGGTGCTTTGCAGTGTAAAAAACCCGCAGTATATCAGAAAGTTTAAAATATCGGGTTTTCTGAAGTCTCCGGCATCCTCCCAGTGTGTCGAGTTATTTAAACTCTCTGACATCTCTAGTGTGTCGGGTTTTCTGAAGTGTTCAACACTTTCTGATCTCCGACACTCTCGTCCTTTGAAATTCCTCATGTCGGACCCTGGTCCATCACAAGATAAGACTAAAAAATCAGGGAGGATGAAGTACAAGTTTAGGAAGGTGGAGTCTCCCTCCTACATTGACTGTAATTACGACATCTGGGATACAGAGCTCAGAAACATAGATATGGAGGATTTTTGGAATAGGGTCAAGAGCTCTTCTCAGACTCCATGGATGAAATCAATAGTTGACAGTGGTCTACCTCTTGTAGCAGGTTTCCCTATGTCCGCTCAGTGCCCCAAGTTCATCTTAGCCTGTGCTTCGAATTATGACTCTGCTTCTCGTTCTGTGAAAAACCAGGTGGGAGAAGTTGTAATCAAGTTGGATGGAGGTTACTTCAATGACCTTATCAAGCTGCCTAAATTTGAGGAATATGGAGATGTGGATCTCAAGTCAGCCCAAAAAGCTTGGGACAATGATCAGGAGGATTACATCAAGAACATGAATAAGAAGTTCCTAATCAAAGCCAAATTGGTTGTTTCTAGGTTCCTAAGACTTGTTCCCAGGAGTGATTTCATTCAGGAAATCAATGATATCATTACTCTGTTGAGTCGGGTTTTTGGTTTCCCCAAATAAAATGTTTTCCAAGGATGGATGTACCAGTTCATGATCATTATTAAGAAGAATCAACAGGGAATTGATTGGGGTACTCTTATCAGTAACGAGATATATTCTCAAATGAAAACAACCCTGTCTATGGGAGAGTTTTATATGTCCTCGTATGTCACCTATGCAGCGGTCGGCATGAGAAACTATCCTGGGTTGGACACCAAGGGAAACAAGACAGTGGACCATGTTTATCAGTATTTTCCTCAGCCGACAAGAAAAGGGTCTGAAGATCAATTCAGAAGGGTAAATGATGCCTTCTTTTACGAGAACATTTGTAGGTTAAACCCTGAACTAAGGAAAATGAGAGTCTCTGATGAGGCATGGGCTGAAGTTTCAAAATGGGGTTGTGTCTTCTTGCAATTTAAGAAGTTCACATATCTTCGAGTAGTCATGTACCGAGGGGATCCTTTCTGTTTTCCCAGATATCCAGGGGACAAACTAATCTTGATGGAGTTGGTCAGGTAATTGTTGGATTTTCACAAGTTCCAACAGAGTAAACACAAGGCCGCTGTATCTTTCCCAATTTCTATTGGAAGGTATACTTGTTCGACAGTGGTGAAAGCCAAGAATGTTTTCCATGAGCTTCAAGATAAGTTGAAGAAGCACATGAAGCCCCGAGACGGGTTTGATTTTCGAGGAGTCCTTAAGGCATATGGAACTCTACACCTGCACATACCAAGCATAGAAGACATCTAGATTGATTTACATGATGAGGTTGCTATCTGAAGAAAAGATCATAGCAGATTGACACTTGCTGAGATTCAAACACTTGAGCTTGCTAACATACCAGAAGGTGCTAGTGATAATGAAAGTGTTCTTGATCCTTCCTATGATGGATTGAATGAAGATCAATATGTTTTCCCACCTATTGATTGGTCTGTCAGTGAAAAAGCCTCCGTTACAGATAGATCAACCCTGATTATTACACGCACCAAAGCATGGATCGCCTCTTGGGGAATGAGTTATAAAGATGATAATTTTTCAAAGTTGGTTACTGCAGAGGCGGGGACCTCCAAAAAGGGAAAAGACAAAAGATATTCTAAGGGACCTATAAAGGTCAAGTTTGTCAAGAAGAGAAGAGAACGAGAAATCTCTTCAATTGTTTCTCCAGTTGAAACGGTGAATGTGCTAGAATCACCAACACCACCAGAAATAGGAGAAATTTCTTTGGAAGGAGAAGTAAGCCAGCCGCTAGTTTCTCCATTTGTTGACTACCCAACTAAAGGGACCTTATCTCTCGCATCCCAGGCTTTGGAGTCGAGATCTGCGCTTCCTCCTTCACAACCACTTCTACCTCCTCTTTCCCCATCTACTTCTTCGGTCATGGCCAGAATTTTCTCTGGACTCTCACCCCTCTCTATTGGAACCAAATTAATCACCAATACACCCCCTCCTGTGCCTCTTTTTATTGAATCTGCTACCACATTGGTAACTGTCCCCAGTCCACCAGTGGATCCTTCTCTCCCTGAAAGTATGATACCAACTTCTACGATAGTGGCAGCTCCCTCTGACATGCCTCAATGGCTACTCGAGCAAACTATGAGGAAGAGGAAGGTGATTGTACCCATACCAGCCTTTGATTTTAGTTCACTCAAGGCTTCTACTGCTAAATAAGCCAAGAAACGCAAAACAGTTTCAAGGGTTTTGGTGGACACTTCAGGGCATAAGTTTGTAGAGATCGACACTCCTGCGACTGAGAAAACCAAAGAGGACATAAAGCCTTTGACTATCAGATAACCAGGGTGGCTCTAGGAGAAGTGACTACAGAAGGAGCACAACATGATGCATGGGATGCTACAAATGTGCTGTGCCAGAAGTTGAAGGAAACAAAAGACATCAGAGATGAGCTTAAAGGAAAGGTGGAGCAGTTGACTGAGGTATTGCTTAAGCTCTCAAAACCCCTTGAATCCATACCATCTTCCTCTATCCCTGTCGGATTCGATTTCTCCTCAGTGCCTATAATCGAGAAGATTAATAAAAAGGAAGGGTGGTCGATGAATGGATCCAAAGGCTGCTCCAATAGGGGAAAGAAGTGATTCAAGACATCGTGGAAGTCTATCAATCTTTGGGGAATATTCAGAGTGATGGAAGAAATATGGACGATGATTTCTCCCAAGAAATTAGACATCTTGATTTGAATTTCGAAGCTCTCTAGGTATTAAAGCAAATACCATCACATCTTTTGGTAGAAGAAGGCATCATCCCACATGCGGATAAGCATTTCTAGCTAACCAAAGCCATCAGGTTCAGGGTAAAGATTCTCAACAAAGCTTGTGGTAAATTGAGAGAATCAAGAGATCAATTGATTGATGGTAAAAGTGATCTGGAAGAAGAATTGTTGAAAATTTGTGCAAAAGTGTCAAGTGGAAACTTGGGCATCCTATTAGCTGATGATCTTTTCAAACAAGTCCAAGAATCTGTTCAGCATTAACCAACTCACAGATTTGGTATTGAAATAATTGACAAGTTTGTAAAGATTGAACATTCTTTGGAGGCCTTGAGAAGAATCAACAAAAGATTGAGGAAACTTCCTGGTAGTGCCAGTGACACTCATGAAACCTATGAAGTTTTGAGTGATCATTCCACTGCGCCTGACGAAAATGAGATGCAAGGTATAATCCAGAAATTCCAAGAATTTTGGAACAAACAGGCTCAGCTGGAGGAAGAGAAAGATGAAGAAGCAAAAGATGACTATTCAGACTAAGTCTTGATGCGACGTGTCATTTCAATCTTGAAATTGACATGTCTTTTTCATTTCTATCTCGTCACATTTTTGAATCATATTGTGACTTGGTCTCCTATGTGAGAGCCAAGCAAAATAGGACTCTTTTAAAAAAAGACTTTTTTATAGGGTTTGTCCTATTTTCTCTGTACTCTTTTTATTATAAATAAGGGATGTTTATGCATTCCAAAGGGGTGGAGATTTTTGAAACATTGGGGGCTATTGTGAAGAAGAAAAACTTTGTGTTTTCTTTTAATCTTTTAAGAATAGAAGCTGATACTATTTTCGTAAACTTTGTGTTGTGAGATGTGTTTTTCTTAAGATATTGTTCTTATGTTCATGATCTTAAGCTATTCTTTGTTTAGCATCTTGATGATCCTAATAATTTCAAACATTATATTTTTGATCTAAATCTCGTATGATTATTTCGTGCTCTGTGTTTACTCGAAAGAAGATATGTTCCTCTCATTTACTTTCCATTGTGCTTCTTTCATTGTAATAATTTCCGATCCAGTCTATTTATAAAAAAAACATCTTCGCATAGTGCGGATATGGATATCGGGATTCTATCCCAACCCCAATGGTTAGATTAGTGTGAATACTGTATATATTATTTATGTTGTGTTTTAGATTAGTAATAAACAAGTAGCCTCACCTGTCTTTGAGGAGGGATTTAATCCCATGTATTATGGTTGAACCTCATATTTTGGATTGACAAAATATCCAACCAACAAAATTACTTTCTTACAACAAATAATAGGGTTCAAAATATCTTCGTACCATCATAAAATTGAAAATTTAACGTACTCAACATTTTGATTCCTCCTTGATACTTTGTCACATATCCTTGAAGTACATACATAGGTTCCCAGGTTCCCTAATCTTGAGGCATTTTACCCAATATCACAACTCTTGTACACAATCATGGAGTTATTCTTGATCACCATGGATAGATATTGGATAACACATCACCTAATCACTGTGATACTTCATCCTTTAGAGCTAACATAACAATCATCTTTGAGCAATATTTCCATGCATAGTTCACTTTGATGTATCTTTGGCATAGTTTGATATTCAATAATTATTTAAAAAAATCACTTGGAATTTGACTTATCTTGACTCATGACACTCACTTGAGATGAATAAAGATACACAGAACTTAAGAGAAATATGAAATCACAAAAAATACCTCTGATTACATGACACAAAATCTTTATGTTTAAACAAATTCATACTTTAGACCATGCCAAAACTCAGAGACAATTACTTCCATGCCTTACTCACATTAGACTACAATCATGACTTGATTCAACTTTGAGGACTTTTCTCAATGATTCCTTAGTAAAAAACCATAATATTCAGATTTTATAGTGCAAATAAAATAGATTCAATCACACATATAACCAATAAATAAGCTTCATGCCAAATAACTTCACCCTTAATCTAGATTTGAATATCTTAACCCATGCCTAAGAACAACCCAAATGAGATTTTACAAAAAATTTCATAGAAAGGTCCAATAAAAAAATATTAAAAATCCATCTGAAAAAAGTTTTCAATATCATACCCTCAAAATTCCATAGTTTAACTTCTCAAAACACGGGATATATACTCACTTTACCAGTTAGAAATTTTGTCAAACAATTTGTGTGCATCCTCAGTCCATCTAGGAAAATTCATCATAACTCAAAAAATAATAAAAATGAAGGGAAACCATTTAAAAAATATTTAAAATGAAATTATTCTCATATGGTCCAAATTTCAGCTTATTTGGAGTCAAAATAAAAAAGTTATGGTGACTAGTTTGAAACAGGTCACCCACCTTTCACAAACAGTCTTATCTTGCAAACACAGTTGATCTACATTCCAATGTCTCTATCCTATTTTCTGAAACTCAAGAAACTCTTCATGCTCATTCGTAATTCATAATTTATCTAACCATAACATCAATGAAATCCCAAAATGACACAAGAAGAAGATCCATGTACAATGCCAAAACAGAGTTGTCATATCTTATACCATGTATATTTTTACAAAACTTCAATGTTCTCAGATTTCTCTCCTTCCTCTCTCATGACAAATAGTATCTAACCACCTCTCCATCATCATATATTCTAATTTTCTATGCATGTAACTCCTTCCCACATTTCATATTCAAATTCTATCATTGTATGTAACTCCTTCTTGGAGTGTAAATGCTCTTTTAGATTCATAATGACTCATCACTTCCTTCATTAACCAAAATAAGAAGTTTTACAAAAAAAATTACACATACAAGGTCTCTTTCACCTACTAATTGACCTATGACACCACACACACACACATTAAACTTATAACCTTACAATACCTTATCAAGTCATAATGCTTTATTTTCACCCTTAAGACATTTGAACAAAAAATGGAGGGAAAGATATGTATTTGAAAATTCAAATTTTGAGACTCCCTCTCTGACCTCCTAACTCATCCCACTGAACTCATAACAAGGAAAATTTGAACTTTTGTATTATTTCATTGATTTCCCTACATCATACTCCCAAGGAGAATATTTGTTTTTTTTCCATTTACTTTTCTTGCATCACCTTGTCTTCATCTTATTTGCATGATTTTGTCTTCTTTCCATTCTCTCACTTTCATTGCTGACTTCAAGGCCTCCTGGATCCCATAATTGATTCTTTAAATTTTCATTTTATTTGAAATGGTTTCTTTCCTTCTTGAGCTTCTTCACAATTTTTTTCATTTCCAATCTTTCATCAGCTACACCTACAAAAAAAACACAAAAGTAAAAAATATACATATTTCTTCATAATTCTTGATGTTTTCCATCTCTTCATAGACCTTGCCAAACATATCTTCATCATTTCCTTTACTTAAATGAGCTAAAATCTGCTCATACTCTTCATTTTTCTTATTTTCGTCATCCTTATCTACATTCCAATGTCTCTATCCTATTATCTGAAAATCAATAAAATATTCATGCTCATTATTAATTCATAAGTTATCTAACCACAAAATCAAGGAATTATCAAAATGACACAAGAAGAAGATCCATGTATAGTGCCAAAATAGAGTTTTCATATCATATACCATGTGTTTTTTTACAAAAATTCCATGTTCTCAGATTTCTCTCCTTCCTATCTCATGAGGAATAGTATCTAACTACCTCTCCATCATCCTATATTTGAACTTTCCATGCGTGTAACTCCCTCCCACCTTGCATATTCAAATTCCATCATTGTATGTAAATCCTTCTTGGGGTGTAATTGATCTCTTAGATTCATAACGACTCATCATTGCCTTCATCAACCAAAATAGGAATTTTTACAAAAAAATACACATGTAAGGTCTCTTGCACCTCTTACTTGACCTATGACACCACACACACATACCTTAAACTTCTAACATCACAATACCTTATCAAGTCATAATATTTTATATTCAACCTTAAGACATTTGAACACAAAATCGAGGGAAAGATATGGATTTGAAAATTCAAATTTTGAGACTCCCTCTCTAACCTCCTACTTCACCCCACTGACCTCATAAAAAGGAAAAATTGAACTTTTTTAGTCTTTCACTGATGCCCCTACATCATTATAAGATCAACTTGAGGCCAAATAGTTAATGACTATAAAGATTTACTCTATACAATTCATTGTTTAACTATCTCACACCTTATGACAAGCCTCAACCACACTTTAAACCATACTCATACTACATGGACTTAATGAGTTATGAAAATATCTTTTGACAAGAACATAGACCTTATTGGGGTAAACTCAATCTTGGATGACTATAATTTCATATTTTTATATGAAAAAATTTCAAATTTGATCCAGACTTCTGACTTGATGAAAAGGAAAAAGAACACACACACAGACATACATTTATAAAATCAGACACCCATAAGTAACTGGGACTCAAAAGCCTCATGGATAAGTCATATCCCATACGTTATTACTATGGAAGTATCCTAGACTCCAAGCTTATTCAACTTGTCATGTATAAGAGATTGAATAGTAGTGAGACACATATGAATTTCTTCAAGTTTAAGCTCTTCAACTAAGGAAAACATGCTTCCTTGACGAAACTTGTCTCCCATCTTGATGCCACTAGAACCCTTTTTGAAAAATTTCATTGGATTAGACTTCATGATATGCATTTTAGACTGAGAATATAATATCTTGGCTTCTCTTACTTGATCAACCATCTTCTTGGCCTTGGGATCTGACATGACATTCTTAGAATCATTCATGGGAGTCTTCTTCTTAAACACTCTTCCATTTTGAGCTTAAAAATTGCTGTTAAATCCAAAAGTTTTACCTTGATATAAATTTCTTGTAATATGACCTTATTTGTGACAATTACGGTACACAATATTATTCTTCTTCTTTCATGAGTCATACAAAATTAATTTCCAACCACATTCCTTAGCTCCATGACCATACTCCTAACATGAATGACATTCATGTTTGAAGAGACCTAAATCATTCATAAGAGAACTTCTTTTGAACTCTTTAACTCTATGACCAGAATCATCAAAAACATAATAATAACCATTGAATGAAGCACCTTACCTACCAGCATTAGGTTTTCTAACAAAGTTAGACCTTTTAAAATCAGTCCTCTTTGTCTCCTTCATTTCTCATTAATTGCTTGGACTAGATTATTAATCATTCTCTTGCAGCTTCCTTTGAAACCTAGGTTTGTCTTGTCATTTGCAGCTCTTTGTTCCTTGAATATCCCATAAATAACTTCAGTAATATTTTCTATCATCTCATACTTCTTAAACTTGTTAGATGCATCTACTAAATAAGATTCTAGGGCTTTCAACTTCTCTTAATAATTGGAACATACTTCTTCTTTATCACTTAGGGATTTAGTCACTTTATCAACTTGCAATTCTATTGGTGAGAAAATTTCTCAGGTGGAAAAAATTGTGTATTTATTGCCAACACTTTGGGAATATAAGTCCCTCTACTTAACCAGTACATCTGCTGTATATGCATGTGCAAGAAAATGTGGATTTCTGTTGTGTCCTTTCAACCAGGGATCCAACAGGGGCACTCCATTGACCCTACGGAAAAGCTAGCAATCTCTTGCTAGGGAAGAATTTTTCTATAGAGAGGGAAATGGGAGTGAGAAATGAGGTAGGAGAACTAATGTTGTAGGTAGAAAATTAGATTCTTTCACACACTAGTTAGAAATTTCATCACATGCATTCATGAGAAGAAACAACTCTGTAAATAACAACAAGACGGAATATAATTTATTGATAAAAAAGTATCAAGAAGACCCTTAGTAAAAGAAAGATAGAAACTCCTTATTTTTGTATTGATTGCTTAAACAAAAGTTTTACATAGTGTGGGAATGTAAGAAATTTGAGAGTGGAGGAAAGTAGAAGAAAATGGCTATCTCCTTTTCTTTCTCTAAGTACAATAGACTCTAGAGTTTACAAGATCAATTGCCAACCCTTTGAGATAGGAATGCATTCACAATTTATAGAGTATAATCAAATCCTCATCTTCTTCATGACCCTCTATATGCCTTATTTCTAACTTTAGACTATTCATATTCCTACAAAATATTTAAGTCCCTTTTATAAAATCAAGGTGACTAAATTTACATTATGTTTCTAAAGTCACTTTTAGGTGACTTAAAGGAATATCAAAAAGTGCAAACCCCCAAAAATAATTAGAACATTTGAAGGGAGATAAAGTTCGGGGAGAGGGAAGAGAGAGAAAAGGAGAAGATGTTTCCCCTGATGAAGTCTGATGATCCTCGTTGATGGAAAGCTCTGATGCTACGAAGTTTTGAATGTCCCATTGTGCCAAAACTGCTCTTTGAGTATGACTTACTATTTTTAGTAAATGCCCAGATGGGAGACTTACTATTTGTAGTAATAAGTGATTCTTGCTTCTTCTTGATCATCTTGATGTGATAAAAATATTCATTCAATCCTATGCACACTGCCTTTTCTTTGACCACTTCTTGGGGTGACTTACTATTTTTAGTAAGCACCCATATAAGGTACTTCCCATTTTTAGTAAGTGGTCATTTAAACTATTTTTCTACTCTGGATAATCATTTTGGCTTCTGGACATCTTCAGTGCACACTACCTTTTCCATAGCTGCTTTTGATGAAGACTTACTAAAAAGAGAAAAACATGTGTAGGAAAGCTTATTATTTTTGGAAAGTGGATTTCCGGTGCTCAATTTGTGACGAAGTATACTTTTAATGGATTTGGCTCATTGTCACAGTCACGTCCTTTGAATTTCACTTGATTTTTCCTGTTAGAATGATTATAAATAAATTTTGAACTTTTAACTTGGTAGTGGCTTCGAGAACGGAGCTGCCATGATGACCATTAATGGAGCTCAAAATTTATAGGTCTAGTTTTTGTCTCCATTTGTGAAGAAAATAACTCCATTGCGATAGGTTTTCCATTTAGAGCTTGTGTGGAAGTTTTTAGCTCATTTCCATTGCTGAAATGATGGGAAATCTGATGAATGTGAGCTGGTGCACAAAGTGAGGATTTTGTTGGAACAAATGATTCTGGGCACCATTTGACCTCCCTTTTGTTTCATCTTGATCACCTTGAAAAATTTGGCAGTCTGCAAAATATGACATCTCGATCTGACTTGTATTTTTCAATATATGAGGATTTTCCATTTTGGTCACTTCATGGTTATCTGGCAAAAAAATTCTTTGTTTCTTCAACATTTTAGATTAATCCTTCCCCTAGAACCTATGTATTTTCATAAATTGGAGGATTTTATGGCCATGGTGGAGCTGGTTTGAAGCAACAATGGTGGACTAGGTGTCTGCACAATCATGAACAAAGCCATGGCAAGGTATGAAGCTGTGAAGGAGAAATGGGGGGAAATAATGGCTAAGTGCTGGATTTAAATTTTTCAAAAAATGCACAGAAGGGGATAGGTGAATTTATATGTCCCCGAAATCCCTCACCTCAAAGGGACTTGAGGGATATCAATTTCCATGGTAGTCAAGGTGATGCCATGTGGCGGATATCCGACGTCAGAGAATGAAGGCTTGACAAGCACTTGGGGGTTGGAAATTCACTCTTGAAGAAGTCACATGAGTGACTAGGAGTCTCCTTATGGGATGGATGCATTTTTTCATGTTTTGTGTCCCTCAACTCAAAGGTATGTGAGGGACATCAATTTCCATGGTGGTCAAGGTGACGACATGTGGCAACAATCACCGATGAAGGCTGTGAGCTCCAACAAGCACCTGAGGGCTGAATTGGCGATCCTGAAGATCATATGTGAGTTTTAAAGGGTTTCAAGGGGGATGGGATCATTTTTCCAACCTTGATGTCCCTAACCCTAAGGGATGTCAGGGACACAAAATACCCCCATGCCCCTAGAGCTAAACATTTGACTAACTCCCGAACCTTGAGGACAACTTGCGACGACAATATCTTGCGCTCCAAATGGTCTATTTTGATGAAATTTTATTTGATCCTGACTAGAAATGGAATTTTGAATCCAATGGAGGGGATATAATTTATTTATACATCCATTGGATCCCTCAAAAATAGAAATTTATTTTTAGTACACCACCTATTCCTGAGAAAATCTACCTACAGACCTAATGCGCCAAAGTGTTGTGAAAAATATGATTTCACCATCATGTAGGGATTAGAATTATATTTGTAGATATGTTTTTTTTATCCTAACTCCATTTGGAGCTCCCAAAATCTCCTTCTAAAGTTCAACAACTCTTTTTGGCATGTGCCTGTGAATCCCCAATTTTGATGAAACTTCCCCAACTACTCCAAATCTCCCCAAACCTTCCAAAATCACCTTCATGATGTTCCTAGGCCTTTTAATTGATTCTAATTCCACGTTTTATTTTTGATCTTCTCTATGGGGTTTCTCCAGTCCTAGGAAGGCCAGTGATAGCCCTTCCCTTGAGTGCCCAAAGTTTGCATTTTCAGTGAACTTCTAAACTCATCTAGGGGACTCATTTGAATTTCCTAAATCACCTTTGAGGATGAGATAACATTGTCCTAGGGGTCACTGAAATGACTGGGTGGATTTGGTTTGCTTAGGAATGAATGAACACAAAATTTTTGGCACAGGGGTACAGTTGTCGTGCTTGGAAATTGTCAATTTCCTTGTTGCACATTTACACAACAACAACTGGCTCTAGCTTGGGGACATGACATGGAGAATCCAGAATCTCAATTTTAAACCATGAGAGAGAGAGAGACCTAACAATCACCTATGGTACAAGGTAAGGGACAACCCACTTTCACTGAAGCACTTTTCATTCCTCACGAGTTACCCTTGACTGGGCAACACCGAGTGATGTTTTTCTACGAAACCATTGATTGGTTTGAGAAAGTAACCTCCTTTCCTTAACTTTTTATGAAATCCATTTGCTTCCATGATTGTATTTGTACTTTTTAGGAGTGAGTCCATGTGAGCCTCTTGATGCTCATGTCTTTGCTTGGAAATTCCATTTCCTTTCACATTATTTGAAATCAGTTTCATAGTGTCGGTTGACTTCTGTGTTTATCCATATAGTTGAATCTCCATTGACCATCTCATCGCTGCCCCAAAGCTGATTTTAGTTCAAATTTCTTTAATATTCTAAGTTTCCTTCTTTCCTGGGTCTATTCTCATTGACATCTTCTCCATGAGAAACATTATATTCATCCTTTATCTCTACTCCAATGTGATGTGTTTGAGTATTGACGAGAGGATAAGAGGAAAACTCATACTTTTCTTGTATGTCCGTAGCACAAATGAAGAGATCAAGAATCATCTCGGGGTCTTCCATAACTTCTACTACATCCAAAATTTCTTGCACGGAGTTATGCTTCGTTATTTCCTGCAACTCATATTTGTACACATTTGAAGAATGCAACTTACGAAAACTATCTAGAGGGATTACCTCATCATTTTGGGAATCACTGCACTCTATCGATCCTTCATCAAAAAGATATTCATCTTCAGAGGTCTCAAAACTCCTTGCTTCAATTACTTCATCATGGAAAGAGTCTTCATCTTTAAATGGGAAATAAAATATCTCCATTTTTTTATTGCATCTATCAACCATTATCTTAAGAGTGGAATCATATTTTTCATCTTTCCTTATCTCAATGTGGCCAACCTTCACATTGGTTAAGGATTCCAAATCAACTTCACACTTATCTTGCATATTCATGGCTTACATCAGGAGTTCAAGACCGAACTCGGGGTCCTTTATTTCTTAAGCGGCTCTCAGTAGTTCTTGTACAAATATTTATTTAAAGCCTTTCACGGGATCATCACAAGCTAATTTTTTCTTTCCATAGATGGCCTGACTGAGATCATATTCATCCCCAAATGGGAATGAGAATAAATCTTCATCTTGGATAAGCATATAAGATTTTTTTTTTTCTTGAAAATCATCAAGAACCATCTCCTCTTCCTCATGGTTTGCATCATCTAGTAATTTGGGGATGCCCTCTTTTAACTCGAATCTCCTCAATGCTTCTTCAAAATCTAAATCTCTTTGGGAAGGCATGTCTAGACCTATCAAGATGGGAATATCATCTTCTTCCTTAGTTTCCACAAAGAGATTCATATGCCTGCTGATTTGGTACAAAATGTTAGTTTTTGGGCTTCCAGAATTTCATACCGTGTACCTCATATTCTTCTCAGGAAGTAATTTATCCTTGTATCCTTTCACTAGTATGGTTGCGGATGACCAATTCATCTGAATTTTCCCTCCTAAGTCTTGGAAAAAACTTCTACTCAATAACATTCTGAATGAGGCTGGGATATCTAAAACCAAAATCATCACTAAAAATTTATTGTCTGGAAATTTGGTGAGAACCACCTATGCATCTTTGATCTTCCCTACAAGTGGTACCTTTTTTGACTCCAGGGAGTAACAAGAGCCACTAGGTGTAGTCATGGTGAGTTTGAGAGCTTTGGAAACCTTCACAGGCATTACATTATCTAAGGAAATCAAATCTATTATGCAATTGTTCAATACATATTCTCCAACAAGAAGAGAGACATATAAATGTTCAACTTTATCAGTATTTGACGCACTCATAGAAAGCATGTTTTGTGAGGGAGGTTTAGGTGGGTTTGGTAGTATTCCTTTAGGATGAGGAGCTACATCATTGGGTGTTAGAATACCATTCCTGATGTACTAAACAAACCTCTCGAACTGTTCAGGATGGGTTTGCAAATATTTAGTTTTGGTAATTTGCACTTTGGATTTGTTTTCATATTCTATGAAGTTGAAGGGAACATATGCAGAAAAGGCGGGTGAATGGACTGATTTTGGAGTCTGGATAGGCTTGAGAATAGGGTTTGATGTTTGAGGAATGGAGGGTATTTAGAATGACACACTAAGAGATTTCAAGGTATTATATTTTTTAGGAGAAAATTTAGATTTAGAAATGAAGAGGAATTGGAAAACTTAGTTGGAATAGCAGGATTCTTCTTACTTGCTATAGAGTCAGGATTTAACAATGCAGACTTCATGGAAGATGGAAGTGGAGATCCTTGACTAATTATTTTGTTTTTGTGGAGTCACCATATGAGGATCATCAACCATATTTTCCTTTGCAACAGTGGAGGGAGATGCTCTTTTCTCAAACTGAGAACGAGTGAATACATGAGAAACTGGGAAAATCCTCTTCGTCTTCTTCATCACCTTCAGAATACTCACAAAATCTGATTTTTCTATCGTTCTCAAGTTCATTGATCTCTAGGAAGTTTCCACCTTCACTTTCTTGTTTAAGCTCTTCTTTACTTTCTTGAAATCTACAATTTATGTTCATAAGTGGGGCCTCTAAGGCAAGCCTTTGGGGTGATCCTGAAATTTGATTTCCATTGCTTCTTTGAGAAGAAGCTCATTCAAATATTTCCCTCTTTAATGATGTCATATCATTCACCAATTTTTATAGCAATGGATCTGTTCTCTCATCTCTTGGATGTTGTGCCTTACCCTTTGATGAGAGGAAAACATGCCCGCTTTCTCTTGAACACCCTCTTCATGATCTACCAACGGGTTCTCTTGATATTGATCTTGGAAATTTCTTGAGGGAGCCCATTGGTAGATCATGAAGAGGGAATTCAAGAGAAAGTGGACCTGTATTCTTTCCCCATGGAAAAATGTGCTGAGGAATTTCTTCCTCGTCTGCCATTATTTCTTATACTTCTATCTCAGCTCTTGCTTCAGAAAATCCTTCTTCAAATTCCAACATTGAAAAACTTTGCAATAGGAATACGAAAAGACACTGCAAAATGTGAAAAGTCATGTGCATAAAATCAGCAGTGCATATTTCAACAATGGAGTTTCGTGAACTCTTTTTATGATTTTTTAAATAAATTTTTGGACCTTGCGGTCATATTTTGGGTACAGATGCTACTGAATCTACCCCACGGTGGGCACCAACAACTATTGGCGAGAAAATTTTTTGGGAGGAAAAACTTGTGGATTTCTTGCCAATGCTTTAGGAATCTAAGTCCCTCTATATAACTGGTGCAACTGTCAAATATGCATGCACGAGAAAATGTGGATTTCTGTGGTGGTCTTTCGACCAAAGATCCAACAAGGGCACTACACTAACCCAACATCAAACCTATCAATCTCTTGCTAGGGAATAATTTGTCTATAGAGAAGGAAAGGGGAGTGAGAAATGAGGTAGGAGAACTAATGTTGCAGGTGAAAAATCATATTCCTACACACACTAGTTAGAAATTTCATCACATGCATTCATGAGAAGAAACAACTCTACAAATAACAAAAAGACCAAATAGAATTTATTGATCAAAAATTATTAAGAAACCCCTTAGTCAAAGAAAGCTAGAAAATCCTCCTTGTATTGATTTCTTAAACAAAAGTTGTACATAGTGTGAGAATGGAAGAAATTTGAGAGTGGAGGAAAGGAGAAGAAAATGGATATCTCCTTTGCTTTATCTACGTACAATGTACTGTTGAGTTTACAAGATCAATTACCAACCCTTTGAGATGGGAATGGATTTACAATTTATAGAGTATACTCGACTCCTAATTTTCTTCATGACCCTCCATATGCCTTATTTATAACTGTAGACTATTCATATTCCTACAAAATATTTAAGTCCCTTTTATAAAATCAAGGTGAACTAATTTACATTATGTTTCTAAAGTCACTTTTAGGTGACATAAAGGCATATCAGAGAGTGCAAACCCAAATGAAGAATTAGAACATTTGAAGGGAGAGAAAGTTGGGGGAGAGGGAAGAGAAAGAAAAGGAGAAGATGTTTCCCTTGATGAAGTCCAATGATCTTCATTGATGGAAAAATCTGATGTAATGAAGTTTTGAATGTCCCATTGTGCTAAAACTACTCTTTGAGTGTGATTTACTATTTTTAGTAAATGCCCAGATGAGAGACTTACTATTTTTAGTAAGAGGTGATTCTTGCTTCTTCTTGATCATCTTGATGTGATAAAAATCTTCATTCAATCCTACAACACTGCTTTTCTTTGACCACTTCTTGGGGTGACTTACTATTTTTAGTAAGCACCCATATAAGGGACTTAATATTTTTAGTAAGTGGTCATTTTCACTATTTTCTGCTTTGGATAATCATTTTGGATTCTTGGAGATCTTCAGTACACACTGCCTTTTCTATAGCCACTTTTGATGAAGACTTACCAAAAATAGCAAAGCATGTGTAGGAAAGTTTACTATTTTTGGAAAGTGGATTTCCATTGCTCGGTTTGTGATAGATTATATTTTTCTGGATTCGGCTCATCGTCATTGTCATGTTCTCCGAATTTGACTTGATTTCACCCGCTAGAATGATTAGAAATAAATTTTTAACTTTTAACCTGGCAGTGGCTTCAAGCACAGAGCTGGCATGGCAGCCATTAATGGAGCTTGAAATTTGTAGGTTTGGTTTTTGTCTCCATTTGTGATGAAAGAAACTCCATTGTGATAGGTTTTTCATTTAGACCTCATGTGTAATTTTTTTAGCTCATTTCCATTTCCGGAATGAAGGAAAATTTGACGAATGTGAGCCAGTGCACAAAGTGAGGATTTTGTGGGAAAAAATATTCTGGGAACCATTTGACCTCCCATTGGTTGCATCTTGATTTCCTTGAAAAATTTGGTAGTTTTCAAAATATGACATCTCGATCCGACTTGTATTTTTCAAGATATGAGGATTTTCAAATTGGGTGACTTCATTGTTATCTAGAAAAAAATATTCATTTTCTCCTCGTTCTTCATTTCTTCAACATTTTTGATCAATCCTTCCCCTAATACCTATATATTTTAATGAATTGGAGGATTTTTTGGCCATGGTGGAGCTGTTTCAAAGCAACAATGGTGGACTGGGTGTCTGGACAATCATGAACAAAGCCATGACAAGGTATGAAGTTGTGAAGGAGAACTGGGGGGAAATAACAACTAAGTGCTGGATTTAAATTTTTCAAAAAATGCACATAAGGGAATGTGAAAATTTTTATGTCCCTGACATCTCTCACCTAAAAGGGACATGAGGGACATCAATTTCCATGGTGGTCAAGGTGATGCCACGTGGCAGAGATCTGACAACAGGGAATGAAGGCTTGATAAGCACCTAAGGGCTAGAAATTCACTCTTGAAGAGGTCACATGAGTGACTAGGAGTCTCCTGATGGACTAGATGCATTTTTCCATTTTTTTTCCCTGACCTCAAAGGTACGTGAGGGACATCAATTTCCCCTATGGTCAAGGCGATGACACGTGGCAACGATCAACGTTGAAGGCTGTGAGCTCCCGCAAGAACCTAAGTGCTGAACTGGTGATCTTGGAGGTTATATGTGGGTTTAGAGGGATTCAAGGGGGTTGGGAAAAATTTTCCAACCTTTATTTCCCTGACCTTGAGGGATGTTAGGGACACAAAATCCCACCATACCCCTGGAGCTGAAAATTTGACTAACTCTCGAATCTTGAGGACAACTTGCGATGGCAATATCTTGAGATCCTGATGGTATTTTTTGATGAAATGTTATAGGATCCTGACTATAAATGAAATTTTTAATTCAATGGTTGGGGTGTCATGTCTTGATTCATCCATTTGATCCTTGAAAAAATGGAATTTTGGTTTGGTACTCCACCTGTCCCTGATAAAATTTTCCTGTACACCTAGTGTGCTAAAGTGTTGTGGAAAATATGATTTCACTATCTTGTAGGGATTGGAATTTTGTTTCCAAAGATGTTTTTTTTCCTCCTAACTCCATCTAGAGCTCCTGGAATCACCTTTCGAAGTTCAACACCTCTTTTTGGCCTGTACACTGCCTAGGCTTGTGAATCCCCAATTTTGATGAAACTACCCCAACTGCTCCAAATATTCCCTAAACATCCCAAAATAATATTCATGATGTTCCTAGGACTTTTAATTTATTTCATGCACATTTTTATTTTTTGATCCGCTCCATGGGGTTGCTCCAGTCCTAAGAAGGCCAGTGATAGTCTTTCCTGTGATTGTCTGAAATTTGCATTTTCAATGAACTCCTAAAATCACCTAGGGGATTGATTTGAATTTCTAAAATCACCTAGGGGGATGTGATAACATTGGTCGAGGGGTCACTGGACTGAATGGGTGGACTTGGTGTGCCTAGGAATGACATAACATGAAAATTTTGGCACAGGGGTATAGTTATCGTGCTTGGAAATTGTCAATTTCCCTATTGCACATTTGGACCAAAAAAATTTGCAAAGCCTTGATGGTTTGACCATGATATTTATCCATGAAATTTATTTTATTTTGTAGACTATTGATTAAATAATATGTAACTTTATATTTCATCCTTAATGCATCCTCAATATCTGAAGACTTACCCATTCTTGTGGTCTAAAAGGATATCCTTCAAGTTGTTTAACTTGCTTCTAAAGGAGCTTCTCTGATACCTATTGTTTGAAGAACAAAGGACTTGGGGGGTGAATTAGTCATATAATTTCAATTCATTTACCATCACATACATTCATCATTCCATTCATCCATTTAACATCCATAACTATATGAGCACATTAGATGTGGGTTAGGCATTCACCAGAAAATGAAACACATAAGAAGACACATGAACAACATATATAAGTGGGAAAACCTCAAAGGGAAGAAAACCAAATAAAACTCTATTGATATTACACACAACAAAGACTCAAGTGGATATTACACATCAGAAGAGATTTCTTTAGTGAGGAACCTACCGCATAAGGAGAGCTAACCCCTAAACCCTTGTTGATATTACTCATAACAAGAGACTGGCATGAATATGAATCCTCACAAAAGATTTTGATTAGTATATCATTGAAGATATTTTGTAACAACTTAGTTGATGATGATCACTAGCTTCAACTCCAAACTCCTTCAAACCCTTACTCAAACCCTCATTCACCTAGCTTTCTCTTTCTTCTTCTTTCATGGAGAAACTTGGCCTCAAACCCTTGCAAACATACTCTCTAACATTACTGTTATCGAAATAACTCTCTTATTTATTTAGACAACTTACATACATATTCTAACTTAATTATCTTCATTGCAAGTGGCATACACCTTAGTTGTCTCCTTGGAACATTCACTTGGTCATTGTTTCCTCATGCACCCTTACGCGCTTCCACTTCTCCCATTTCCATTTTCCTTTTCTACTTTTTTCCACTCTTCCCTTGTGCACATATTTTATGCATTTTCCTTCTTGCTAGTAGTTATTCATCCTCCACATGCACCTTGCACTCAATTTAATCAGCTAAGTCCTAGGCCCTCTCGCACACCTTGTACCTTCCTTCTATCTTTCTCCCATGCCTCATTCTTCCATGTGCATAATTTAGTGCCCTCCTCAGCACCATTCTTTGCCACGCCATTCTCTGAAAAAGATTGAGTGTGTAACTCACAACCAATCAAAGTGTGTGAACTGGGCGTTGAATCCTCACCATAAATCAGTGAGTGACACATGGAAGAAAAAACAAAACACTTTTGCACAGTGGCCATATTTTCAGTCAATAAGTGCACACCATGTGTGTTATGCGCGTAGAAAACTATGACAATCTTCTGACAACCATATATTTTTCTATAGATCTCTGATTAGCATGTGCCTAATCTTAATTGATAGCTGTTAATGTAATCTATAGTGCTAGATATTAAAATTCAAATTCTTGGTGGATCTGGTAGGTGAGAAATAGGAAAATGTCAATATATGAATTGATGAGTAGATTTGATTTCCCCAACCACCCAATTTGATATGATCTGCCTTCCTTCTTTCTCCAACATACCAAACAGACTTGGGCAAGTGCATTTGATAGATTTATAGGCATTGAATGCTTTTTGTTGGTGGTTTTATTTCAAATTCAAGTTTTCCCTCCTTCTCTTCTTCTTCCATCATTTCATCTATAAATGTAAGAGTTGGGCTCATTGTTAAGGTTGAACACTTTAAATCCTTCCGCATTTTCACTAAGGAATTCATATTTTTGTATTCTGAGTCACAAACCTCTATATCTATCTTGTGCATGTAGATATCGTCCTCTTTTGCCATTGTAACAATTCTGTGCATTTTTGGAGGTAATGGAAGCATCATTTTGTGAATATTCTCTGTCCTAAGTGTGTTTTTATTCTCTCTTCTTATCTTTCTTTTACATTTCATGCTTGCTGTGTCATTCTATGTCGCTTATAGCTACATTTTTAGTTGTTTTCCATGAAACTGATATGGTAAATTTGTCTTAGTTGTGCTATGTGTTCCTAGCCTTCTTCCATGCCTTTTACTTTCATTTTCCCCTTAGAACAGATGGTGTTCATCCCTCTTTTTCTGGTGTTATTGCCTTCCTTAGATTAGTTTTCCATTATGTTATCCTTCTATCCCCAGTCCATTGAAATTGTTAGCTTAGTTTTCCCTTTTAGTAGTAGGAGTAACAGTAGCAGTAGAAATAGATAGAAGAACCAGCCTTCTCTAGAGATCCGTCTCAAGTGCACAAGGTCCCACAACTTGGAGACGGTTCCATTGTTTTCTTAAACATCTCGGTTCTTCCAAATCTGAGATGCGGGTGCACGTTTGAATGAACAACAGTTTTTGGCATGCTTGCTGGGATCAACAATGAAAGCTTAAATTTAAAATTGCTAAGTTTTGGTATGTGAACTAATTTTTTGCAAACTTTGGAGGCTTATTTCAACACATCTGATGACTCCCAAAATTTTCAGATCTGCTATTTTGTAGTCTTGAGCACCTTTTATGAGAAGAGTGCATAGTAGACAGAGTGCTACATTTGAAGGATCCTTTGAGTACATCTAGATTTCACCAAGAAGCACATGTAACAGATATTCCATGTGCACATCTCCATTTCTAGTGCATCGTGCACACTCTACTCCTAAAATAATTAGTACGCCCTATTATGGCATTACAATACTCCTCCAAGGAACTTCACCAATTTCACTTATGGACGCCTGCTTAATCTCAATGCACAACATGATATTCTAGCGGCCAAGCTCAAGAGTATTCCATACTTAATGGGAGAGAATCAAGTCACTCTTGTTGAACACATTCAAGATGTTGCGAATGTGTTCTCTATTTACCTGATCACTCATGATGATGTTGTTGTCAGGATGTTTGTAGCCTCTTTCAAAGGTAAAGCACTCCAATGGTACTGAGGCTTGAGACCTATGTTTATTACTACTTGGGATAAGCTTGGAACAACTCTATGTAACTACTTTGAAGAAAATTTAGATCATCTATCACTACTAGAGTAGCTGACTACAGCAAAGTACACACCCAATGAGTAGATGACTGATTTCAACCTCATATTCTAGAAAAATTGGGACATAATTCCTCAAGTGGTAAGACCTACAACCCAACATGTTTTCTTATACTATCTAAGGGATTTGAATAGTGAAATTTTAGTCATGATTCAATCCATAGGAGGTAGAACCTTACCTGCTGCATACAACATTGCAATAAGGCCAGAGAAAATTCTCATTCAGGCTAGTAATTTGGCTCCTAGACCTCTCATGCCCTTATTCCTAGAGATGTCTCTAGCGCCCTAACCTTCTATTGCTCTAGTTCCAGTGCAGAGCGCACAACTAGTTGCATCGACATCCTACTCTCCAGCACAACAAAAAGAAGATGAATTGAATTCCTTGATTAGAAGCTTGTCCAAAAAGGCCATATCATTGGAGAAGTAGCAGGCGCAAGCCTACAAAGGTAGTTATAATCAAGTGCAAAGCCAAAGCAATCAACCTTGGAGGAATCAATATGGAAATAGGAAATATAGGAAAAACCAGTAAAATGATAAATAACATGCTAATGCGCACTTGCCTTTGCAAGTTATTCCTCCTGCATAACCCCTCCCAGCACTCGACACAAGCCAGAATCTTGTTCTAGTTCAAAAAAACATGGCATATGAATCAAAGTGGTGCTTTTGTTGTAATATGCCTCATGGTCAATATCATTGCACCAATGCTACGCGTGAGCATGCCTATATGATCCAAAATGCTTTTAATGGTGAGTCCTCCATAAGCATAAGTGAGCCTAAAAACCCAGAAATGCCAGAGGCTCCTCTCGAAGCCAACTTGATATTCTTTGGCACCAAGAAATTTTGTGCAATCAATCAAGTTATAGATAATGCAAGCAGACCATGCACCCAGGTTGCAAACAACACAAGGTATAAAAGGAGAATGTTTGATTCTGGTGTGTAAATTTCAATTTGAGCAACATAGGCCGATCCTCAAAAACAAAAATAGGTAACCCAGGCATCCAGTGGTAAAAGCGCTCAAGTTCTTACACGCGATGCTCTGTGCAAAGCTCCTCTTGAAGTGGTGTGCGCGCCTCCTTTGGCAGTTCAAGCCTCTGCGCCAGCTAAGGTTCCTTCCTCTGTGCCCAAACAATCAAGAAAATATGTTGGTGTTCCTCAATTGCACAAGTCAGTAGGTCTTCCATTCAGCATTTTGGATCAGATGAAAAAGACAAACATAAATGTTACAATGTGGGATGCCTTGACCATTCCATCTTAGCATGAATTGTTGCATGAAGCTCTGGCTCAACTTCTGCGCACTGATCCAACTATATAGAATCCACACACTTTTGTTAATATTTAGAAAGAAGAGGAGAAGAAAGTGAGTAAAGTAATGAAAATCCCACCCTTCTATATGTCTTTGTTCATGTTATCTCCAAATCACAACACCCTCCAAATGGTTAGAATGTGAACACAACGTTCGGTGTGATTGGGTAACATGGGATCACCTCTCAAGATGTGGGTCTTGGGCTCGAGGTGAACCTTCGGAGAAGGTCGGATTCCTCTTCCTAAACTAAGCACTACACTACTCCTAATGTAATAGAAACAACTACCTAGACCTAATCTAATATTTAAGGGAATTAGGGAGAGATATTTGTAAGAAATAAAACCTAAACTTAGAAGTGGTGATGCACCAAGAAAGGTTTTTTCTAGAAAATGTTCCTCCTTTCCAATGAAGAGAGATGATCATGAGGAAGAATGAACATGCATTACAAATCCAATTTACATACAAAAATTCACTCCTTGATAAGCACAATGACCTCCAAAACTTGCAAAGGAAACACTAGGTTGCATAGTTCACCCACAAACATGAGAGAGGCAATAGAAGAATAAAAATTATGTAAGGAAAAATAATTAATTACAAAACATGATTTCCATTAGTTCAAGCCCTTTCACAGTGCATCATTACAGTGGGGAAATGAATAGGCTACCATTACAATTTTTAGAAGAAAGTCTTGAGAGCCTAAAAATTCACAACTCAGCTTGTGAAGAGAGGGGAAGCTTAGAAAATATCTAACCCCTTTGGAATGAGCACCCCTTTTACATTTATAGAAAATTATGAGTTGTTGAGAGAAATAAGGAAGAAACCCTAGAATCTAGGCAAGAATGTAGCCGAACAGGTAAACCATGCATGCCTCATTAATTGCAACTCCACCTCATGGGAACTGTTCTTAGAATGAAAAAATATTGCAATTTGGAACATTAAAACCTTATAAAATCCATCTCCTAAACATTCCATTTTGTAGCTCTCGTTCTCTCTCGATTCCAATGACTATAATTTAAAAAAAAATAGGTAACCGAGGAGAAAGTTGTGGCTTCTTGAATAAAAGCTACCTTTTGGACATCTAAGGAACTGTACTTAATCAGTTATGTGATAATTTCCCATGATGCTCTCATAAATTAAAATTTTTAATTCATCCTCATTTTATTAAAACAATATTTAAATAATTTTGGAGTTCATCCTTTAATCTCCTGGTGGGCTCTCGGGTAAAAAATTTCATTTCAGGGTTCTCAACATTTGAATTGGTAAATGGCTTGCATGTGTAGACGAAAAAACCTTCCACCGACCATTTCTTATTGACCAATTTTCATTTAAATCCACCCACTGATTAAATCGACATTTACTCGGTAACCACCCTGATGATGTGTTGGCTGAGTTCCTCACATTTTACATTTCTTTGCATCTGGAAGTTATTGGTTTGAAGGCTACGTGCCTATCTTACATATGATTCAATGTCCAATACCTTTACATTAATCCCCACGTTTACGAATTATCCACCAAGTTATTCATTTTCCATGAGATGCATTTGAAATGGCCGCACCAAAATAACTCACTCCACGATCTTATTTCCACATTACTTGCCATCGCAATGACTTGCCATGCCCAACATTTGTGGGCTCATCGTTGACTTGGTCTGATGAGTTGAAGTTGGCAACTCGCCATGTAGTAATGAAATCCGAGGACATGAACTCCTGAACTCCGAGCTTTGGAGTTCGGGCTTCAGAGTTTCCCATCCATTTTCGTCAAGTCGTCCAGGTAGAGTACCAAACCTAAAACCTTTGAAAGCCCGAAATGGGTAGGACCTTCGAAACGTACTCCTCCCACTTCAAAATGACTCCATACCTCATCTCTTCCAGCGAGCTCCAAACTTTGCTCAGAATACCTGATGTGCTGTCGCCACTACCCTCACAAGGTCATTTTTCTTTCCAATGACCAAGCGAAATCTTCATTGTATGACCATTCATTTGGTTAGAATTGAATTTACTTCTAATCTCTAAACACTTGGTTCACGTCTTCACGTCATTGAGCCGACTCTACACCCAAATCTTCCAATAATGTCATTATCGAGTTGTCTCGACGACCTACCTACAATTATTCTAAGCCATCAACCTGATCAAATTTCAAAGCCAACTCGAAAGGAATCCGAGATTCACCATGAGATCCTCCTCAACTATACACTTTGCAATCTTCTGTGATGCATTTCTATTAGATCTCAGGATTGATCCATTCTACCTTTCTTCATTCTTCTGTCCAATTAAAATTTGATCCCTAGCCTCTTCACAAGCAAGACGTTCTAGCTCCTGATCCCAAGCCTCAGCACCCAAATTTCATCACGAGTAGCTTATCCGCTATGTGAAGCCCGATAGTTAGCTGACCTCAAAAACATATCAACTCAATGCATAGTTTGTGAAAAATCTATTACAGTTACTGATTATTAACCTCCTATCTTGTAAGATTATTTGATCAACAAATATTGGAAAATAACACAACTGTAACTTCACAAATACAAACACATAAAAAATACCCAACAAGGTGAACACAATATTTTTGGACAATTGTCCCTGGAAAACCCCCGTAGGGAAAACCAGTACTACAAATGAGAAATATATTAAACTTCAGCAAATCAAGAGATACAAATACTGCTTTCCTTTTACTGGCAGAGCTCCGACAATTCCTAATCCTCCTGCTGATATTCCTCCACTGCTATCTCCAACGCTATCACTGCGCCCTTGCTAACACTGCAAGACTACTTGCTAACACTGCAAGTTTCTCTAAAAACTTCCTTGTTACAAATGACCCAATGACCCCCTTATATACTACTCTTGTTGAAAATCAATGGCCGAGATTAATACAAATGAACGACTGAAATTAAGACAACTCAATAACCATTAACAACTTTGGTTATGAGGTGTCGCCTAAAAGGAGTCAATATTAAATAACAATTGTTTTTATCCTAAGAATATTTGTTTGACAGAAACAATTGTTTTTCTAAATTCTAGGCCAGAACAAACAGCTATCCAAACTACCCATAACTAATGCTGCTATCTTCAGGTGAGGACAAACAGCTGTCCAAGATACTAAGAGTAACACTCCCTCTTAGCGAGGAAGTTGTTCTGCATGACACCCAACATCTCTCTGAAGAAGATGAATATTGCCTTCCCTAATGCCTTTGTCAGAATGTCTGCTACCTGCTGATCTATAGGTACAAACTGTAGCTTAACAACCCCATGCTGTACACAATCTCTAATGAAGTGATACTTGATGTCTATATGTTTTGACCTATCATGAAACACCGGATTCTCAATCAAATTGATGCAACTCTGATTATCACAGTGTATCACCGTAGTCTCAACCTTCTGACCAAACAAAGCTACTAGCAACTTCCGAAGCCATATAGCTTCACATGTTACCATGCTAGCTGCTATGTACTCTGACTTTGCTGAACTTAGAGCCATAGACTTCTACTTCCTGCTGAACCAAGATACAACTCCTGATCCCAGACTGAAACAACACCCTAAAGTGCTCCTCTTGTCCGTTGTACTACCTGCCCAATCTATGTCAGTATAGCCCATCAACTTGATTCCTTCACCTCGAGCATATCTAATTCCATACTCGATTTTACCTCGCAAATAATGTAGCACATGCTTTGCCACAGTCCAATCCACTCTCTTTGTCTCAACCATGAACTGACTAAGAGAGTTAACTGCAAAAACTATATCTGGCTTGGTATAGACCAAATACATGAGAGAACCAATCAAGTGCCTGTATAAGGTGGGGTCTACATCCTTCTCCCTGGATGTGTCTACCTTCCTCCAATTCATGATCATGGGTGTAGACATGGCTTTGCAATCTTCCATCCTAAACCTTTTCAAGATTTCCATGTAATATTTCCCTTGCCCAAGGAAAATCTCTCCATCTTTCTGCCATACCTCCATGCCTAGAAAGTAGTGCATAAGTCCCAAATCCTTCATCTCGAACTCCGCTGTAAGATCCCTCTTGTATTCTTCTATGAGCCCCAATGAACCTGTAAGAAAAATGTCATCTACATATAGGACAAGAATGAGAATCTCACCTCCAACTACCAAGTAGTAGAGATTAGCATCTGCCTCACTCTTCACAAAACCCATTTCCTGTAAGTAACTATCAATGCACTCATACCACGCTCTAGGAGCCTGCTTGAGTCCGTACAATGGTCTTTTCAATCTACACACGTGGGTCTCTTTGCTGTGTGCTACAAAGCCTTCTGGTTGTTCTATGTATACCTCCTCTTTCAACTCACCATTAAGAAACGCTATCTTGACATCCATTTGATGGATTTTCCATCCCATCTGTGCTAAAATTGAGATTACAGCTCGTATAGAAGTATACCTGGCAACAGGAGTAAATGTCTCCTCGTAGTCTATTCCCTCTTTCTGAGAGAACCCGTTTGCTACGAAGCTTGCCTTATATTTCTCGATGCTACCATTTGCACCGTGCTTGATCTTATAGATCCAACGTGATCCAACCACTGCCCTATCTGTTGGTCTAGGCACTACCTCCCACACATCATTCTGCATAATTGAAGTATACTCCTCAACCATTGCTTCTTGCCACACTTGATGTTGTGCATCCTCATGATAGCTAGAAGGTTCACTATCTACCAACATACTAACTAATGCAACATAGTCATCATACCTTGCTAGTGGTTTCTATTGTCTATTACTCCTCCTAGGAGTACCCACTAACTCCTAAGTATTCTTCTATGTCTGTTGGTTCTTGCTGCCAACTATAGAGGATGAAATATCAACCTCCATGTCTTCTTGATGCATCTCTTCTTGCACCTGTTGCTCCATACTTTGAAAACTCTCTCCTCCTGAATCTATGCTTATACTAGTAACTGTACTCGAGCTTTGCTGCCCTTGAATCGATTGAGTAATCCTTGGAGCTTATGTTGGCTGCTCACTCTGATCATCTACTAGAAAATCTCTAGACCTTCTAAATGCCTTGTCCTCCATGAAGTTGACATCACGTCGAACAATAATCCTCCTGGTCCCCAGAATGAATATCTGATATGCCTTTGAGGTTTCACTATACCCCACAAAGTACCCTCTCTCCGTAGTTTGATATAACTTGGTACGTGTATCCTTAGGAATGTGACAATATGCCAAACTCCCAAAGATCCTAAAGTGACTGACATCTGGCTTCTTCCCAGTGAATGCTTCCTCTGGTGTCATCTTCCCTAGTACCTTATGTGGAACTCTATTTTGTATGTATACTGCTGTACTACATGCCTCTACCCATAGATAACGGGGTATATCCTGGTCATGTAACATAGCCCTTGATGCCTCCGTTATAGATTGATTCTTCCTCTCAGCAACTCCATTTTGTTGCGGATTGTAAGGAACAATCCACTCTCTCTTGATTCCTTCTCTGGTACAAAACTCCTGGAACTCATTGCTTTTGTACTCACCTCCATTGTCTGACTGAAGAAATTTTATCTTCCTTCCTGTCGAATTCTCCACAAGAGCTTTGAACTCTTGGAAGCGACTGAAAACCTCATCCTTGGTCTTCAAGAAGTATATCCATGTCTTCCTGGAGAAATCATCAATAAAAGTAAAAAAGTATTCATACCCTCTGAGAGAATTCGTCAACATTGGTCTACATACATCTGAATGTACTAGATCAAGAACGCCCTTAGATCTGGTGTCACTCCTTGGAAAATATGCTTTAGCAAACTTCCCCAACACGCATCCCTTACATACATCATCGTGCTCTGTGCTCACCTCAGGAACACCTGTCACTGTCTCATGAAGTAATTTAAGGGCTCCATGATGGATATGGCTCATCCTTCTATGCCATAGCTCTCCCTGATCTCTAAGATTACTGTTGCTCATGAGTGCCTTAGGAATATCAAACTGCAGCCTATAAAGCTGACCGCTCCTAACTCCAATAGCTATGGGTGATTTCCAATCCTTGTGCTTGATCAACACATGTGCCCCTCTAAAGAGTACATTGTACCCTTTGTCCTGAAGGACAGATACAGAAATCAAATTCATCCCTAAGCCTGGAACATGCAACACATCATGAAGGGGAATCATCTTACCACTCTCCCTCTAAAACTGAACAGTCCCTTTCCCAACTGAGTTGAGTTTGGACATGTTCCCCATAGAGATCTGGATTCTGGTGCTCTCTTCCTTATAACTGGAGAAGTATTCTCTAACTCTTGTCATATGATATGACGCCCCAGTATCTATGTACCAAACACTCTATGAGGTTGAGCTAGCCATACATGCTATGAGTGCAAAATCATCTTCCATTCTACTAGAGAGCTCATCTGCACTTGTTGAAGCCACAACTTGCCTTTTGCCTTTCTTTTCATTCTTCTTCCTTTCTGGGCAATCGCTGACATAGTGTCCAAACTTGTGACAGCCATAACACTTGATCTTCGAAGAATCTTTCTTCTTATTTTCACCTTGTGAATTTGATCCTTTACTAGACCCCTTCTTTGCTTTCCCTTTACCCGCTAGGGCAACATTTTCTTGTTCCACCTCACTTTTCTGAATCTTATTATTGGCTCCATTGACAAGACTTAGTCTAAGCTCCTCCTGAGTGAAATCACTCCATAGTCGATCCCAACTCGGTAAGGTGTCTCGTCCATTGCTGACTTGAACAAAGACATCACACTGCTTAGTAAACCCATTTAGGGCTATTCTCACTAGCTTGTCATCATTTGGTTTGTCTCCAACAGCTGCCAATTCATCCTTGACAAGTATAAAGTCTGGTGATGTAACTTGTGACGTCTTCTCCCTTATTCATCCGGGTATTCCTCAACTTTTCTTTGAGAATCAACTTTCGGTTAGTGGTAGCATTCTGGTACAGATTAATAATGGCATCCCACATTGTCTTCACTGTATCTAACTTTGCAATATGCAGAACAATATGATCCTTGACACTGTCAAGAATCAGCCTCCTCACCTTGGCATCTCCCTTCTTATATGCTAAGAGTTGTGTTGCATTTGTAGGTACAGGTACAACAGTGGTCACATATTCCTTGATACCATTCTCTTTCAGCAATAGAGAAATTCTGGCTTTCGAGACACCAAAATTCGAGGCTCCATCCAATCTATCCTGATCTCTTAAACCTGCTGAGGCCATCTTAAAATAAAATAATAATAATAATTTTGAAGAGGTTAAACTGGGTTTTATAAATCCTCACTTTCTTTCACCTAGGGTAAATCTCTTCTACCCGAACTTAGCTCTGATACCATGTGAAAAATCTATTACAGTTACTGATTATTAACCTCCTATCTTGTAAGATTATTTGATCAACAAATATTGGAAAATAACACAACTGTAACTTCACAAATACAAACACATAAAAAATACCCAACAAGGTGAACACAATATTTTTGGACAATTGTCCCTGGAAAACCCCCGTAGGGAAAACCAGTACTACAAATGAGAAATATATTAAACTTCAGCAAATCAAGAGATACAAATACTGCTTGCCTCTTACTGGCAGAGCTCCGACAATTCCTAATCCTCCTGCTGATATTTCTCCACTGCTATCTCCAACGCTATCACTGCGCCCTTGCTAACACTGCAAGACTACTTGCTAACACTGCAAGTTTCTCTAAAAACTTCCTTGTTACAAATGACCCAATGACCCCCTTATATACTACTCTTGTTGAAAATCAATGGCCAAGATTAATACAAATGAACGGCTGAAATTAAGACAACTCAATAACCATTAACAACCTTGGTTATGAGGTGTCGCCTAAAAGGAGTCAATATTAAATAACAATTGTTTTTATCCTAACAGTATTTGTTTGACAAAAACAACTATTTTTCTAAATTCTAGGCCAGAACGAACAGCTGTCCAAACTACCCATAACTAATGCTGCTATCTTCGGGTGAGGACAAACAGCTGTCCAAGCTACTAAGATTAACAAAGTTGGTTCACCTGATTCTGAACTTAGCAAATCAAGCCCTCGAGTTGAAACCTTTTTGAGCCTTATGACACCTTTTTTCTTGTTACCCGAGTAATTCCAATAGCTCACCCGATGCTCGTGTGAGCCCATATTCATGAGGACAAAATCGAATGGTATTTCTCTTTCTTACAAGCTTAACTTATGTGAGTTCTCCGTCCAAGTATTACTGCCTGAATTTGATGATAGATCCACAAATCTTATCATCCTTCACCATGCATGAGTGTTTTTCAACTGAGTAACTCGACACAACCAAGCCAAGGCATAGGTATATAGTGGCTTCCTATCACCTCCTATGTAAAAAGACTGTTTCGATCCATTCCTTGTGGAGAATTTCAAACACCAAGCCTGAGTTCCTTCAAAGCTCAACCCAATACTACAAGCTCCAATGATATTGAACTCCCACATTTGTAATATCTTGTTGAGCTCACAAATTCCCATGATCGAGCTATTTATTAGCTTGGAATGATCCATCCTACACGAGCTTAAAATCGTAATGTCTTGCTTATGACTTGATATTCTGAGCTCATCCACTTGGCTTCACCTTTAAGACCACCATGACATAGCTCTTGAGCTCCCAATAAGCTCACTGCTCTCAATCCCACACTCTATCCTACTCGTATGGAGCTTCAAACTTGTGCATTGAAATTGTGATGCTCTTCCTCACTATTTACTCATGCATTGAAATCTCGATGCTCCTCACTGAACTCGTGCATGACTTGGATCACAGTTTCATTCATTAGCCGAGCTCTGAATGATCTTCCCTAAATTTTTCTTGGTTTTTAACCTCAAGTTTTCTCATGGGCTCGATCAAGAAGCTATACCTTCAGGTGAGAGCTCGATCATGTGTTGAATGCATGAGCTCCCTTTTTAGCTTAAGACAAAGAGCTTCTTAGATCATGATTTTTTCCCCTGGATGTGACCCTCGTGGCTTTTCCTCAACCATGGAGGAAAATGTCAATACAATAAGGCCTTTAAACATGTTTGATCAATTTTGGTTAATTTATACCCATGATGACCACTTTCCTTACCCTAAGAAAAAATTAAGCATCCAAGATCAGAAAACTGGAATAAATATCCCAAAATGATCCCAGAACCTCTCGGAATACCATAAACACTCTTGAAGTATAAAAATTTTCCTATAGGCCCTAACATTTATGAAAGGATTTATCGGTCCTAGGGTCTGGTGTACCCTCATTGTCCATTTCTGTCTCAACCATGATAAAGTGGATAACAGATCAAAGGAAAACATCTTGTCCATAACTACATGATTGACTCAGGTACTAGTATTTCTATCATGCCTAAGAAAATTGTTGATGTCTTAGGTCTTAAGTATATCCCCTTGACAAAAGGAGTCCTACAACTTGATGGTGCAACTATCACTACCCTAGGAATCATCAAGGATATTGAGTTAACCCTCCACACATGTCCAAGTCTAATAATAACTCAATATGTGTCAATCATTGATCTACCTCCTTTGTTTTCCTTGTGTTTATCAAGAGATTTTACTGCCAAAGTGGGTGGTTATTTGTCTTCTGATTTGACCCATATGTTACTAGAGACAAGGTATGGTACCCGGTTTACCATACATGCTAAGCCAATATTTTCCTATCATGTAGAGTCATATGTCCTATCGCCTCTCCAAGCCAACTGATTAATCCAAGAAGAATAAGTTTTAGTTTCTGAAGAACAACCTATTCCACCTTATATTCTTGATACAGTACTTAACAAGTGGGTGAAGAGGCAACAAAAATTTAATCCATATTCTGAAGAGTTGGAAGATTATGAAACTAGGATGGGTACTTACTATATTCTTGGTACTTACTACATTCTTGAATAAGAAGTTGTGCTGCCATGTGTGCTCAAGAAAAGTGAAGAGAACTCTGGTCTATGGAAGTTATTCTTTGATGGATTCAAACTTAGAAATGACGTGGGAGCAGGAGTTATTCTAGTTTACCCTAAGGATGAGAAATTCTTCTTTGCACATAGATTGCATTTCCCATGCTCTAAAAATGTGGAAGAGTATGAAGCGCTAGTGCATTTTCTACTTATTTATGATAAGAATAAGATTAAGGAAGTACAAATCTTTGGGGACATGGAATTGGTTATCCATTAGGTTACCAAAAAATGTGGAAAAAAAAAAGCTTATCAAAGATTATAGACACAGAGTTTCGGATCTCCTTGAGAGATTTGATGCTCTAAATCTGTATGTGGTGCCATGCAAAATGAATAAGGAATCTGACCAGATGACCGTGCTCAGTTCATAGTTCTCCCCTGCTGAGGACTTTATCAAAGGAGACACTAAAAAAACTAAGATGGTAAATAGACCACCCATTCTAGATAACAACACCAATTGGTAAGTTTTTGAGAGTGATGCACAAATCTTCTAGTTCATCCAGAATGAAGATGAGTTCTCATCAAACATGCAAGTTGACTTGCATGATAGCTATGATGACAAAGTGATACAGTTGAAGACAAAAATGTTAAATAAAGGGTTGGTCCCCTTAGAGTAAATGTGTAGCCTTGATGATGAGTTCAAGGGTGAAGAAAAGTATATACGCACTATGTAAGAAGACTGTTCCCCAATTACTATTACACGTGGAAAGGAGTTGCTTCTCAATAAAGCTTGCACACATGATGAAAAATAGGCCTTCATATCTCTTTGTCAAAAATATAATGATATATTTTTCATGGGAGTATGAAGACCTTGAAGGTTTTGATCCAAGTGTTTATCAACACTCAATTGACCTTGATCATGGTATTAAGCCCATCATACAAAAGTAGGGGCCATTCAATCCAAATATAGATCCTCTCATGAGGAAGGAGTTATCAAAACTCATTGAGGCAAGGATAATATTTCTGATTAAATATTCCGATTGGGGTTGTGAATCTAGTTCAGTTGCATAAAAAGAATGGTGAAATTAGACTCTGCGTTGATTTCAGAGATTTAAACAAGGATTCTCTAAAGGATCATTACCCATTGCCTTTTATGGAGAAGATTTTGTAGATTGTGGCTAGTGTGCAAAGATTCTCTATGGTGGATGGATACTCGGGCTTCAACCAGATTCTGGTCAAGGAAGAGGATCAATTCAAAACAACGTTTACAACTAAGTGAGGAACATATGCATATTAGAAGATTCCCTTTGGTATGTTAAATGTAGGTGCACCATTTTAGTGCGCCATGGATATTTCATTCAAAGGATATATCAGTGATATCATCTTGGTTTACCTTGATGACATCACAATCTTCTCAAAGAAAAGCAAAAATCACATGGCACACCTGGAGAGAGTATTTAAGAGATGTAATAAATATGGGATATCTCTCAACCCCTAAAAATGCAATTTCACAGTGGCATAGGGAAAGCTTCTGAGCCATGTAGTTTCAAAATATGGCATAACAATCGACCCTGAGCATGTGTCAACCATCCTGGCCCTCTCCATACCAACGCACAAGAAAGCCTTGTAGTGCTTCCTTAGGAGAATAAATTTTGTTAGGCATTTTATTCCTAATTTTGCAGGATTGGTAAGGCCAATCACCCTCATGCTCAAGAAAGACATAACATTCAAATGGATAGCAGAAGGGAAGGAAAGCTTCAATAAGATCAAATAAGAGATTACTTGTGTAACAACACTCATCAACCCATATTATGATAAATATTTTATCCTTTATACCTATGGCACAGATACAAGTGTTGTTGCTATCCTAAGACAAGAAAATGAACAAGGGCCATAACAACTAGTGGCTTTCTTTAGCCAGACGCTGAAGGATTATGAATTAAGCTACAATCACATGAATAAACATGTCTACACCATCATGCACATGCTCAATAAATTCATGAGCATGCTCACTAAAAATCATATCAGGGTGTTAGTCTCCCACTCTTCTATTAGAGACTTCATTATGGGAGCAGAAATCAATGAGAAGAGAGCACGATGGGTGACCAAAATCATGGAGTATGATGTGACTATCAAATCTACAAAGCTGGTAAGAGCTAGCGCTCTCTGCAAGAAGCTTACTAAGGATGTGAAAAATAAGAATGAGACTTCATTGTTTCTAGATGAAGACCTCCTGCACGTAAAAATTGAGCAGAATAAAGATCCTGGTGTGTGCAACTGGATGAAAGACATGATCACATTCCTTTCCAAGGGCATATACCCTCCTAGTTTAAACAAGGAAAAGAGAAGACATATGAGTTTATAATCGATTCCTTATATTTTGATTGATGGACTTCTCTTCAAAAAGAATCTTGATGGCATGCTATTAAGGTGTATCAACGACATGCAAACTGAAAAATGTGTTAGTAAAATTTCACGATGGATTCTCTAGTCAAAAAATCTCTGCCAAAACTATAACAATGAAGATTATAATTAAATGTATTATTTGGCCTACTCTGTTTGAAGATGTGCACAAGTTGGTCATAAAATGCAAAGAATGCACTTTTTATGCAAGAAAGAAGAAATAGGTGATCAATCCTCCCTAAAGTGCTAAACACAAGTGGGTGTTGATAGCTATGGACTACTTCACCAGATGGACATGCATTTTTGCACTCAAGGAATCAACCGAGTCAACCATCCTTGACTTTCTCGTTGGTAGAGTCACAAGGTTTGGCATTCCTCAAATCATTATCTCTGATAATGCAAAAGTCTTCCTTGGCACTAAGATCAATGATTGGGATCTAAATTTGGGTATCTATCTAAAGATTTCTTCCAACTATTACCCTTGAGGAAATGGTTTGATAGATTCAACAAATAAGAACCTAATTATAATCATGAAGTGCACAATGAACATCAACCAAAGATAGTGGCATACAAAGGTCTCATGCACGTTATGGGTAGATATAATCATAGTTAAGAAAGTAATAGAAAATTTGCCTTACAAACTTGTATATGGCAAGGAGGATACCCTTCCTTTGATGATTGAGTGGAACTCATTAGATCTTTCTTAAAAACTAGAGTTTGAAGGCATAGACTAGAGAGAAGTCAGAATGGCAGAGCTAATTAATCTTGAAGAATTAAGGAACTTTGACATGATCAAGCTAGAACAATATCAACAAGCAACAAAGAAATTCTTTGAGAAAGGCTAGACCTCAAGCTTTCAAAGTTGGGGACTTGGTCTTAAAATGGGATACTAATAGAGCTAAAACAGGGTGCCATTAAAAGTTTGATGCACTTTGGAGTGGCCCATACATCATCAATTCATGCAAGGAGGTTAAATATTTTGAGTTAACTCATCTTAATGGAGATGTGCTGCAAATCCCAATAAATGGGATCTATCTCAAACCCTTCCATTGATTTTTTTGCATCATTTTGTATATATTAGAATAGTTTTAATTCCTCTAAGTGTGTTGTGCACGCATTATCCATTTGTAAATATTTATTTCTTCTTGCATGTTTCTTATGAACACTCTTATTTTTCTTCCAGGATGTCTTTCTTCTTTCAACTATTTTGAGTAGTTTGTAGGATTCGGAATAGAGTCAAGAGATTATCCTTCAAGTGACTTTGGGGGTAGTTATTCAAGGCTAAAGATCAAAATTTTATGATTACATAGCAGAATCCATGCACAATGGATGCTCCAGGCTACTGATCTCCTTCATCTAGCAAGCAGATGGCCCCGAAATTCACCAAAACTGTTATCCAAATACCTATCCTATTTATTTGGAAAATTTACATACATATTCTGGCTTAGAGATCTTCATTGTAAGTGGTGCCCACCTCAGTTGTCTCTTTGGCACATTCACTTGGTCACTATTTCCTCTTGCGCCCTTGCACACTTCCCCTTCTCCCCTTTCCATTTTCCTTTTCCTCTTTAGTCACTCTTCCCTTGTGCACATCTTCTGTGCATTCACCTTCTTCCCAATAGTTATCCTTCCTCTACGAGTGCCTTGAAATATCTTCAATCAACTAAGTCCTTGGCACTCTCATGGGCCCCACACATTACTTTGTAATAGTTACGCCTTGGCCATAAATTTCCTACTGACTTGTTTTACCTCAATCCTTTGTGCATGTTACGATTGCACACACCTTCATTCTGTCTTTCTCCCGCACCTCATTCTTCCATGTGCATAATTTTTCACTCTCCTCTGCACCATTATGGGCCATCATTCTATGAAAAGTTTGAGAGTGTAACACGCAACCAATCAAAGTGGGCCATCTGGGCATCGAATCCTTGCAACAAATCAATGAGTGACACGTGGAAGAAATGATAAAAAAACTTTTGCACATTGGCCATCTTTTTAGTCAAATCAGCATGTGCCACGTGTCTTGCAGACATAGATGAATTTTATAATATTCTTAAAACCAAATCTTTTTCTATAGAGCTTCGATCGGCGTGCGCCTATTTTCAATCGATAACAACTAATGTAGATTACAATGTTAGATATTCAAATTCAAATTCTTGGTGGATCTAATAGGTGAGAAATGGGAAAATTTCAATATGGGAATTGATGAGCATATATGATTTCCCCAGCCATCTAATTTGATATGATTTTCCTTCCTTCATTCTCCAACATGCCAAATAGACTTGGGGAAGCGCATTTGACATATTTATAGGTATATTTGTAGGCATTAAATACTTGTGGTTGGTGGTTATCTTTCCAATTCAGGGTTTCCCTCCTTCTTCTCTTCTTCTTCCATTGATTCATCTATAAATGTAAGAGCTAGGCTCATTGTTAAGGTTGGACACTTTGGATCCTTACGCATTTTTTCTAAGGACGTCATATTTCTGTATTCTGAGTCGTAGACCTCTATATCTAGCTTGTGCATGTTGATATCAACCTCTTTTTCCATTGTAACAGTTCTGTGCATTTTTGGAATTAACAGAAGCATATTTTGTGACTATTCTCTGTCCTAAGCATGTTTGTATTCTTTCTTCTTGCCTTTATTTTACATTGTGTGCATGTTATGTCACTCTGTGTCCCTTATAGCTCCATTTATAGTTGTGTTCCATGAAACTAGTCTAGTAAATACATCTTATTTGTGTTACACATGCCTAGCCTTCTTTCATGCCTTTTCCTTTCATTTTTTCTTAGAACGGATGGTGTTCATCCCTCTTTTTCTAGTGCTATCGACTTCCTTAGATTAGTTTACCATTTTTTATGCTTCTATCCCTAGTCCCTTGGAATTGTTAGCTTAGTTTTCCCTTTAAATATTAGGAGTAGTAGTAACAATATAAATAAATAGAGGAACCAACCTTCTCCAGAGATCCGTCTTAAGCGCGCAACATCCCAAAACTTGGAGATGATTCCATTGTTGTCTCAAACAACTCGGTTCTTTCAGATCCAAGATTTGGGTGCACGTTTGAACAACCAAAAATTAATCAACATTTTTCACACTCTCTCAGTTTTGAATAGATGCATTAATACATGTTACACACTTCTACTTGGGTCACACTTTTCCCTCTAAGAGCACTGGTTTAAATTTGAACTAAACAAGTACTTAAATATACTTCTATTCTTTCCAACACTTCATATGCCAGTGATCCTTCATTAACTTGACCAAATCAACATAATAATATAACAAAAAAATTATAAACATTATTAAAGTGGACCCATGTAGGTTGGCCATTCCCAAATGCACCAAACAAGCACAAAAACAACTCAAACCTCCATCATCGAGATGACCAAAAGACACAAACACCATCACCATGATTTTTCAAGCTTCAAAATTCATCACACATGTCACATATGACATAAAAACATCATCCATGTTCATAGATAAGATTTCACCAATAAAATTATTCATATCACTAACAAGAAGGCTCATATCCTTCTCAAAACAACTGTTTCCAAGACCATGTCTTCACCTTTAGGCCTCAAGACCATCAAAGAACATATTAACTATATAATTTAACCATGCATTTGAATCACCCTAACATATAGATCACATCCATGTCATCTAGATATCATGAAACATACTTATGTGCAAACCAAACCAACTTTCCTCTTCACCAAATTAAACTACTCATAAATTACTTTTAAGAACTAAACTAGTGTATATCCTTGCTGTAAATTTTAAGAGATCTAAAGGAATTAAATAAGAACAACATTAATACCTCTTCAATCTCCAACTGATAGAAATCATCAGCTAATTCATTGCATGCCACTTCTACTTCAATCTTTACAACAAACCTTCTTCACAAACAAACCTTCTTCTTCACAAACTAAGCTAATAGACCTATCAAATATCATCATCATGAGACAAACCATACACCATTGGAAATTTATATGAATCCTATTTCTATAACACCTTCAATTTCCTTCCAACTCCAAGTGGAAGGCCTTTAAGTGTGTCCATCTCTGCAACTTCTCCTTTATCCTTCTAGGACTCAATAACTAGCATTGAGCTCAACTTTCTCCATCACATAACATGGAATACCTTTATAATTTTTTTCTAAGTACTCATAAACCTCCATAAACCTTCAAAAATAATGAAAAAATCAGAACAATCATATTACCTCATGAAGCTACTGAACACCAAGCTAAATCAAACATCCTCCAGATTTGACCCTCAAAGATCAAGTCATAATTTCTTCATCCTTTATCAATTTTTTTTGATATACCATTATAAATCTCTTTGAACCAAGATCATAGCACAACTTGAATCAAGTTCTAAATCCACATGTAGCTCTTAAAATTCCAATTTTACCAGCAGATGCTCCAAATTGCCCCAAAAACCAATCTTCGTAAATATGGCTCACTTTTCCATTTTTCACCTCAACCATGATCTGAAAATATCATGGAAATATAGAAAACCTATAGGGCTAAAATAATATCAATTTATTTCTCAATTTATTTAGAAAACTTTTCCTTAAACTGGAATTCTTCAAAAAGAAGCATTTTTATGTGGGACCTACATACTGTCACATGCTATAATACACCTTTTTGGAAATATGGAGGATTCCTCTATAACCTCAAATCATATATTTGGAAAACCAATCAAGGCAGAATCAATATGATTAATTTCCTCCGAGTCACTTTTATCTAGGGTTTAGCTAGGGTTTGAAAGCAACTTATCTTCTTAGCTATCGTTCATAAAATCAAGATGATAAAACCACCTCATTATTTTTGATAAACCTTATTATTTCCATGGAAAATAATAAAAAATATATTTGGGTACCATGAAAAGCATAGAATTCACAATGAGCATCAGAAGGTCAAATTTTACCTCAAAATCACACTCTGGAAAGCCCGATTTTTCCAAAAGTGACGTACCTTGTAAATATTCTTCACTTTGACCTGAAAAATTGTCATGAAGCATCATGACAACATCCTATAGATTTCCATGATAAATATCTAGCTCAATTATTCCTAGAAATCTCCAACCAATCTCATTTATCTGTGCTATCTTACATGTTTCCACCTTCTTGCTTCCCAAGGACCTCATACACGAACTAAAACTTTGAGTACTGACCTGAAACTCTTCATAAAATTCACATATATTGTAACCATACTACTACCATACTTGGATAAGATTGATTATCTCTAATTATTAAGTTACCATACCATTCCACATGCTCTAGGATTAGGAATAGGCATACAATGACTTGACTCAACCATGACATCACATGAACCAACCTTTTTGACCACATGAAGACTCTTAGAAACCTTTGACACACTGTATGGAGCATGCTTGACATCATTACAACCTTTGAAAAAATCTAGAGATCTCATACTATGATTATGCAAGATAGAACCATACCCAGGCAACATGACAACTCACTAAATCTAGTCACTACCAATCAACCTTCATGTTTGACATCTAACAAACACCTCATGGAGACTCACATGAACTCATGAAACCATTTTTCATCAATGGACTTGACATCAATGAAAACAATGACACACAATGGCCAACATAATCCTCATACTATCCCACTCAAATAAGAGTTTGAATTCTTATGCATTAATGGCATTAAACTACCCTGGTCTGGTAGTTGAGAAACAATCACCTAAAAAAAGTTCCATGTCCTTTGCTAAGTTGGCAATTTAGTCTTCACTTACCACTTTGTAATTTTCTGCCTCCATTTCCATTTCCTTGAGAAATTTATCTTTGCGCACAGAGCTATGGAAAGATCTATTAACTTTAGGTTTAGTCCATTGTGCAATCATGAGCACCATTTATTTATACTATGTCGAAACTTATAATCCCCTACTTCGTTAAAAGACCTTACACATAATTTTGCAGTCCCTATCATATTTTTGATACACACCATCTATTACACTCCCCATAGTCCTTAATTTTTCACAATATCTTAGTGTACTTCCATGTAATATCTTGGCATGCCTTTGCACTTAGCTAACCTATAAAATTCTTGTGTGCACTCTAATAATTCATGTAGATACTTGAGTTTTCCGTGATCCTCCTGCATCAATTATTTACTATCTCTTGCATGTGAATATACCACACATAATGAATGAATGACATGTAGACACTTAATCACACACTTTGGGTATTATTTAGTCCCGATCTCATACTACTATTCACATGGTTTTTGAGTGAAGAAAGTACTAATTAATCCCAGTCTCTTAGCTATTTTTATTTACTTTTTGTCATAATTCCTGAACTTCAGTCCATATATGCCTAGTTTGTTTTTGTCACTTTCCTTCATTTTAGCCTTGATTGGTGTGCCCAGGCCTGAACTAGGGCTCCCATGGTGCCCTAGTCCTAGTCAGGGTGCCGTGATCCTTTTTACGCTTTCCCACTACTTTTTGGGATCTTTCTAGTCGTTTGAGCATTCTATCTTTTTGGTGGTCGGCCTTTTTGGGGTTAATTAAAAAATTAGAAAAAAAGAACCATATAAACAAAAATTTATGAGACCATAATGAGGGACCAAACACTAGGCACTACTATCATCATCTAAGGTTGCATCCATGTAGAACTCATTTTTATCCATCTAGCTCATCACAAGGGACAAGGCTGGCTCATATGCATCATAGAATCATATGAGGGAAGTTTATTTTATTGCATCTACCATTCTAATATCTAATAAATCTGATTATTAGATATTACTATAGTTCTTTATTTGAAAAAAATACCTTGGTGATTATAGGATGAATAAAGAATGACTATGGGACACGACACTAATTAGTCCAAAGGTTGTAGTGAAACACCACAAATGATATGCAATTTTTCAACATACTTGCATTTGACAATCTAGCTACATAACAATTAAAAGGGTGAAGAGTGACACATTGAAGCTCAACCATCTTGACTTCCATTATACGCTTCTATTTTCCTTTACAATTTTCTAATATAAATGTGCACATATAATACAATTAGATAACAAATAGATGAAAAAGGATAAAAATACCACTCCTCATTCACACAAATGTGCCATGTAACCGCACATATTTTTCAAGATTATTCCATATAGCCATACATCTTCATGAGAATATTACTAGCAGTTGCTCCTCCATAGGGAACAAGTATAAGCCATTATTAGAGAAACAACAGTCACTGCAAGAGGGGGCAATGAAACATTGTAATAGTACAAGAAAATTATAGTAATTGTAATTGTAATTATTATAATGGGAACTGCTCGTAAAATTCGTTGTGAAATATTTGTTGTGTATCTTCAATTGTGAGTGAGACCTGTATTAGCATGTGGGCAAATTCTTCAAGTTTTTACTGGGTGAAATGTAAAATGAAAAGGTCGGCACTGAGATGGTTACTTTGAGTCCATGCATCAACAGAGTCACATACTAGGTAGTGCAAGAAAATGGTGTCATATGTGAACTACGTACAAAAATCAACAATAATTTCTACAATGCTGTAGGACCGAATTATTGTTTTTTATCTACCACTCAACTGTGGATGGCACATATTTCAATACCAACTATAAAACGAAGGAAAGGTTGTCATCATTATCGCTTTACTCTCACTATGGGTTGATTTCACAATATTGAATTGAAGAAAAAACGTCAGGTTTTTCCGCTAGTGAAACCTCTCTATAAGCATCTTGACATATAATTTATTAGTGCTTAGAAATATATTTTCGTGGTGCATGTTATAGGTTCCTTACAAAAACAAGATAAATTGTCTACCCATATAATAAAAATACTAGAATGAATACATTGATTTAAATTCTATATATGGAAACCCCAAAGGCATAAAATAATAAAATCCTCTTTCTCTAGATATTTATAATGGGTAAGTTTCATTGAACTAATAGTACTTCCTATCCTTATCTACACCTTCACGAACTATATACTTGGCATGTCTTGTTATAACAATTATAGACTGAAACTAAAATCATTTCCGGTAATACTTTTAGAAAACACATTGGTTTGTTCATCTCCCTAGTATGAGGTACTACAGAGGCACTGAAGATCTATCATTTTGTGGTAACGTTATCAGCTTGATAAATTTCATCTATGACAGAGAAATATTTATAGCTACAAAGTGGGCCGGGTAACCACATTGTTTTCACAAAACCCTATACAAACAATCCACATATGCCTGCTAAAGCGACAAGACTTAATACACCAGTTACCTTAATCAATCAAACCCGTTAATAAAATATTTTGGACCGTAATTCTGGCAGGCACCTGGGATGGTTGCGTGATGAATATGGGATATAATCAAACATATAAACAACGACATGAAATAAAATAAAGGTCCACATTATATATTTGTCAAGAGCAAATCTTGTGGGAAAAAGGTTTAAACCCACGGGTAATAGCCCACAGAATACCTCAAAACAATATGCAGATTGATTTTCAAAGCAGAGGAATAATAAAGCAAAATTACGGCCTGATCACTCTTTCATGAACATAAGCCCAGAGTTTTCCCAAAACAAACCACATTTCAGAGTGCATTAAAAAGTATATATACTTTGTTAGAATGATGTAAGTGCTCAGTGATTATGTGAGACTGTAGAAATATTTGGCAGCTTACCCCCTATATCAAATCTTCCTTTTAACTCAAAAATTATACAAGTTCCCCTGACGAGGGTGTAATGTTTTGGGGGTTTTGTTCTCCTTCCATGTGAGTGAGACCTGTCTTAGCATGTGGGCAACTTCTTCAAGTTTTTACTGGGTGAATGTAAAAATGAAAAGGTCGGCACTGAGATGTTACTTTGAGTCCATGCAACTCAACAGAGTCACATACTGGTAGTGCACAGAAAAAATGGTGTCATATGTGGACTAGAAAAAATCAACAATAATTTCTACAATGCTGTTAGGACCAATTATTGTTTTTTATCTACACTCAACCTGTGGATGGAAAACTATTTCAATACCAACTATAAACGAGGAAAGGTTGTCCATCATTATCGCTTTACTTCCACTATGGGTGATTTCACAATATTGAATTGAAGAACAAACGTCAGGTTTTGCCCTAGTGAAACCTCTCTATACAATCTTGACTATAATTTATTAGTCTTAGAAATATATTCGTGGTGCATGTTTATAGGTTCCTTACAAAAACAATAAATTGGGTCTACCCCTATAATAAAAATCTTAGGAATGAAATACATTGATTTAAATTCTATATATGGAACCCCCAAAGGCAAAATAATAAATCCCTCTTTCTCTAGATTTTAAATAATGGTAAGTTTCATTAACTAATAACTAATAGTAACTTCCTATCCTATCTACACCCTTCACGAACTATATACTTGGCATGTCTTGTTATACAATTATAGACTGAAACTAAAATCATTTCCGGTAATACTTTTAGAAAAACAATTGGTTTGGTTCATCTCCCTAGTATGAGGTACTCCAGAGGCACTGATAGATCTATCATTTTTTGGTGGTAACGTGGATCAGCTTGATAGATAAATTTCATCTATGACCAGAGAAATATTTATAGCTACAAAGTGGGGCCGGGTAACCACATTGTTTCAACAAAACCCTATACAAACAATCTCCACATATGCCTGCTAAAGCGACAAGACTTAATACACCAGTTACCTTAATCAATCAAACCCCGTTTCAATAAAATATTTTGGACCGTAATTCGTGGCAGGCACCTGGGATGATGGTTTGCGTGATGATATGGATTATAATCAAACATATAACAACGACCATGAAATAAAATATTAAGGTCCACATTATATATTTGTCAAGAGCAAATCGTTGTGGGAAAAAGGTTATAAACCCACGGGTAAATAGCCACAGAATCCTCAAAACATATGCAGATGCTTTTTCAAAGCAGAGGAATATAAAGCAAAATTACGGCCTGATAACTCTTTCATGACATAAGCCCAGAGTTTTTCCTTTCCAAAACAAACCACATTTCCAGAGTTCATTAAAAAGTATATTATCTTTTGTTAGATGGATGTAAGTTCTCAGTTTTATTATGTGAGACAGTGTAAGAAATATTTGGCAGCTAACCCACCTATATAAATCTTCCTTTTAACTCAAAAAAATTATACAAGTTCCCCTGACGAGGGGGTGTATGTTTGGGGGTTTTGTTCTCTTCCATTGTCAGATGAATCTACTTTATTTTGTTCACTTCATATTCCCGGTGTTCTATGCTGTTTATATGGGTCGAAGAATAGGAACTAAATTTCTAAAGATGAAATCACAGCTGAAACTGAAATCACATCAGAAAATACACAGTGGGAAATGGAGCGGAAAAGTACGAACATGTAGGAGAAGGAAGGACAACGGCCAGGTACACAACAGAAGGATACTCACCCACGCAGCAAGCATATCGAATTCTCTCACCCTCTTTCTGCAACTGTCTTCCGCAAGATTTCCTTCTCCTGCAACTGTCGCCACCTCAATATCCATGGCGCCTTTTTCCTCTGCAAATAACTCGGAGAAATCTAAAAGACATTACTATAATTATCAAACAGAAATACAGAAACGACGGAACCGAAGAGAAAACGGGTCAACCACAAAAAACGGTGAAAAAATAGGAGAAAATGAAACAGAACTGGACGGGGTTGAAAAGGAAGGGACTGCACCTCCCAGTAGAAGACGCCTACGACGTAACAAGTACACCTCAGGTGGATAGTGGTAAAAATAAATAGCCACACATCTTTCCGAAGAGTATTCCATGTAAGTAACAGACACTAAATAATAGAATCTTGGAAAATATTTATACAATTTAATTTACTCCATAAACACCTCTTCTATAAGATACTTGAGTTTTAATACAAAATAATATATTGTCTTGAGTTTTAATACAAAATAATATATTGTCTTACTTTCTAAATTTAGAGGTAATATGGTACGCAGTGATGAATTACATGTCATGGGGTGTTTTCTTTCACATATGAATTACATGTCATGACATGGATTTGACTATAGACAACATTATTTTCTAATAGTTTTATGACAAATTCGATCTTAAACTGCATGAATCTAGTGTAGTAATTTTTATCTCTGCGAGGACAAAATTTGCAGAGAACAACCAAATTAAACGTAGGAAAAGAGTGGACCACTTAAACTTTCCAATGAGATGAGGATAATCATTGAGGTCTGTATTTGGTTCCAAGGATCAAGTATTAAAAATCTTAAATATTTAGTAATTATGGACAATAATTATGGACAATTAATAATAATATGTTCTTTTGTTTTCTAAGGTGCGTGATGTTTATGTAAGAACATATCTAAATACCTTGTAAACAAAGATTTCAAACTCACAAAATCAATTCGTAGATATAATGGAGCCACATATAGTAAGATTTTACATTAGAAGTATTAGTTTGGTGCTAAGAAGTGATAGAGAAGAAAAAAGAAAGATAGGAAAAACAAACATATCATCTCGCAATCAACAACTGTTAGTAAACAGAATATTCTTGATTGAAAAATGGAATCAACCATTCTATAAAAAACCCGACTATCTAGACCGTTCATTTTTCATTACATCAATGGTTTGAAAACATCATAATGCACAGAAAAGTCAATATGGACCCTACAACAACAGTTAGTGCATAAGTGATTTACACTTATATAAAAGGGTTTTTTTATTTCAAAATACCATTGACTAATTTTAAATTCATGATAAGTATCTTTAAACTTATTATAAAATTGTGTTTGTGTCATATCTAAAACAATTTTAGGATGTGATTCACACTTTCAAAAACTAATATTTTTTTAATTTTTTTTTTTTTCATTTGGTGAAACTATTTTATTATTTTTCTAAAATTCTTCAATTCTTCAATTTTAAGTCTTCAATTATGTGTTTTTCTTTTTATGGGAGTCTACTAGAGAATAAAAATAATTCATTGTTATTGAGATCTTTAACTCTTTCACGCATTCTCATAGATTTTTCGTAGTATTTTTCTATTTATTTTTAGGTCATTACTATTTTTCCTAGTTAAAATAAATTTGTACTTACTATAGTTGATGTAGGTAGTATTACTATCTCTTATATGATGCTGTTACAAATAGTGTGTGAGTGATTTAAAAAAAAAAAAAAAAAGGTCTTAGCCATTTGAAAATACCTTTGACTAATTTCTATTTTAAGACAAGTCTCTTTAGAATTATTATAAAATTATGTTTGTCGTAAATTTCTTTTTATTAGGTGAAATCCTTGTATTAGTACTAAAAAATTCTTCAATTTTAGATTTTAATTCTTCAATTATGACTTTATCTTTCCTTGGGAATCTATAGAGAATGCCCATAATTCATTATTTTTGGGATCCTCGGCTCTTTCACGTCTTCTTAACATTTCATAATGTTTTTTTAATTAATTTTTATTTCACTAATTGTTTTCCTAACTAAATTAATTTTTTTTGGTTACTTTACTTACTGCAGTTGATGTAATAACATACAAGGTATTATTATTATAGCTAGCACATGAGGTTAGACTGCATGGGGTTAACATTATACAATGATGGTATAGAACGTTCATTCAAAGGGTATTACAAAATACCCTTAATATTAGTTTTACATCTAGTTATTCAATTGATAATACATCTAGTTATTCAATTGATAGTGAATAATCCATTGTTTTCACTATTGGTCCTAGATATTCTTAGACTAAGGGTCTTCATAGTGGTTCTCAACTTAATAGTTTTCATGAGTTCAACAAAAAATGTCATCTTCTTGATTCATTTCAATTGTTGAAAAACGTTTTACATATCTTATTAGCATTTCTTTTGCATGTGCATTCATCAAACCTATCACGTATTTAATTCCAAGTAAAATCCTATGTATTTTACAAAAAAATTTAATTGTTGATCTTAACGGTAAAGTTGGTTGAACGTTCTATAATTTTTTTCATTTCCTATATGTTGTTCATCTTCAGAATTTGGTAACTTTTATTGTTTTTAATATGTTGATAATTTCTAGTAATATATAAGTTTAAATTTGGTATCACATCATCAATAATTAAAAAAATCATTATTTATATATTTAATTGGTGTTTTAGGATATTCAATATAAATTCGTTTAAAAAAGATGACATAATCTTATACCTATTTATTAGTTTCTTTCTTCCATGGATTTTTTGAACTTGTTACCATGTTTTTTCTTTTTTATTTACTAGATGGTGGATGATAGATGATCTTAGTCAACATCTAATTTCTATGGAAGTTACATGTTAAGTTCATTTTTTCACATCCTTTTTGCATTCATTCCCTTTGTTTCTTCATATCCTCAAGTATTAGCCTCCACGGTCTCCTCCCCATAATTATCTAATATATATTAACATAAGATAATTGACATAACAGGAATATTCTATAAATGTTAGGAATATAAGAAATGATGAGAAAAAACTCAAATCTTAAATAGTGATAACATATTTCTCAAAGGAATAAAAAAAATTCAATATAAGACAAAGATACACTAAGAATGTTATATCAATGTGAGAAACATAAAAAAGTGCTCAATTGTCATATGAAATTTCTTAAAAGAGTAAAAAATTTGTATTCTTTAAAAGTAATTAATTTTTTTGTGAATATTATGAGGTGAAAGAGGAGGATAAAAGAAAGCTAAGAAAGATGAAATATTAATTCCACAAATAATAAACCATATATTTGTAGTAGGGTCATTTACATTCTAATGTTACTATTGGAGCTCAAAATTGCACCCTTTCGTGAGTCCTAGACAACCCATTTCATGTGGATGGTGAAGCATTTCCTGAGGTAATCCTTACCTCCCAAGGTGCTCAGAAAGGAGTTAAGAGGGAAAGTCTGTCCAACATTTGGAGAGAGGTGGCTAAATGGGTTAACATGTATTTTATAAGTGAAAAATAGTCATCTATGCTAGGTGGATATTCACTCAAAATTCTCATTAATTTAAATAAAGCCTACACCAACCCTGTACTCAGGGTGAATTTACCATAATATTTGGCTGATGAAGTTATCAAAGTAGGCCAAAAATACAAGAAAAAAGGAGGAAAAGAAGTGCTAAGCACCCAGGGCTCATTCAATTACTTTTCTCGCATCAATTTTTTAATAGGCTGAAGTGAAGGCTTGAGCGTATGAATATGGGGGAGGGTTCTAAGCCAAAGCATTTAAAATGGGTCATCTTCCATACCTCAATCCACTATCAATTTAGATTCTTGCCTTCCACAAGACAATGTGGAGGAACATGGCAGTGAGTGGCAGGTGGAGGAACATGGTTCTCAGGAGAATGTGGAAAAATCCGGTAGTCAAGTGAGCCCATCTTCTAAACCTTCCAGTTCTAAGGGTAAGGATACTTTTCATCTTTATTCTTTGATTTTACTATGGCCATGACGGTCCTATATGTTGCATAAACACGGAAGTTCTCGACTGATGGTTTTTGATGTTGATTCTGCTCCTATTCAAAAAGATAAGGGTGAGGCACACAGCTTGGATGTCCCTTCTAACAAATCATCAGATGTTATATTCACTATAACTATCCCTACCTCGCAGAGCTCGAATATGCCCACATCTTCATATATAAACTCAATAGCTCCAAAAAATGTCTTCTCTACCTGAAGCATAGATTCGTGCTCTGGAATCAATTGCAATGGAGATTGGTAGCCATGGGTTATGTGAAGTTAATGTGCCACGAGGTTATTTTGAAGAGATTGCATTCCTTAAAAAATAGTTGAAAGGTATGAAAGAAACAAATCTATCTTTGCAAACTTAATTTACCCAACGAACAATAAAAAAAGGTCAAAGAAATCACAGCTTTACAAGGAGAAATTAGCATCCTAAAGAGAAAAAGAGATATAGGTCTTAGAATTTTGAATGATATCAATCAATTATCTCTTTAGAACTCGGGATTAAAGAAAGAAAACAAAAATTTAAACAGAGAGATAGAAATAAGAAAAAATGAAAAATAGAAATTGCAATCTCTTTTGGACTCTGTTCGTCCTTTAGCCTGTAAGCTCCTGTCTTGTCGGAAACCATACTTGACCTACAAAATGTTTGTTCAGGAACAATTTTAATCTTGGAAGTTATTTAGGTTGTATTTTTAGGAGCCTTATGAATCTTCTGATGGTAATAATTATCTATCCATTTACAAAACAAGTACCCCTCATATTCAGAATCTGCTCTATGAGTTATACCTCCATAACATGTTAGTATCCAATGTCCCTAAACTCTTCATTAAATTGTTTTTGGGGGATTTTCATTTAAAATATTTTCATTCCTTGCTTTGGAATCAGATTGTGGGGTGAGCCGATGGATATCTTCTATCAAACAGCTCACACGATAGGATTCTATATTTTGCCTACACATCACAATGATGTGGCTATGTGAAAGAACTTTAGATCTCTTTACTACCAAGATGGTATTGGAAAGAATACTTCGTGAATACTATTGAAATGTGTGGAGGAATTCAAAAATTATAGTTAGCAACACTATGGGGCAGCAAGGCAAGCCTGTGATAGGAGGTGGGACACCTTGAGTTTACCATTAAAGAGAGGAGAGGTTATTTCACCTCAAAATTTGAGTTGGAGTTTCAGAGGAGGAGATGCACTCATCACCATAATTCATCAATTATCAAAAAATAATGATAAATAGTACACTGACGAATGGGTGGGACTGCAAGTAAGGCCACCTCTTCTCCTTAGCCCAACTATAACTTGGAAAAATAATGTGGTCCAACCCAATGATATTTTCATAGCTTGGGTCGAATTAATTTCAAATACTCCAAGATGTAAAGGTACCAAGAAGCAATATGTTGACCAATTTAAAGAGTATGAAATGGCCTAATAGATTGGTCACAGGGGAAGGGCGTAGATGAGTTACATTGGGACATGGAACAAGTAAAGTGTAGAGGAAATGATGAGTACATTATTTGGCTTATTTATATCGTTCATATGATTGATAATTTTTCATTTAAAGATGATTTGATAAAGCATGGGGATGTTTTGTATAGACATATGTTAGTGAGTTTAATACATTTTCCTTGCTTTTTCTCATGCAACCTGATTAATTGAATAACTTCCTACTAACTACCTTTGTGAGAGAAATGTGGTGATATGTGTAGGAAAATAATGAATGTTTATTTCCAATGAAATTAAGGATCCCCAAGTTTGGAGTTTGAGTTTAGAATTGGAAGACATTTTCCATCTATCGGCCTATAAATATGGGTCTTGCTTCTAGCAGTCTTATAATAATTTATGAGTCTTGATCAATACTGTTAATGGAATACATTAGTGGCAGTGATTTTGGCATATTCTATAACCACCTGTGTCTATATAAAGACTCTTCCTTGAAGAGCAATGTAGTAGTTGGTAATATTTATAATATGTGATATAGCTTGTTGCATTTAGTACTTTTCATTTCCGCACTGAATATGTCATGGAACTTATTTGAATTAATATAAGGAGATACCATTTTTAAAATCTTGATCTGTTAAGATTTTCTCTACCCAAGGAAGAGCAAGGGCCCACTCGACCAAGGAGACATGAGGCTTTTTCATTTACGTACGCATATGGTTTTCTAATAAGTCATAATCACTCAATTCCTTTACTGCAATTTCTATTTCAGTGTGTTTATTTTCCTCATCGAAGTTTCCATTCAGAATGTGTGTTTCCTCTTATGAAAATTCTAGTTAGCGTTTGATTTTACTTTTATTGCAAGTTTTTAGTATGAGTGCAATTTCAATTCTATTCTAAATTCAATTCAATGTTTTCATTTCCACTTTAGTTAGAAGTACAACTTTCAGAATTCATTTTATCATAGTAACGTAATTCCGTAGATTTACATTGAGTTTCCATATATTAGCAGAAAATTCATAAAGATCTAACATAAACCCCCCAATAAAGACCTAATAGTATAACTGGTGACATAGGATTCTATTGCATATAACCTAGGAAATGGCTTTGGTTTGATAATGACACTAGTATATTAATCTATTATTTAAATGATTGGAAGAATATAGCTATCCATCAACTTATATAGGAAAGGAATAAAAATATAATAACCAGTCAAGGTCATAAATCAAGCCCTAAATCAAGGAAAGAACTAGTCATCAAAGTACTAGTCAATACCATAGATTTAGGAAAGAACTAGACATCAAGGATCTAGTCAATACCATAGATCAAGGAAAGAACTAGTCAATACCATAGATCAAGGAAATAACTATACCTAACAACTAGATAATATCCCCTTAATATCTAAATAAGATAAAATAAATATCCACACACATAACTAGGTGAGGATAAATACAATAAAGGTAAATAAAGGACCTAGGTGAACATGAGCTAAGGTAAATACCTACTCTAAGAGATTTTCTTTGGACTAAGTTAATTTTTATTTATGTTGATTGGCATTCCTACAATGGAATATAAGTAGTGTAATAGTATGATTTCTTCATTATTATTTTGGACATTAATTTCAACATCTATTTGATTATCAAATGTTAATTCATTATTAAATTTAATGTTTATTTGAAAATCTTTTTTAAAAAATCTTTTCATGAATAATTCAATAAAAAAGTGGTAATGTCTTGATCATGATGTGGTAGTGTTTGTGTGTTTTATTCCTTAATATATTTTTTCAAGACCAACACAATGGTGCAACTAAATCGATTCCATTTGTCAAAAATTAGTGAGAAAATGGTAGAAAGTATAATGAAGTTACTAATCAATCCAAAGTATATAAAAATGTTTGAGATAAAAACCTTGAAAATGATAGCTATCATTATATTTTGCAACGATAATTATTCTTGAATTTGACTTCTATTTGATTGTCATTTAGAAGTGTTTTTCTGCCTTAGAGAATTTGACCAATAAATTGTGATGTAATTTTAGTATGGTGGAGTTCAAAGCCCATGTTTATTTACTGACATGATTATTTTGAGCTTGACACAATGGTGTCAATAGGTGAATGTAATTTTAGAAGGTAGTGGAGTTAGCAAAATGTGATATGTGAGAATTAAAAAATAAGAGCCTTTAGATCAATATCTCTCATTATATCTCATAGAGTATTTAAGAAATTTAGACTAGTTATTTGGTTGAAGAAAGGTTATATAGTCTTTATATGAATATATTTTGTATTTTAGTACAACGGATAATATGAATTTGTTATGTGGTCCTATAGTATCCTAAATTTTATCTGTTTCCATTGATTTTATGGCTTGATTAATATTTGTTAGATGACCACATGATTTGCAGAAATGAATATGTAGAAATTTGAATAGAAAAATAATTGTTTACATCTAGATAGAGATAAGATAAATATACAAAATACAAAACATGCAAGAGATGAACACAAGATTTATGTGGTAAAACCCCAACTGAGTGCTTAGAGAAACATCCACGGTGCAAGATATAAATCTTTTATTAACTCCAGATGAACATATTACATGCAAATTCATTATGAGCTATTTTGAATCTCCACAAAAAAATAAATACACCTAATTTGCAAGTACATTTAGGATTCCTTCTCCTAAAATATAACGGAAATGCACCATTAAAATTTTCCTTCCTAAAAATAGAATTCAGTTAAATTCATATTTTTAGAAACAAGGGATTGAATACTTAATTTTTTCTTCAGGGACACTGCCTCCAAACCCCCACCAATGGGGCTCCATAACAGACCCCATGGGACATGAGTGGGGGTGTGTACCCCTTCCCCCTCGCTTCAGGATGATCATTATCTTCATTTATTATAAATTTCTTGGTTTTGGATGAGCAGAAAAAGTATAAACAATTTATTATCAGTTCCTTATGATTCTATGCAAGTGTATTAAAAATTTTATTTTTCGTACGTTCATTCAACTATGCAAATAAAAGCAATGTAAAAGAAACAGTAGACAACTCATCGCATAAAATAATTGTTTATAGTCATAAGGAAATTTTGTACAAGTTCCCCACACAAGACGTGAGATATATAAATATGGAAAGAAATAATTCATATATATTTGAAACTAAAAACATAAGGAAGAGAAGGGGACTCTTCATTTCCTGAGAGATGAATCCCCTTACTCAATGATCCACTGTTGATCCAAATTTCTCCATCTTCGGCTCCAAAACACCGTAAAGAGAGGAAAAATGAGTATTAGAGCTCAGGGTTTTCTCTAAGCTTCAATATTTTTCAATTTCAAATGTATTTGCATTCTTTCACTAATGAAGGATTATCAAAAAATAAAGACTGGAAGAAGAAAAAAATGTTTCAGCACTCTTAATTAATGCATCTACAGGAAAAAAATGAAGAATATGATTACAGTTTCCCTTTAACATTTTTTTTGTATTTGAAGTATTATGTATCAAAATGTCAACAAACAAATTACAAATGTGAATTGAGTATCATGCATTTTTCAGTTGTGTATGCATCATTTAAGAGTACTAAGGAGAAACAATTTTTTGCATTAGTAATCAGAATACTAAAATAAAATACATGTATCATGAAACCAAAAAAGGACAAAATAAATGCTCATTAACCTCTTTCCTCTCTAACATTTTTCAAAAAATGGACAAGGTTATTTATTTCAAGAAAGGGAAACATTCTGAAAATGCCATGAAAAATCAGATATACAGTTTTCCTTAACTTTTTTCCAAATTTACTAAGCGTGAAAAACAAGTTGTTGCAACAAATGATGCAACATCACATTCTAAAAATATAAAATGAAAGGAAAAATATTTCAAAGCATGATAAACACAAGAGTTTCTTGTTTCATTTCTTTCATTCATATACAACAATGAAAAACCAGAGATGCGTGAAAAATCAGGAACAACTGAGTTTTTCTTTTTTCTTTTTATGAAAGGATTAAAGGAACCAAAATTTCAGAGTTTTCTTCTAAATATAAGGAAGTGTGAAAATGAATATTTTTTTTTTTTCTAACAAAGGAGCAGAAACTAGTGAAGTTTCAACTAAGCCCATATGACAAAATAATTAATGTGAAATACTACAGAAGTGTAAAATATCACTTACCACGATTCCAGAGCTCAAACATTGAAGCCATGACAAAGTTTTAAAAATTGGGTCAAGTTAGAAACCACAACAGAGCTTGAGTGAGACCAAATCTGAGCTCACCTAGACATTGAAGAAAAAAAAGAAATGAGCCCACCAATATGAGGGTTGAGATGAGTATAAAACCCCTAGAAAATTATGAAATTATAGCCCAGCTGGATCAGACCATGGCTGAGTTCACCAAACAAAGCTCGAGCCCTCGAAGAAAACACAACCGATTTTTTTTTAAAAATGGGTTGTTCTAACCACATCTCAAAATCATACTCAAATTTGAAATAATGAAATAGAGCTTGAACTCAAGTGGAGAAAAACTAAGTCCGAGATGATAGAAAACACAACGACCTAAGTACAATAGGGTTGATCTCTTAAAGCTTGGGTCGAGCTAAGAAACACAACTTGAACTATTAAAATTGTGGCGGCCACAAAAAAAATGGTGTGAAAACTCTAGAAACAAAATCATGAAAATATCAAGCTCATGCAAACTAGACCTACCTATAAACAAGTTAGAAAACATTGCAGGGCTGGAAGAAACCATGGTAGAGCAATAAAGAAAACCACAACGAGATCGAATAGGAAAATTATGATGAATAAGTGCTCGAACAAAGAATAATGAACTCAGAGAGAACCAGGGTCAAGTTAGATGAAATTCATGGATGAGTAGAGGGAAATGAAGATCTCGAACTAGTAAATAAGAGTGGCAAAGTAAGACAAATAGTGTTTCATAGAGCTAGAGAAAATTACACCAAATCTTGAATTGATAGAAAATTTGAGCTTGACCTCCTAAACCATAGCGGCCATAGAAAGTTCATGGGGTTTCCACAAGTGAAGCCTCCAAAAAAAAAGAAAAATCCAAATGAACATATGTTTTACAGTTTCAACCTTAATAATTAGGTAAACTAAGTGTTCCCTAACCATGGTTAGTTTTGACCATGGCTAGGGTCATTTTGTTTTTTTAATCATCTTTTCCAAGTGCCCACGTGGGTTAAGCTATGCAATAATTTTAATTATTATAATTATTTGCAACATGGAGGGGGGTAAATCATGTTTTTCCCAAGGTCAGAATTAATCAAACAATTAGCTCATGTATGCACCAAAATCCAAAAAGGAGACCAACATTTCCTTAGTTTTTTCTAGAAGCCAAAAATGATTTCCTTAATTTTTATGAAAAAGGGAGGTTGACCAAGTTCAAAAAAGTATATTATGCCATGCAAACTCATATTTCCACTTTTTAAAATTGTTTTTAGTAATACTCTTATGATTATTATTATATAATTGCAATTTCACTACAAGGGCCAAATTATGCATTTAAGAGCTAGAATTAGGTTTTTCTTCAACTAGTCTCTAGCTGAATCTTCAAACTCAAAGTTGAAGCGTTCCATTTGAGAGAGGGAGTTGAGCCACTCTTGATTTCTAAAATCCAACTGAGGTGAAATAAAGTGTTGAGCAGTTCCAACTCCACTTCTCTTCTTATTCCATTTCCCTTCTCTATTCTATATGTACCCATGTTTTTGAGCATTTGAGGGGGAGATATGATTTTCTCATGCCCAGGCTATGCCTGATTTTTTACTCCGACACCTATTTAATGCAATTAAAGACTAATTTCCTCCATTTATAATCTGAATTGAAGTCTGTTACATGAGTTCCTTGATATTTTTAAGTGAATGTCTTATCTCCTTTACATGTTTATGAATCTTATCACCTCCATTTAGGTGTTTGAAGCTTTCACAACTCATTTTAAGTACATATATAGTTTTTTGGTAGGTTGGAAGTTGAAAATACCTCGGATTTTCCCTCCCATGTTAGATTATTAACTGGTTAATGGATTTTGTGAGATTATTTTTTGAAAGTAAATCAAAGAAAAATGAAGTGATATTTGTAGGTATTTAAGAGTCTAATAGTGTTTCTTGTGCAACCATACATTTCCAAAACATTGATGTGTCACCTTACTTTACCTATTTCTGTGAGTTTATATTATTTCTCTCCTTTATCTATAGCAAGAAAATAGTTTAGGTGACAGATCCAAGGAACCATCCCTCTCTGGAGGTTCTTTTCAATTTTATTCACCCACACTCTGAGAAGATCCCATTTTATTAGTTGAAGAGAAGGATTGCTTACACTTCTTCAACAGAAGGTGATCTTCATATTTGATAATAGTTTTTGGCATGTTCAGTGGGACCTTACAAAAGTTTCCGAAAGTATTTGATGTTTTTTTGGCTAATATCATACCAACATTTCAGACACGAATATTCAACATTGAGCAACAAACCAATTCCTCCATATTTACGTATTTTTATAAGGTTATGCAATCATTATTTTAGACCCTCATTAGAGTTCCCATTCTTGAGAGCATTATTACTCCCCTCCACCTTCTTTGTCCTAAAATCCTCCTCCAAATCAGCATTATAATCCTTATCAGAATGAATATGCCCATGATCCAAACCTTACTAATCAATATGGTTATCCTTATAATCATTGTGTTGTTCAAGAATAAGAATATGTAGATTATGGAAACAATTCCATGCCTAACAATGATTGTTAAGGAAGAATTTAGAAGATGGAAAATATGTTACAAGTTTTCAAGGAGCGTATATAAATCATACATGCATTAGAGGATAATGCACATAAGATTGAGTAACCCTGTGAATGGGAAAATCCCACATATCTCCCATATTAGCATATGATTCCCATTCTTTGTCAACCTAAACCTCGATCAAATTTTCAAGTTCCTTACTCTCTTGAAGCCTCTCTTTCCATTAATTCTCCTCCAAAATATCTTACACATCCCCTCATACTCCCAAGGCCATTTTGGAATGATATTAATCATTAAATTAGTTTGGAATATCATCCAACTGAAGATCCAAGAGAGGAATCTCTAAGGCAAAATATGATAAATTGGAGCTCAATCTTCGACTTCAAAGAAATTCCACAACTAGTTAATCCTAAAATAGAGGAGTGAAAGAAAGAAGTTAAAGGTACAAAGAAGCATAAGAAATACAACTAACAAGAAAAGGTTAGACAAATTTTTCTCAAATCTCTCAAGCTATAAAGTAGAGATAATTTTTTGAAAGAGCATATAGATGTTTTTGAATATTAGATCAATAATCTTGAGCTTACATCATATTATAGTAAAGAAAATAATTCAGTAACAATTGTTGATTGGTGTGTTTCTGTTATAAAAGATAAGAATGTGTTAACCATGCAAGAAAATATGCTGACAAGTAAAGATCATAAATCAGAGCTGAATAAAGAGAAATTTTAGGGTAAATCTGAAGAAGGATTATAAAATCTGTTAGATTTTCCTTTTGATAAGGACCGCGGTGTTTTCAGCCTAGAAAATTATTTTCTAAATGATAATAATCATAATAATGAGGAAGAAGAAGTAAAACACAGTTCAGATCAACTTACAAACAATCATACAGAGGAAGAAATCAACAAAGCAATTTAAACTCAAAAGGAATTTAAACATGCCGAGTTGTGAGGATCATAGCAATTTAAACTCAAAGAGGAAGTGTTTTTAACACTAGTGTCATCCATGAGAGATAGGAAGAAGGGATTCCAAGTGAGAAATATGTTACAACTAAATGCCATGATCCTCATAACTCGGCATGTTTAGAACTTGCTACACTTTTAGAAGGTTGTAGCGATACACCAAAACATCATTAGTCGGTGCAATAAACCAGGAAGGGCATTAAGATTTCAAGGAGGATGAGTTTGAGATCTCAAATATATTATTTGAAGAAGAAGAGCATATGGATACAAAAGTGGAAACAAAAATTTCCATGCAATAACAAACAACCTCAAGCTAAAATCAGCTTGCAAACATCTACCAGGAAGAGGAAATCCAGGTAACATGGAAGATCATAAATTTCACTTTATCAACTATGAGAAAACCATGTCCAATCATGTAATTGGAAATTCTAGAGACAAATAAGGATTTGTCATCAGTTTTTCTTAATTCAAAGCATAAGAAAGAGCTTGATGTTGTCAAAACTCAACCCCAATATCTCCAAATGCCAATTGCAGATCCTATAAAGGTGTTTATCCTTTTATGGACTAATATTTTGAGAAAATCAAAGGTGTAAACAATGTTTTTACTTTTATCACTTAATCTAGTTGCAAAATTTATCTCATAGCCGCATTTTATGAGAAAAGGAAATTATTTTTCCTAACCAATATGTGGTTTTGTTTAACTATATTTTCTCTCTTTAGATTAGGATAGGTTAGCTATAGTTATCTTTTCCTCAAAGTTCCTATGCACATTGCTGATGTTTTTTTTTATTTCAATAACTGGCTACCCTCTTTTTTTTTAGCCTTGGTAGGATTTATATTTTTCCTCCATGTGCATTTTTGTACCCTTTTTCGTGTTGCTTTTTAGTAGGTGTGGACAATTTTCACTATTGAGGATAATTTTTTACCTTGGGCATTCTTGGTTACTTTTATGCGGAGGTTTTAGATTGATTTTCATGGCTCAAAGTGAATAGATTAGAGGGTTCTTAGTGATTAATAATAAATCAATCCAGCAAAGCTGCCAAATATGTTGACCATTTTTTGTCATCATAGTAGAGGGGAATACCAAATTTTTACATATTCGTTGTTTTTAGTAAATGAGAAAATGAACAAGGTAGAACAAGGTAGGAATCAAGTTACGAAGTGCCCATTCCCCATATAGGATTACATTCTATTTTTTTCATTTTCACCAAGATCATGCATCAATGCTTATGAACTGTTGCAAGTTTTTGATAAAGATGGGAATGACATCATAAATTGGAAACAAACATGCTGGAATAAGCAGGAAATTAGGTTTCAAAGTGAAAAAATTATTATGGAAGTAAGTTGCAGCTTCAAGATGATGATTATCTTCATTTCTTATAGTTTTCTTGGTTTCAGATGATTAGCAAAGGTACTAACAATTTATTATTGATTCCTTATGATTATATGAAATTGTATTAAACAATTGATTTTTTAGATGCTCATTTAGCTATGAAATTAAAATCAATGTACAAGAAACAATAGACAACTCATTGCATAAAATAATTTTTTATATTCATAAGGAATTTTTGTATAAGTTCTACACACAAGCCGTGGGATATAACTATGGAAAGTATAGACACAAAATCATGCACATGGGTACATTTCTAGGTCCTAAAAGCATACTAGCATTCATATGAGTACTAAGCAAGAAAACTATTAATTAAGGAATATATTTCTCCTCTTTTCTTTATTTCCTATTTTCTATTTGGTCCTACACACCCTACAACCTAGTCGATATTTTAGGTATTTGTCTTTTATGAATTTGGACACGAGCACCTAGGCGCCCTTGTCCCCTCTAGGTGCCCCTAACATTCTTTCACCTTACTCACTATTTTTGGCCATCTTTTATATTTTTAGTATTTTTTTCAACTTATGGGTCATCCTTCTAGTTATCAATTACAAAATTCAAACAAGGGAATCATATAAATACATAGTAATGTGTTCAAAATAAAGAACCAAACACTAAACATTACTATCATCACCTAATCTTGCATCCAAAAGGCACCGAAATCATTCTAAAGCATCAATTTAAGGGAAAAGGGTTACTTCAAATCTACATACATAGCATAGGAAGGGGAAGTCCATTATATTCCATCTACACAATCTACTACATTTCTACATTTAGCTAAACCCTGATATTAAGCACAACTTGCAAAAGGGCATCCTAGGGCATGTTTCTTTCACACACTCACAAGAAATACATGGATTTTGAGATGTAGTGTAGTGTCCAGTCATAAGTTCAGATTCTGGGTGACTGTCAGGGTCAATCCGATTTCCCATTCTACATTTTTCTATTTAGGTTTGATGTGGTTTGCTGGTATCTGTATGTGAAATTATTTGTTATAGGTTACAGGTACCTTTAGCGATCAAGGAATGAATATCAAGCGATTAACAAGAATCAATAGGAAATACCTTATGACACAAAATAAATCATTTTCTAATATTTTAAAAATCAATTTGACACTCAAATCCAAACACTAGCACCTAGACGCATCTACCCTACAACGGGTTCCCTTATTTGGATCTATTATTGAGTTTCAAAAATTACACTGAGCAGTGAAGACTATGTCTACAGTCTATTTAATACTTTTTTACGAAGAAATCAGCTAAGTCCTACTATCTTCTTCTCTTGCTTGTGGTTTTCACATCACATGTTAGTTTTATTTTGTCATTACTGTATTTTAAAATTTGTACATCAGTTATTAGAATAAGGTATTATACAATAGAAATTTAATCCAAATTAAATTAATTCATTTACATAACCCATCACTCGAATCTAACCTTCCTTTCCTTTTATTCTCATCACCCGTAGTAGTGGTTTGGGAACCATTGAGTACATTAAAATTCCTCCCTTTGATTGTAAGTTCTCTAAATCAATGGATGAATCTCCCAACCCTTTTCTTAACTCAAACAATGTCCCTCTTGATAATATTTAAGCTTTTCATAGTGCACATTCGTATGATGAGAATACTAATGTTGATCAAGAATAACTAGACAAACTAACCATTTTTTGTCAAGTGTTGCAAACCAAACCTTTACATGTTCCACATGTTATCAATTCTTTACTTTCTATTAAACATTCTCTAGATGTTGCTTCTATTCCTCTTGTAGGTTCTTCCTCAACTTGCATGGCCTCCACCCAACCCCTTAACATTCCTACTTCCATTGTTACCACCACCGCTCATATCATTACTCCCAATGCCTCTAATACAAAACTTTTTTCCTCTTTAGGAACTCAAGACGTAGCTTCTTTATATCAAGATATGCAAATTCAAATCCATCAACTACAAAAAGCTACTTCACATTCCTCTCCATATCTTGATTACTTGTTACTCCTTCTTACCTCTTTTACACCTGACATTTCCACTTACCAATTGCCTCCTAACTTCGTCACCCTTAAGCTTCTGACCTTCAATATCCATTTTGACCCTCAAGAGAATGTCTGATATTTTCATGTGGTAAGCCTTGACTATTCGGATGATCATACATTGCTAGCTAATTTATTTCCTAGAACTCTACAAGACTACACCATGTGTTGGTTTTATGATCTACATGTTCATTTAGTAACTTCCTTCACATACTTAGCTGACACTTTCCTTACACATTTTTCTATCAATGTTGACACTAATATTTCTTATGCAAAACAAATCAAACAAGTCTCTAATGAGCATATAGCATACTATGTTTTATGTTATGAGAACAACCTTTCTAAGATGACTAATGTACTCATCGATTCTAAATTACAATATATTTTTACTTAAAGTATCTTAGCTCGACTTTAAGAGAGTGTTATCTTTGATACCTCTCCTTTATTTAATCAATCATGCCTTATACTCAAAATGTGTGAAGGAAAAATTTAATCCATGGGAAAATTAAAATATTATGACAATGCTTCATCATCATCTTTTGATCAGTTTCAATCTAAATCTACTTTCAATCCATCTCCTAAACCCACTAAAGAAAAAGCCACCATTAATTTTGTTTCCAAACTTGAAAATCTGTAATTGCGACCTCCAACATGTACTTTTACCAAGATACCTTATGCATCTCAGTTTCTATTTACACAACTTATTTTAATAAACCTTATCACTTTTCCACTGCTACTCAATCTCGATCCCTCTCACCCTCGTGGCCATAACTTTGAGTAAAATGCATGATGTGATTATCGCCAATGTGTTGGCCATTTTACTAATCATTGTTTCAATCTCAAGAATATTATTCAATATCTCATTGAAAACAATGCACTCGAGCTCTTTGAGCCATCTACTTCTCAGTTGGTCAATGATAATAAAAAGTTAAAAATACTTAAAGACTCTTTTCCCAAGAATGATAATAAAAATTATGATTTTTTTGCTAATCACGAAAACATATCGAGTTGTGCCCTATCCTTCATTGGGGTACCTTAATTTTTTTTTCATTTTTGATGATACATCATCGTCAGCCATTACATTTTCAGATCACTATCATCATACAACATTATCTTCTGATTCATTATACATCAACGCTTCTATCGGTTCATATATGTAGTCAATAACACTATGATCTATCTAGTAGCTGTTATTAGTGTGTGCTCAATTGCACTTATTATGGTTACCAAATGTCCAATATTTGTTATCACTTATCCAATTCCTAATTTTTTTCACCCCTAACCTTTTTCCACCTCACTCACTCTTTTTGGGCCTTTTTTTTTAATCTTTCGGGCATCTTTTTCACTTATGGGGTGTCCTTCTAGTTGTCAATTATGAAATTCAAATAAGGGAATCATATAAATAAATAGTTATGTGTTCAAAATTAAGGAACAAGCACTAAGAATTACTATCAACACCTAATCTTGCATCCAAAAAGCACTAATAGAACTCTAAAGATTCCATCTAGCATCTATTCGAGGGCAATCACTACATCAAATCTGCATACACAACTTAGGAAGGGGGATTTAGTTCTATTCCATCAACATGTACTACTAAATTACGGAATTTAGCTATAACCCACTATCAAGTATGACTTGCACAAGGGCATCCTAGAGCATGATTATTTCACACACTCATCAGAACTACATGGAGTTTGATATGTAGTGCAACACTTGGTTATAAGTTCACTTTCGAGGTAACTGTTAGTGTCATTCTGACTCCCCATTATATATTTTCCTTTTTAGGTTTGATGTGGTTTGTAAGTATGTGGAGGTGAGATTATTTCTTACAGGTTACAGGTACATTCAATAATCAAGGAGTGAATATAAGGATATCAATAGGAATCAACAACGACAACCTTGCGACACACAAAAAAGTAGTTTCTGATCTTTTAGATAGTCACTAGCGCCGAGGCACCTCTTCCTTACACTAGGCCCCCTGGCCTAGCTCTATTCTCGAGCTCTAGAATTTTCACTAAGTAGTGATGACCTTGTCTACAGTATGTTCACTACTTTTACCTGCCTAGATCACTTCTTGTTTTACTCAGAAATTAGCTAAGTATTACTATCTCCTTCTCTTACTTAGGGTTTTCATATTACATGCTAGATTACTTGTGTCATTACTATATGTTAAAATTTTTACATCATTTATTATAATAAGTTACTCTGCAATATATATTTAATCTAAATTAAACTAAATCAGAAAAAAAGATTTCATATATATCTAGAACTAAAAACATAAGGAAGAGAGGGGAACCTGTCATTTCTCAAGAGACTAATCCCCTTACTTGATGATCCACTTTTGATCCAAATTGCTCCATCTTCAGCTCTAAAACACCTGAAAGAGAGAAAACAAATATTATTAAAGCTCAGGGTTCTCCTTAAGCTTCAATATTTTACAGCTTCAAATGTATTTACATTGTTTCACTAATGAAGGATTATCATAAAATAAATACCGGAAGAAGAAAAAATTTATTTCAACACTCTTAAATAATGCATCTAGAGGAAAATATTACAAAATATGATTACATTTTTCATTTAATAGTTTTTACATGTGAAGTATTACATCAAGATGTCAACAAACAAAACACACATTAGAATTGAGTATCATGCATTTTTCAGCTGTGTATGCATCATTTAAGAGTACTAGGGAGAAACAAATTGTTGAATTAGTAATTTGAATACCAACAACAAATCCATGTATCGTGAAACTGAAATATCCCTTGTGGGACACCACTTAAAAATGCACAAAATATAGAAAACTTATAGCAAAGTAAAATACTAATTTATGCATATTTTTACAGTTGGGACAACGAACTAAAGAAACTTGATATTTGCCAAAATGTCCACCTAAAATAATTGAAAATTTAAATAGAGCTTCATATTATTATAAAGGACATAAGGAGACTATTTCAGGACTTTTACAGAGATTAAATTGCTGTGAGAAAAAGCACAGCGAGCCCTAGACATTGGGAAAACTACAGAGACTCGTAACTCTCCAAATAAAGGTTGTACCTTTGGATATAGAAACAATCATCTAGAAAATAACCAAATAAAGGCTATAGGTCACCATGCTTAAGACAGGGTTTGGAAGATGATGGACGCGCCTCAGCGTGCTGCCATGCCCAGCCCAAAAGGCTTCCATGAATTTGATCTGGGCCCCTTTGCTTGTCTTACCCAAACACCCCCAAAACCCACGAGATCCTTCATGAGATGCCTTCAACGAGAGGCCACACTTTGCCCTAAATGGCTGTCGTAGATCTGATCTACTACCGTGATTCTGATCGGGAAGCCCACTGATTATCCTCCCCAACTACCACCAAGAATCTTCAAAACCTTGTCTCTGAGACCTCTGGTATTGTCTCTACCACACAACAATGGAAACAGATCCAGAATGACAAACTAGGGTAGATCTCTCACTTTAGAAGAATGGACTGCTAGCTTGGGATGGGTCTCTCACCACCAAAGCTAGGTTCCCTATGGGATTTGACTCCACAAGCTGTAGATGCGTGATAACAACAACTACACATGAATGAGTTAATAAAATGTATGTTACAAAGTGTCTCTCCTTTCTCTCCCAGCTCGTTATATACATTCCAAGGAAAAATATCCCCAATAGACGAAGACACATTTCATTCCACAGAGAGGTCAATAAAATAAAAGTAACTAAAGTTACTTTTTCCCGTTTAAGTTGCCAAGGTTTAAAGTGACCCCCAAATGCCAAACATGACTATTAGTATCATGCGGCCCCTTCTCAATATCCCCCAATGTCCCCAGCCCCTTGGATATGACAACATATTTGAATCACTTGACACTTAGGCCTTTCGCGTATAAAAAGGGGACATTACAGTCCTCCCTTCCCAAGAAATGCTTGACTCTAAGAATTATCCTGTCATGCGGCAGAGGCTGAATACCAAGCCGTAAGTTTCTCTACCTCACTCTATAATCAACTAGGGATCAGTGTAATCTGAAGTAACCAAGAAACCCCATGCATTCATCATGACCTCCATATCATGTCGAGAGAAATGGTGTCCATGAAGTAGAATGATACTCAAACTGACTCTCCACTGGTACACGCACCGTAATATCCAATTTTTCAAATCTTGCCAATGCAAGGCTATCATCATGTGATCACTCCTTGCCTCTCTAATCAACTCCAGGGTAGGAAAGTCCACTCTGAATCTTGTAGAATTCCTTGGATCAACCTGTGAAATAACCTGTATACGCACCAAGTGTGCCCACTCTCCCATATGAACCAAATTGGTGTGAGAGTACAAATCCTCATGATGTATCTCGATTTGTCCCGTGGGGGAAAAAATCCCAAGATTCTAGCACATAGGTCAACTGAAAATGTCAACTCCACATAGTTCACCTCCTGCGATGAGTGACAACCTACTAAAAAACCAGGTGACTGAGTCAACTCCATCCTTCCACTGATTAACACATGGGTGAAATGCCCACCATGCCTAGAAGTAGCAGAATACATAGGAGTGCTATCCCCTATTGACTCAGAATATGCTGAACTTGTAAGCTTTGATTTGTTATAATGGCAAAACCGTACATCCCTGTATGAAGTTGGGGATATCCTCCTTCAACTCATGCCTTCTAAACGTCTCTGATATGAGCATGTAGGTATCATTGAAGCTGAAGTTTTTGGTCACCAAAAAATAATGCACATGTCGCAATATCTCCACCCTCAACCCTAAGTATGACACAAGGTAATAATCTTCCATGATAGAATATCATCTCATCCTCCAATTTAATAGGTGTCATCCTATATGTGACCATCCAGAATCTCGCAAGTGTGTCGGTTCTTGGAGTACTCAACAAAAAAATGAGATATCCAGTCTACCAAACCCTTAGATAACCAACATGATGATAAAATCAGAGGATTTGATCCTGTAACCCCAATCTTTGTAACTGTCTCATGTGCAACATTGCTGGTCACCTCTACATCTATCCTACTCAACATCGATATGCTATTATAAAATTATCACCATGCTAGAACATTCTCTCCATCCCCTCAGCTGTAACCACCCTAGATGCTTCTATAGATAATCCCCTAAAAATCACATTCCCACCCTCGAATTTAAACTTCAGCTCCATTGTCTAAAAGTTAGTTTGAAACTCCCCGAGAGAACTAAGGCACCACACTCCTAGCCCTATGTTGGTCACTCCCATACCAATGATGTGAATATCATCGGTAAACTGTGTAGGTACCCATCATGATGCTCATTTGGGGAACTCGCCGTGTGCACTTCATAGACTCTCCATTGGCTACAACCCCATTGAGGCCCTCAAAATCCTTTGTCTGTGGTCCTCGCCTCTTAACCAATGAGGCATCAATACAGTAGTGGGTTTCCCCACTATCAATAAGTACCCAAACTCGCTAAACTTGCATAGCTCTAATCCTAAATTCCTTGTACATCAGAGTACTAGGAAATGTGGCTATAATCTCCCAAGGAAATGTCTTCTCCTACCCCACATTAGCTCTATCCAACGCAACCCCATCTCCATCAACCACCTCACGGGTCTCTATCTCCTCACCTTTGTCACCCTTTCTCTCCTCAAAGAGCTCAATGAATATGGACTTTCCTCTACCTCTACAACCATGTTATAGAATCCAAGGCATGTGGCAATCGAGACATATTTTCTCTCGCCTTTGACACATCTCTGTCCTCTCAAGAAGTGATTGGCTTCTTAGCCACCTCTTGCCTCAGTGGAGGCTCCCTTTGTTGAAGTTTGTATGATCTAGGAGGAGGTTCCCTTTTCTATACATGTGGTGGAGCCCTCGGCTTTGGAGTGGATAGCTCTGAGTCCCAAGATTTCCTAACAGCCTCGTGAAAATAGGAAGGCTCAGATGCCTTTACAAACCCAGTGATAGCATCTGTCAAAATTTCTACAAAAAATGAAATCAACCTCATCTCCATGACTTCAGGTACCATGAATGAAAATCTTTGTATATCTGTGATATACTTATCCAGGGGGGCTAGTTTGTCTCAAATGAGTAAACTCCCTGAAATACCTGTCAGGGTCTCTTCTATAAAATCTACTCCCTAGTCTGTGCGCGAGCTCTGCATAAGTAGTAATGCATATGTGTGCCTGTGTAATCAACCCATGATGCCCCCAATCATGAGTATCTCCCTCGAGATGTAAGATTGCAAACTTAATTGCATCTTCCTCATGTGTAGGGTTCGAGCCGGAGTATGTCTTCAAATTCTAAACTGAAGACTATGTAGTACGCTTCTTAGAGCCATCAAGGTGTGGAAGGGAAATATGTCTTGATATCCTCTGTAACTTTGGTACCTATGTCTCATGATCTCTCTTGGGTCTACTGCCAATCTTCATTTTGCAATATTCTTGGTAAGGCATGTTTCTATGAAGGCCCTCACTCAAGGTCTAGTACCTCTCCCAATAATACTCCTCATCCAAAATATCTACTGGTTGTTGTACCTACAAAACTCTCTGTAGCCTCAAGGGCATGGAACAAGAATGGGGATGCCACTGCCCTGATTTTCCACTCTTACCTCTTTGAAACCTGTTGTTCCATCTTGCTACTCTCCCACAAAGACTCCTCACCCAAAATATCCACCAGTTTTTGTACCTGTGAAACTTACAGATCCGTCAAGAAAGAAGGTTCATGAGGCCCCAAAGGCCTGGCAGAAGAGTGGGGAGGCCGCTGTCCTAAATGTCCACTCTCACCTCTTTGACCCGGTTGTCCCATATTGCTATTTTCTCCTCTCAATATGATTGCTATTATACACAGTCCAGTAAGATGAAGATGATTAAATAATATTCTCTTACCCTTCTTAGCAATCATAGAAACAACTCTAGTACCTTGAGAGGTACCCTCCCTTCTTCCACCAGAGTCTCCAATGAAGAAATCATGCTTTCCAACACTTGTAATTCCAAAAGACACATTGGAATTCCTTCTTTTTCTTATGAAATCAGTCACAAAATTTTCAAAAACAGAATCAAGTTTTTTGGATAATGGCCACATATTACTAGGATCCCATACCTTATAATTCCCATGAACCCTTGTATCAGTTAAGTGAACTAAAACTTGCCACCATATATCATCCACAAGATGCTCATATACACATAGTTGGAGCATCGGTCCAATAAACTCCATGATAAAGACTTCATCATCTACCATACCATGCATCTCATGATGGAAATAAATTGGAATAGGAAACAATAATAAGACACTTTGTTGTGCTCTTCATACCTTTTAAGGCCAATAATGTCCTCTATGTGTTCAAGATACACATATGTTGAGCTGCCCCCAAAATTATTGCCCAAGTTCCTGTCGAAAGTATCTGAAATATGTTCAAACAGTTGGTGGTTTGGAAAATACAACAGGCTGCAATTTTACACAAGTGTCCACGTGAGGTTCCTCCTCATGTGCGAGCTGCTCCATAGAGTCTTCTTTCATAGGTGCATACTTCCTTGCAATCAATTTCCCCCATCATTTCCTTGAACTCTTGTATGTGTTGTCTTGCTTGAATCACTATCAACCTAGCAGCTCTAGCTCTATTATTCCCTCCCTCACACCTTTTAAGAGTTTCCATTACACCCTCCCTACTTGCATAAGCAAGTTTCTTCTCTTGAGATGGAATAATTTCTCTAACAAGCAAAGTTTCACTAATGCCATTATTGTTTCTCAATTGAAATCATACCCTTTGGTTTAGGAGCTTATTCTACAAATGAATTCTTTTGTGATTGAGGTATCGACATATGATAACCTCGTTTGGGCTTGCAACCAATCTTCATCATGTAATAATCTAGAAATGCCATATTATCTCTGAAACCCCTACTCAAAGATTGGTACTTCCTCCAACAAGAATCCTCATCAATCACCTCTATTGGCTTCCCTCTATCACTATTCTCACCATGTTCCTTATTGTGCCTAGGTCTGCTTTGATTCACTTTTTGAGTGATCTGACTCAAATAAAGGTAAGTGGCTTCCTGCTATTTCAACCATGTTGGTGAAAATTTCATTCATAGAACCCCCTTTTAGATCTTTCCAAACCTGCCATATTTAAGCAACACAGGATGGAGGAACAACAACTTTGATACCACTAAAATATCCCTTATGGGATACCACTTAAAAATGCACAAAATATATAAAACTTGTAGCAAAGTAAAATACTGATTTATGCAGATTTTTTATAGTTGGGACAGTGAACTAAAGAAACTTGATATTTTCCAAAATGTCCACTTGAAATACTTGAAAATTTAAATAGAGCTTGATATTATTATAAAGGACATAAGTAGACTATTTCGGGACTTTTATAGAGATTAAACTGCTGCCAGAAAAATCACAGCGTGCCCTAGATAGCAGGAAAACTACAAAGGCTCATAACTCTCCAAATAAAGGCTACCACCTTCAGATCTAGAAATGACCATCTTAAAAATCCCCAAATAAAGGATGCAAGTTGCCACACTTGGGACAGGGGTCGAAAGATGATGGATGCACCTTAGTGTGTTGCCATGCCCAACCCAAAAGGTTGCCGTGAATCTAATCTGGGCCCATCTGTTTGTCTTCCCCAAACACCCCAAAAACCCGTGATATCCTTCATAAGATGCCTTCAATGAGTGGCCACACTCTACCCCAAATGGCTGCCATGGATTTGATCTACTACCCACGATTCTGATTGGGAAGCCCACTGATTATCCTCTCCAATTGCCACCAAGAATCTTCAAAACCCTATCTCTGAGACCCTCTACTATTGTATCTACCATGCAACCCTGGAAATGGATCTAGATTGATAGACTAGGGTAGATATTTCACTACCGAAGAATGGCCTCCTAGCTTGGGATGTGTCTCTCACCATCAAAGCTAGGGTCCATGTGGGATTTGACTCCACAAGTTGTAGATGCGTGACAACAACAGTTGCACGTGAAGGGGTCAATAAAATGTATGTTCCAAAGGTGGTCTCTCCTTTCTCTCCCAGCTCCTTATATACATTCCAAGGCAAAAGATCCCCAATAGACCAAGACACTCTTTCATTCCATGAAGGGTTCGATAAAATAAAAGTAACTAAAGTTAGTTTTTCCCGTTTAAGTCGCCAAGGTCCAAAGTGACCCCCAAATGCCAAACATGACTATTAGTATCATGTGGCCCCTTCTCAATAGCCCATAGAGTCACCAACCCCTTGGATATGACCATGGCTTAGACTCGCTTGCCACTTAGGCCTTTGGCGTAGAAAAAGGGGACATTACAAAAACCAAAAAAGGAAAAAAGAAGGTAGCTTATCCTCTTTCTCTCTAACATTTTTTAAAAAAGGGACAAGGTTCTTCATTTCAAGAAAGGGAAACATTCAAAATATTCCATATACATTTTTCCTCCACTTTTTCTAAATTTACCGAGCATGGTAAACAAGTTTTTATAAAAAATGATATAGCATGAAATTCTAGAAATAGAAAATGCAAGCAAAGAAAGTTTAGAGGATGATAAAAAAATATTCTTGTTTCCTTTAAGTAATATACAACAATGAAAAACTAGGAACAACTGAGTTTTTCTTTCTTATTTCCATGAAATGGATAAAAGAACTAAAATTTTATAGATTTCTTCTAAATAAGGAAGTGTGAAAAAATAGATTTTTTATTCTAACAAAGGAGTAAAAATAAGTGACATTTTTGTTGGTATGTGTGACCTGCCCAATCATTATCCACATCACATGGTGAGTCATCTTGCCTTGCGAGAGTCATAGGTCTTAGGGAGTCAAATGAAAAGTGTCATATTCTATCATAGAATCTGTCACTGTCAGTTGTGTCAATGCGTCATAGGAGCTACATTCCTTATTTGGAATTATAAATCCTCCTTTAGTGGCATCATATGCGTCAGTGGCATCATACGAGTTACTTTCCTTGTTTAGGCATGGGAGTTACACAACACCCCTATTTGTACTTCCTTTTTCGATCTATGAGCATGATCAGACCTATTTTCTTATTTTCATATTCTTTCCATTGTTCGAATCTTTATTATTGTGTTAGAGCTATGACATTATCATCGGAGTGCAACTTCCTTTTGGTGCATTATTTCGATATTGGTTCTCACATATCCCTCTTTCATGGTATCAAAGCGTGAGGTTTCAATAAAACATGCACTCTTTGTTTATCAGTTGCTTATTACTTCTGCTTTCTTCTTATTTCCTCATGTAATTTTTTTCAATTATTACTTTGGAATCATGTTTCTCACCTCGCGTTGATGTGTTTTGCACTATTAGTTGCTGAGTTTGTGATTGCTTCTATACTCATGAGCTCAGTTTTGCTTTGGTGTGGACATGTGGTTCATTTTTTTCTTGAGGTTACCCCTGCATGGATGTTTTCTGCAACGTTGACTCATGCTTTTGTCTTATCAATTCATGTTTCAACTTCCACTCCTTATGATTCGGCATTACATGTTCGTGCATTGGTGGAGCAGGCTCATTTGCATTTTCCTTGCCACTGCCATGATCAATTTGGGGTCATCGTATTTTCTTTGTATCACTATTATGTGTACTTTGTATTACATATGAATCTATCTTGACAGAACTACTATGCATTATTCATTTATGTAACTTGCATCGTGATTGTGTATCAGTTTACTCATACATTGGTTATGGTTTAAATGTCTTGGGGATCATTTTTTTTCTACTCGTCGTTTTATTTTTACCTTGTTTCAGGTGTTTTAGTGATCTTTGATTGCATGCTCATGGTCTAAACTTGCTCACAGCTCAACCTCTCTAGGTTCTTGATGCCCGTTACCTCGGTTCCCCTACTTGTAATGTCTTCGGTGCTAGTTCGACATTACCTCTAGTCACAAACTGCCCTAACTCAGGTAGGTAGCTCAGTGTCTCTCTCGCTGGCTGCTTAGTCCCCTCCCAACATTTTGTTTGGAGTTCAATGGTTCACACACTCCTCACATGTCAACTCATGGGAACCTACCAACTCCCGGCTTGACCATTTGGCTTGTCTCTTTCCGGTGACTCAGTCTACTCTTGGTTATTTGGTTTCCACACCCAAACACTTGGTGTCTCTAGATTGTTTAACGTGTCTAAGATTCCACGTGGACCATCTACCTCTCTCTGACTCAGTGAATTATCCTCTAAATTAACTCATCTTGGTTAGTATCATCAGCCTAGTTCACACCTTTTGTAAGGTGAAAAACAATTATTTGATTGGCATTTTTTTTAATGTATTTTACTTTTTTTATCGTCCTTCCTTCGAGTGTCGAAGACAGAGGGTGAGGTCCGGGGTTGGAAGGAGGCTAATACCCCCTCAAAATTAAAAAAAACCTATCTAAAATTTGATTCCATTTCTAACGAGCACACATATGACACCCTTTGCATGCGTTTAGGGCACGTTTTTAATCTGTTTGCAGGACTTATTGGCTTTTTCCATCAGTTGCAGGAATAATTTTTTTGCTATAAATTTTGACCTGTTGCTCCATTTTGAGCACTTATTTAGTAAAAGTTACATGTTAATTCACACAATACATGATGGGATTATCAATTTTGTAAATTCACTCTTTTATAAACTGCCGCATTTTGGGGGGTGTCATTGTATTTCTTGTGTCAGCTCATTTTGAATCATCTTGGGCATTGTACTATCCCTTTTATTACTTGTGGACTTGTGAGCATGTCCTCCACAGTCTGAAGGAAAAGGGATTTTTTTCATGTGATGTGAGATGCCATTTCTCACAAATCCTTCTCTTCCCCTTCTTATTTTCATTCGTTCTTGTGCTTTCTTACGGTGTCAAACTGTTGCGCCCAACAAACCTTGATTGTGGTCTCCACTCTTGTAAGTTATTACGTTGATTACAAGGTGAGTGACATATTGGTTCTTGATGCATAGTTGCATCTGAGTGTAATCAACGCACTAAACTATAAAGTTCACAACTCAAGGGGTGTAATATTGTTTTGGGGTGGTTGTTTCCTTTCTCTCTCCTTCCTTTTACCTTCGTTGGTTCTATCTCTTCATTATGGATATCTCTAAAATACTGATGCTCACACCTTTTAATTTCTTTAAATGGAGATCTAAAATTATATCACCTTTGCGAAGTAAAGGGTTGTATTGTGTTACCATGGGGTAGAGACAAAACCTGATGATGAACCCAAAAGATCTAAATGGCTCAACCGCTGTGATGAAGCATTAGGTATTCTTTGTATTTCTATCTCTTCCGACTTTCTCTTCCACATCTAAACTTCCTCTATACCCGATGGAGCGTGGAAAATGCTCGACAAGATTTTTGGGAAGCAAGATGACATAAGAGCACATTAGTTGGAGAACTAACTACTAGGGTTAAATCCTAGTGACTTTGAAAACCTGCAGGCCTTCTTCTCAATTATTTTCCACACTAGACTATTTCTACAGGAATGTAAAGTGGAGAAGAAATAATCTTAATTAATCTTATCAATTCCTTCTAAGTTAGGTCCTAACTAATTTTTCTTCATTTCAACTTTCCAAGCTAGGAAATCCGCCTTGGGTAGTGCCTGGAAAATGCACTCATTTGACAGTTTTTCATCCCAACTCATTCGAGAACAGGAAAAACTCATTCAAATGGGGACTCTAAAATCTAAGTCACATGCCCTTGTGGTGAATAAGGGAAATAAAAATGAAAATAATAAAGAAACAAAGGACCAATCTAAGAAAGATACTAAGACCAATCAAATCCAAGGTAAGCCCAACACTAACACTTCGACTTCTGAGCCTAAAGAGAAGAAGGAAAAGTGTAAATTATCCTATTATAAGTATCATGGCCATGAAAAGAATCAATATTTTTGGAAACAAATTGATCACTTAACTCAGTTACTTGAGAAGAATAAAATAAGTGTTGTTGAATCCGTCAAACAAAATGCTCAGAAGAGTGAGTCTTCTAAAACAAAGGAGTCTACAAATGAAAAGAAGAAAGGTAAGGACCTTGTAGCTAGATCAGCTCCATCATCAACTTGGATTATTGATTCTAGTTCCTCACACCACATGGATTATTTAGAGGTTGAATTCTATAGTATTGAACTATGTGGCATGTCCCAAATCACACTGGGTGATGACACTCATGTGTTAGTTTTTGGTAGTGGATCGGTAGAGATATGAGGTGGACCATTTAACCAAGTGTTGAGTGTTCCCAATCTCTATACCATTCTCCTATCGGTTTACCAGATCACCCACCTTGGTAAAGGAATGTGAGTGGAATTTGGTCCTAATTCGGTGACCATTCGTGAGCTTAACTCTGATTGCATTGTGGCTGATGGAAAGGTAGATCACCGTTCATGGTTGTATACCTTTTCCCACTTCTCTTCTGATTTGACGCCCAATGCCTTGCTCACTCATGAAAATGAGGTTAGCAAGCTATGGCATGAGCATTTTGGGCATCTAAATTATCATTACCTTGAACAATTGAGCCAAAACGAAACGGTCAACGGGTTACCCTGGGTTAATTTTTCTAACGGTCTTTGTGAGGTTTGTACCCTCAGAAAGCACCCTAAAAAAAAAATTTGATAACGGAAAATCCTGGAGAGCTACTCATCCCTTGGATCTTGTTCATAGTCATGTTTCTTGACCTTTTCCATCTTCTTTATTATACTAGATCTCTATATATACTAACCTTCATTGATGAATTTTCGTGTTATACTTGGGTATATTTTGTTAAGCTTAAGTATGAAGTATTTGAGATTTTTCAGAACTTTAAGGCTCTTGTTGAGAAACAAGCAGAATGTTTTATCAAGGTTCTTCGAAACAACAATGGAGAAGAGTATGTGAGAAATAGGTTTGAGTATTTCTACACTTTTGAGGGGATTTATTTGCAGCGTACAGTTTCTTACATCCCTTCCCAAAATGGAGTTACAAAAAGAAAGAACCGAATTCTAAAGGAGATGGCTACTTGTATGGTTCACCTCGAAGTCCCTTCCTCTATAGTATTGGGTTGAAGTAGTGAATTATGCTTGTTATATTCAGAATCATGTTCCACACAAGGTAGTAAGAGGGATGACACCCTTTGAAGCCTATTTTGGACACAAGCTTGGTGTTGAGAACTTTCGAGTCTTTGGATCCAAGGCTATGGCTCGGATTCCTAAGAAGAAACCCAAGGCATTAGATCCTCAATCCAAACCTTGTATCTTTGTCAAGTATCCTAATCACATGAACGGATATTGATTGTTGAAACCCTATAACCCATGAACTCTATATTGAGATGAGTGTGAAGTTTGATGAGTCATCCTTGACTTTTACTTCCACTGAGGTTCTTTTTCCCATTGATTTAGATTCTGACTCATCAGATGATGATGTTATTGAGTGATTTCCTCCTCTCCCTGCTCCTCCCAATCCTCAAATTTCTGAGTCTTTTGATTCTGATAGTAGTGATGATGAGGACTATGTCCCTTCTCATTCGAGTGAAGAATTTTCCAACTCTAAGCTTGAACCTTCGGGACCTCTTTGGGCTAAGAAAACTTTAAAGAGTGTTGGAGATTTAGCTGGAGATCCTTCAGATGAGAGATGTAATCACTCGAGTTTCATTGGACCCCACTCCTTCTTCACCTCTAATTTTGATCCATCATATTTATAAGAAGCTTCTAGGATTCCTGAGTGGGATTCTGGTATGGATGAGGAGTATTCCTCACTCATAAAGAAAAAAATCGTTCAGTGTAGGTGGATATATCAGACAAAGTATGGAGACAATGGAGAAGTCAAGAAGTATAAAGTGCAACTTGTAGCTAAGGGTTTCTCCCAGGTAGCTGGGGTTGATTACTCAGAAACCTTTACTCTGGTTGTAAAGATGACTTCCATTCAACTGACACTTTCCATCACTACTGCTAAAAGATGGGAAGTCCATCAGATGGACATTAAGAGTGCCTTCCTTCATGGGTACCTGGAGGAATAGATCTACATGGAACATGTTGGTACCCAAATTGATTCTCCCTCAGAAGATTAGAAACATCACAGGTTTGGCAGGAAGCTTAAATACAAACAGAGCATGTAGTGTGTCATTTTGTAGTCGGGGATGAAATGCAGCTTGCTCTTTGTCACTCAGATGTGGAGAAATGGGTAACACCCTCAAGAGGATTTGACCTATCCTCACTACTTAATGGTTTTTCCTTTCAACCAGGGTGAGAGGACCCTTTTTGTAGCCTACTGTTTGTGGAGGAGATGGAGATATTGTTCCTTGTGAAATTATTAAGAAGACCTTGAAGAAAATATGATCAATGCAGTAAAAGCTAACTCTCACCAGTTGTCACTCTAGATAATGGAGATATTTTCCAAGAAAGGTTTAGGCCATTAAAGACGATGAAAACCTGATTGTTTCTGCATGTTTTGGTAGTAAAAAATTATGCATTTATATACACACATGATAAACAGGGGTAGTATGGGTATGATTGGTTGTTTTTTAAATGAATTTTTGGTGAGAGGTGAGGTAGAAATGAACTTGATTCACCAGATTTATTGAGAAAACTTACAAAAATGGAGAGGTTGAACAAAAAAATGCTCCAGGATAGTTAGGATGTTCCTTTAACTAGAATATGTGCTTCAATGGAGGCCTAGATCAGCACTTTTCACACAAACTTCAAGGATCCAAGATGAAAGCTCAAATTGGAAAACTTAACTAAACATTATCAACCTCTGTTTCATCATGCCTAAGACACCCTCAAAGGCTAACAAAAAATCTTATATTCATGCTAGGAGTCACAATGATTTTAAATTTGTTTATTTCACTATCAAATGAAATATTTTCTGATAAATGAAATTGCAAATGCCACCAAACTATCATAAGGATAAAATCTTGTGTGATTCATAAAGATTTCAATGTAAGATTGCAACGGGAACAAGAAAACTACTTGCAGACATTCAAAAATGAAGAAAACACATTTTTTCTTAAAAATAACTCAGATTAGCTCAAGTTTGATTAATTTTTTTAGCAGGGGAAAGTTTCTAGAACAATCTTAGAGCTTGTCAATGGCTATACACTCGTAACCACCTTGACATGATAAAATTTAACACAAAGGAGATAAACAGGTTTCTTAAGATGGTTTCTTAGAAGGATGGGTTCTGTTAAGCTTTTCTCTTAAAAAAATTAGTCCCGACCTCTAACACTCCAACCATTTACATAACAAATTTATGTAATTTATAATATTTCATTTACACCAGGGTTTTCCCCCGAAAACCAAAGACATTCAAAGCACCATTGCGTGTTGAGACTCACAAAATCATATTTATGAAAAGGTTGTTAGGTGTGCAGAGGGAAAATCTCTCCAAATATTTCCAGCATTCAATTCTTCACTTGGTAGGTCGTTCTTCATCTTACACGCCAACTACTTCCTCCTCCAATCTATCAAATCTGGTTCTTTACGTGCCAAGGAAAGAAAAGCTAAAAATCAGACCGAAGCTAATGATCAGATCACGTCTTGATTGTAAAAGACATCTTCATATTTTTTCCACCTAACCATGATACCAAATTAATGTTCCTCTTCATTTTATGTGTAGGAGACTCCAAGAAATGATAAAAAACTGTAAAAATTCACATCCCCAGGAGATTTGGAGTAGAAATGGCAGAAAATAAGATACAGACGCATAGTTACCATTGATCTCTCTTTTGAAACTAGACCGTCCATGTGAGAGATACAAGTCAAGAAGGGTTCGAGGGTTCCCTTTTACCTCTTACATTTTTTGGAAAAAATGAAAAATTTCTCAAATTTCTCCTCCCCTCCGCCTTTGAAAAATGGGCCTGACACATGTCCCAATGTGGGTCCCAAAGGAACCATGGCTAAATTTTGCTATTTCACCTCTTTCTTGGAAAAGGGAATATTTTCCAAGTTTTCCCCATAGCCCTGCCCTTCCAATTCTAGTCTCTGATGTGGGTCCCAACAAAACCATGCTTCCTTTTTCACCTTTAACTCCTTTTCCACAAAAGGTAAATTTTCCAATTTACCCCCGAAATTCTAGACCCATTCTGTTGACTAGAGCAAGTTTTTACGTTTCTCTATCGTTCCCGCGGGTCATTTTGATGATTTCAGTCTTTTGAATATCAAGGGGAAAAAAATCCAAGTTGACCCCGATTACCCACCTCCCCACCTCTTGACATTTTCAAACTACCATGCATCTCAATGGTGCAACTTGAGGTGGTCCCCAAAAGTAGAGACCCTAAATGAGTGTGGGTTCGCGATGTGTTTTGGGCCCTGTAGGAAGTTGTTGAAAAGTCTAAGGAAAGAAAACCTGACAGAGACCACATGTCGTTATGGCGCAACTTTAAGAACCTTATAAGGCTTCAAAATGATTTGGCGGGGGTGCGCTTTCATTTTAGAATTTTACTCCATTTTTCCGAAAGGGAAAAATATCCAACCTGCTTATGAAGGCCCGCATCTCCACTTTTAACTTTTCCACGTGTCCTTCTGTGGGGACAAAGTAAGACTTTTCCCTTTCGCTTAAATTTTGCTTTAATCAAAGCCTGGCAGGGCTGCAGGGTGGGTTCAATTTTTTTTCCAAAGTAGCCAAAAAGAACAAGTTCAAAAACAAACCTGCCACTCCCCATCCAATTAGAAGAAGCCATGTAAGTACCAAAAGAACCAATCAGAATTGAGCGGATTTATGGGACCAAATTTGTCTTTTTTCCAAAAAGCAAAAAGCAACAAGTTAAATCATATACCCATCGTCCCCTGACCAACCAAATGAAGCCACGTGAGTGCTGAATGCTGAGGAACAATTTTGATAGGAAAAATACACCTGCCAGACTGTCAAAAACATAGAAATTCACCATTCATGCCCAGAATCTGATTTTTCACTAAGGATGAATTTTTTTGAAACAAAACCAAGTGAAACATGGTTCCAAGCATCTTTCGACCATGGATTTGGATTTTCAAAAGCATACAAATATTAATTGATCATTCTCGAGCTTCCATGGTAAAGGAAAAAATAGGAAAAAGGAAAGAGCCTGTGGATTTTGAAGAATTTAAGGAAAAAACAGGTCAAACTCAGAGACTTCTTCAAATAGGGGCATGACAATGGATTCTCCAAACTTGATCTATTCAAATGGAAGTAAAATCTTTAGATTATTCACATTGAGAGATAAAATGTTTCATAACATGTAGACCAGAGGAAAATCAGGGAAAAATGGTGCGAGATCAAAACAAACACCAATAGAACAACCTTCGGATTATGTTTGTGGTCCATCCCTTGTTTGCAAGTTAAAGAAGTCTCTCTATGGCCTTAAACAAGCCCCTCGGCTTGGTATGCCAAGATGGAATCTTTTTTACTTACATTAAGGTTCACTCGATTTCACTCTGACCTAAATGTGTATATTTTGTGGAAGGATCACTCCATGCTTATTATTTTTCTCTATGTTGATGGCTTGTTGATCACGGGTAGCTCTTACTCTATAATTGATTATGTGAAGATCTCATTTTCCTAAAAGTTCTCCATGTATGACTTAGGATTACTTCATTACTTTCTTGGGATCCATATTCCACAATCTGACTTGGGAATAATGATCTCGCAGCCTAAGTACTCTCTTGATTTTCTTTCTCGGTTTCACATGTTTGATTGCAAGTACTCACCTACTCCTTTTATTTTCAGGATCAAGTTGGTTTCTGATTTCTTTCAACCCTTGGTTTGTATTACCCTTTATTAGTAGTTGGTGGGGAGCTTTATCTACCTTACTCACACTCAGCCAAATCTATCATATGTTTTCGGGATCATGTCCATATTTATACAGGTTCCTTATGAGCTGCATTTAAAAGCAAAAAAGTGGATCCTTCACTATGTTCATCATACTCACAAAGATGGTATTCATTACTTAGGAGGGACTGAGATTGACTTGATTGGATTTACAGACTCAGATTAGGCCGGTGATCTAGATCATTGGAAGTATACCTTAGGAAACAGTTTCACTCTTGCTCTGATCCTGTCTGTTGATCCATCAAGCAACAAAACACCATAGCCATATCATTGATAGAAGAAGAGTACAAAGGAGCAGTTAATGCTGCCACAAAAGATGTTTGGTTATAGGGTATCTTGACCAAGTTTGGAATCCCCTTTCAGTGGCCTGCCATTATCTACCATGAGAACATGAGCACTATCTTGATTTTCATGAATCCAGTTCAACATTAGTGGACGAAACACATTGAGATTCACATGCACTTCATATGGGAGATGATACATGAAAACATCATCAACATACAGTATGTTCAGACTGCTGATCAAGTTGAAGATATATTCACCAAGCCCTTCACTGAGGTGAACTTTCTTCACTTACGGTATCTTCTTGGGGTGAGGTCTATTGCAGCTGCCCATATTCTTTGAGCTATATAGATTTTTCTCCTCCTCCTCTTCCTTCAAGAAAGATGGTATTTGTATACGGGCACCTTATCAGGCCTTTAGTTTCTGGGCCCCATTGGCACATCTTTCTTAGTTGTCTAGGGGAGTCTTCTTTTCTGTTCTATGTTACCATGACCTCTACCTTAGCTTTGATGAGGGGGGGTGTTGGTGTGTGTGATCTGCCTAGTCATCATCCACAACACATGTTGAGTCATCTCGCCTTGCGAGAGTCATAGGTCTTAGGGAGTCAAATTAAAAGTGTCAGATTATGTTATAGAATTTGTTATTGTCATTTGCATCAGTGTGTCTTAGGAGTTACATTCCTTATTTGGAATTTTAACTCCTCCTTTAGTGGTGTCATATGATTCAGTCACATCATATGCATTAGTGGCGTCATAGGAGTTACTTTCCTTGTTTAACATGGGGGCTACACATCACCCCTATTTGGACTTCCTTTTTCGATCTATTAGAATGAGTAGACTTGTTTTCTTATTTACATATTCTTTCTATTGTTCGAATCTTGATTATTGTTTTAGAGCTATGACGTTACCACCAGAGTACAACTTCATTGTTGTGCATTTTTTTGATATCGGTTCTCACATATCCCTCTTTAAGTTTCGACCAAGCCCATATTACAAAAATATAAATGTGAAATACTACAGAATGGTAAAATATCACTTACCACATTTCTAGAGTTGGAACATTGAAGCCACAACTAAGTTATAAAAATTGGGTCAAGCTAGAAACCACAACAGAGCTCAAGTAAGGCCATGACTGAGCTCACCTAGAGCTCGAAGAAGAAATGACAAAGATCCCAATAAGATGAGGGTTGAGTTGAGTACAACACCCATGAAAAAAGAAGAAATCAAGTCCCAACTAGATCAGACCATGGATGAGCCCACCAAATAGAGCTCGAGCCCTCCAAAACAATACGACCTAGTTTTTTTTAAATACTTGGGTCGTTTCAACAATAGATCAAAATCGTACTCATGATCAAGCTAATGAATGAGATATTGAACCCAAGTTAAGAGAGAGACTAAGGTGAAGTTGTTGGATAGCACAACAAGATGAATACAACATGGATGAGATCTAGAAGCTTAGGTCAAGATAAAATACATAACTCCAACTATTAAAACCATAGTGGCCACACAAAAAATGGCATGAAAACTCTAGAAAGCAATGCATGGTGAGATCGAGCTCATTAAAACCAAATCTAGATCTAAACAAAAGACCACAAAAAAGCCAAAAAATAGTGTAGAGATGGAAGAATCCATGGCAGAGTAGAAAAGAAAACCACAACAAGCTTGAACAAGGAAATCATGTCGGCCAAGGGCTCAAACAAATAACAACAAACTTAGAGAGAACCAGGGCCGAGTTAGATGAAATCCATGATCGAGTAGAGGGAAATGAAGAGCTCAAATTGGTAAATAATGGTAGAAAAACAAGATAAATGATGTGTCACAAAGATGGAGAAAATTAAACCAAAGATCCAACTAATAGAAAACTAGAGCTCGAGCTCATGAACCATGGTTGCCACAAAAGGTTCCAGGGGTTTCCACAAGCGAAGCCTCGAACAAAAAAATCAAATTCCAAATGAATGTATGTTTTAGGGTTTCAACCATAATCATTAGGTCGACTAAGTGTTCCCTAACCATGGTCATTTTTTACCATGGTTAGGTTCAATTTGTTTTTTTAACCATCTTTTCCAAGTGCTCACGTGGGATAAGATTTCTAATAATTTTAATTATTATAATTACTTATGATGTGGATGGGGGTAAATCATGCTTTGACCATGGTCACCATTAATCAAATAATTATCTCATGTATGCACCAAAATCCAAATAGGAGACCATCATTTCCTTAATTTTTGCTAGAATCCAAAAATGATTTCCTTAATTTTTGTAAGAAAAGGAGGTTGACTAATTTCAACAAAGGATATTATTCCATGTAAACTCATTTTACCCCTTCTTTAAATCATGTGAACTTAGTAATAAACTTATGATTACTATTAGATAATTGTAATTTAATTGCAAGGGTCAAATTATGCATTTGAAATATAGAATTGGATTTTTCTCGAACTAGTCTCTAACTGAAACTTCAAACTCAAATTTAAAGTGTTCCATTTGAGAAAGGGAGTTGAGTCACTTTTGAGTTCTAGGAGACAACCGAGGAAAACTGATGTGTTGACTAGTTCCAGCTCCACTTCTCTTCTTCTTCATTTTCCCTTTTCTATTCTATATGTACCCATGCTTTTGAGCATTTGAGGCAGACCTATGATTTTTTCATGCCTAGGCTATGCCTAATTTTGTACTGCAACACCTATTTGATGCAATAAAAGACTAAATCTCCCCATTTGTAATTTGAATTGAAGTGTGTTACATGAGTTCATCGTTATGGTTAAGTGAATTTCTTGTTTCTTATTCATGTTTATGAATCTTATCAACTCCATTAAGGTTTTTTGAAGCTTTGACATCTCATTGTAAGTGCACATATAGTTTGTTATTAGTTTGGAAGTGGAAAAGATGTCAAATCTTCCCTCCCATATTAGATTAACAGTTGGTTCATGCATTTCTATCTACACTCTACATGGATATCAGGTACGCATTTCTATCTACTTTATGTTACCAAGATTTTCGCTCACCAACATAAAGTGGGGTCAAAATCTAGTCACAAAATAATGCACTTTAGGCATTATTTAGCCCAATCTCATACTAATATTTAGAAGGTTCTTGATTAAATAAAGTAATAATTAATCCCACATCTCTACCATCATATTTTACCTTTTTATTTCGTCATTCCCGCATATTTTCATATATATGTCTAGTTATTTCATCATTGTCCTGTCATTTTATCCTAAAACAGGGTGCACATGCCTATACTGGGGCACCCTAGGGTGCCCAAACTTGTTATAGGGTTCCTTGTGGCACCTTGGTCCCATATGCGGTGCCCTGATCCTTGTTCTACTTTCCCGCTTCTTTTTGGGCTCTTTCTATCCATTTTTCATCCTTATCTTTTTCCTAGTCAGCCATGTCAGGATTATTTGCAAAATTAGATCAAGATATCCCTATAAATATAAAGTTATGAGACCATAATGAGTGTCCTAGCATCACTTCCTACTACCACTCTATCTAGAGTTACATCCATTGCATCACTTGCATCCTCCATGAATCAAGGCTAGGAGATCTACATCAACACACATAACATAGGGGGAGGGATTCCATTTTATTCCATGCACACATGTTATTACATTTTCAATTGTCGTTATTTCTCACTAATTTATAAAGTTCCACTAGCATAAGAGCACCTAGGGAATGAAATGCACACACACCATAATTACATTTAGGTCTAAAATGTAGTGTAGCACTTATATTAGTAAGCCCACTGTTATGGGTGCTAAGGTTAGTCTGACCCATTCATTTTTCATCTTTTAGTTTAGGGTTTTTGATACTTATTTTTATGTTGTGGGTCATTCCTTCATCCTACATTATTTATTACATCTGGGGCAGTTTGTCAAATCCAGTGTGATAAAAAGAGAATATTTCAGAGTATCTTGTGGCACTAAAAGAACCAAAATATAAGCTCTTACAGAGACCAACACACCTATTTTGTAGACCAAGGTACCCTGCGGCAGCCCAGTACATTCCTGGGCCCTCCAGTCCATTCAGATCCTCTAGATCTGGCCTTTACAGGACTTTTATATAGTCGTTCCTGCTTCTAGAATCCACAATCAGACATGTGACACATTACGATAATCTTCAACAATCAGCTAAGTCCTTTCCTTTTACATCATTGCATAATTAGGGTTTTATTTCATTTAATATAATTATTTAAAATCATTCCATGTTGTTTTAACGTAATTTACAACATTTTAGTCCTCCTATATATTAGATTAACTATTATTATACTTTACCATAGTTTGGTTAATTTTTAGTTAATCATTTTGGTGAACCCCTTGTTCCTTCATAACACCTTTTAGGGTTTGAATTTGCATTCGGCCATCATGAGTATCTCCATTAATTATTATCTACTTATTCATCATGATTTACTTCATCATGTTCAACATCTTGTTTTCTACTACCAATTTTTCTGTTGACATGCATCTAGATCATGTATAACACATTTTCCGATGCATTCTCACAACATATAGCTTTCAAGGCTAATCCTCATGTTTCCATTCATCCCTTTGACAATGAACCATCCCTTAATATTATGTGTCACATTTACAATGATGGTGTTAAATACACTCTAATTGATAATGGATCTGAGCTTAATTTTTGCCCCATGTCATTCATTTAGGTTTTAGGTCTTTCTTCTCATGACATTAATCCTTCTTCTATTTCACTGCATGCTTACGATGGTAGCATTTTTCCATGTCTTGGTCATGTTAACTTTCCCATTACTGTTTTTCCCAAAGCTCTCCTTACAGTTTTCTTTGTTATAGATTATCCTGTTTCATACAATTTTTTGTTGGGTAGGTGATAGCTCTATGCCATACATGTTGTTGCTTCTATGGTCAATCATTGCGTTAATTTCTTACATGAATGCATTGAGTATACTATCTTTCGAGACCGTGACCCATTCAAATACTGTTTCCATGACCTTAACACTAGTCTTCCTATCCCTCACATTGATACTACAGACGATCCTCAACTTGTGGATGATCCACCTCATTGACCACCACTTGAGGGAGCTATTTGTTTACTAGATGATTTCCCTTCTCCACCACATACTAATATAACTATTAGTGCATATCAGCTACTTGTTCCCTCCATGGACATTGCTTTCTCATCTTCATCTTCATCATTTTTCCACCCACCATTCACTTGCACACTCTTCATACATGGTTCGTAATGGGAGCATATTCCATTAGAACCTACTTCACCTAGAACCATATGTATGAATGATGGCTTAGCCCAGTTAGGTTTTTCCATCACTGATATTCATCCACCACCATACCATCCTCATTCATACCATGGCTTGGTCCATGTCACGACCTCTTATGGACTTCATGTCTTTCACCTTGATGTTTTTCTAACACGTACTTCAAGTACTAAACTACTCACATTAGGATAGTCCTAGATGGACTATATTACGGGCACCCTATACCCCGATCATACAGATATATATTTTCCTATGCCTTTTGCACACGCTATCATTTGTAATAGCTATTTCCTAGGTTATACAAAAAATTGCACTCATTCGTACGCACATGGTTTCCCTTTCCCTCCATTCACCGATGATGAAATTTTTATGGGCATGTATCACTTACTTCTAAATGGCTCATTACATGATCAGCCTAACACTATAGACTACCAAGTTACTAATTCCTATCCATCCGATTTCAATCCCAAGGATGATGAAATTCTTGATGAGTTTACATATTCCTTTGGCACACTGCCCCGAGGGTGCATATCATATTACACACTTTCCCACCCCCTCATGTTTTTGCATATTTACATAGTTCTACATCACACCTTTTGTTATTTTCATTTACTTTCCTTTCCTATAAGCATACCATATCACACATCAAAACACCATCGTAACCCAATGACACACTCTTGTGCTGTGGTTCACACTTGACTGTTTAGGGATTACCATTACACTGAACCCCACACACTACACCTTAGGTATTATACATTACATTCCATCATACAATGCACATCATACGTCATTTATTCTATGCTTACTCTACACTATACTAGTCCCAATCTACGCATTACATTCATCACAATATCTACACCCTTAGTCACATTATACACTGCACATTTTCATATCAGACATTTTATATAAATTATACTAGTCATTATTACCTATGAGTCTAGTTTTACATTTCATCCCTACATTCTACATTATACTAGTCCTTACCCTACACACCACATACACTATTAGGCTATCCATGCATAACCTATACATAGCCATACTACACATTTCCACATACATACTACATACTACGCTAGGTTGCATTATATATGGGTCTAGATTTGCATTTCATCACTACATATTATATTTCTATCTACACCTATCATCACATCTAACATATTATATATACCCTACATTACTTATTTCTACATTTTACTTATCCTATAGTCATTTTCTCATTACTACATACATCGTATTGTTCTACGCTATGTACTTACCACCCTATGACACACTTTAGTTCCTCAGTCCATTCTTGACGGCCAAGGGTTTACCAATCAAATGGACATTTCACTCACCATGCAACATTTCATCATGTGACATTCCTAGGACCAATGACATATGCTTTAGGATAAATCATCACCTATATCATATTATAGTGGTATACACCTTAGGTCACATCACGAATCCCATCCTTCAATCATATAGTGATATACACTTAGTACTAAATCATCACCCATCTCTATCATCATGTAGTGGTCTATGCGCAAGGCTAAATAACCACTTATCTGTTAACCTTATAATGATATACACTTAGTGCTAAATCATCACCTGCCATTTTCATCTCATAGTGATATACGCTTAGTGCTAAATCATCACCCATCCTTTCATCTTAGAGTGATATATGCTTAGGGATGAATTATCACTCCTCCATTCAACAAGTTTTGATATACACTTTAGATATAGGGTTCACACACATCTCACCAGTACATATACACACTCCTCCCCAATGCACTAGACATAACAAAATAATACTCGACCATTTCCTAATGACACACTCTCGTTTACAGTTAATTTTGAACTACTAGGGGGGCAGAAATGAGCCTCATTACATAAAATTCTATACACTCAGGGGGGACATTACTCCTATCATTCCATTTTGCATTGTCTTTGGGGCATTTATTCTTACTTATTATTGTTTTACATGTTACTTTAATACGCATGTTAGGTTGCTTTCTTATATTTCATTATCTATATGATACACACATGTGTGTTCATGTCTTTGTTAAGTGCGATCACAAATACAATGCTATAACACGCGGCATAGATGCTTTCCTTCTACCCTTCCTATACTGGTCGCCAGGGGCATCCACATTCGTCTTATCTAGGTGTTACTGTTTCATTTTATACTTAGCATCTTAAATTTAATTACATGATTTTACATATTGGTTATTTCTCTAAACATGTTAATGGGTGTTCCATGTGCAACACTTGTTTTGTAAAATTACAAGTTTCCATGAATACTTTTTTGGTTGTCTGTACTTGTCTTCCATTGTTTTCCATTGTATGTGATATGTTTGTGTGCACACTTGTTTTTTTTTTGCGGACATGAAGACCTTGTGTGTCTTGTGACATCATGAGTGATGTCCCATGTTTATAACCTACTTTGTGCTGTCTACTGATTTTATTGCATGTTTACACTACTTTGTTTAATATTTGCTATATTTTCTGCGTATTTTACACTTGTTTTATTGCATGAATGTGTTTTTGGACTAGCACTTGTTTTGGCTACCCATCCCCTTTTGTGCACACCTTGATTTCTACTAAACGCTTTCCCTTCCCCCTGTAGGGCATAGTTCTACAGGCCAAAGTGTGGTAGGTCCTCTTTTGGGGCCACATTCTCCTTTTAGCAATGTCACATGGGCCCCTAAAGAGGGGGGCATCATTGAGGTTTTAATATACTAACACATCGTATTTTTACCAGTTCAGTACAATGCATTTTCTGCCCTTGGCATTGTGGGTTTACATACATCGAGTGAGTTCAAACAAGTCTATGAAATCCATACACATCAGATTTTATAGGACCATGGTGTCCTTAGCATTTCTGGGAAGTAGTTATAGGATTAGAGGTTATAGTGAGTGTGCCTCTCTACACTACTTCTGCCAGGTGGCATCAGATCACCTAAAAACCTAGGACAATACAGAGATCTCTTAACACACATTTCAGAAGAAGTGGTCAAAGGTTGGAGTACACAAAGCATTTCCTGCCTACACTTCTTCAGCTAGGGTGGCATGAGATCACCCAAAAAACATAAAATAGTACAAGATATCCTTCTATACCCTTTTCTCGACATGGATCAAGTGCACATGTTCCATTTACTTTTTCATTCAATGTATTTTACACTTGCATATTTTACATTTTTCTTATTTGCATTTACATACATACATATTTGACTACTTGATCATTTTGTCCTTGCAAGGCCTACTGTATGAGAAACAAACAATCAAATTGGGGGAAACAACAACAATGGCAACAATGAAGACAACAACGCAATGAAAAAACCCCACGACAACACTTGACTTTACTAACCATGCAGGTACACTACACACTACAATAGCTAAACTAGCATTTCGCCCTAGGTTCACTCTCACCACTTTTTTCTCTGTGCATTTTTCATCTATATTTTCCACACTCCCACATCTTTTTATTATTCCACACTTTTTTCTAGTCCTTCGGTACATATTCTACTACACTCTACATGGATATCAGGTACATATTTCTATCTACTTTATGTTACCAAGATTTTCGCTCACCAACATAAAGTGGGGTTAAAATGTATTCACAAAAACATGCACTTTAGGAATTATTTATCCCGGTCTCATACTACTATTTAGAAGGTTCTTGAGTAAAGAAAGTACTAATTAATCACACCTTTTGGCCATTTTATTTCACCTTTTTGTTTCAACATTCCCACATACTTTCATATACATGCCCATCTATTTCATCACTTTCCCATCATTTTATCCTAAACCAGGGTGCCCAAGCCTGTATTGTGGCACCCTGGGGTGCCCCGATCCTTGTTCTAATTTCCCGTTTCTTTTTGGGCTCTTTCTATTCATTTTTCATCCTTAGCTTTTTCCTAGTTGGCCATGTTAGGATTAATTACAAAATTAGATCAAGAGAACCCTATAAATATAAAGTTATGAGACCATAATGGAGTTCCTAGCGTCACTCACTACTACCACTCCATCTAGAGTTGCATCGATTACATCACTTTCATCCACATAGTTCCATGCATCAAGGCTAGGAGATCTTCATCAACACACACACACACCATAAGGGGCGAATTCTATTCTTTTCTATACACACATGCTAGTACAATTTCTATAGTTATTATTACTCGTCACTTCACAAAGTGCGACTAGTAAAAGAGCACGTAGGGAACGAAATGCACACACACACACCAAAACTACATTTGGGTCTGAAATGTAATGTAGTGCTCAAATTAGTAAGCCCACTGTTGTGGTAGCTGAGGTCAGTCTGACCCATTCATTTTACATCTTTTATTTTAGGTTTTTTGATACTTCTTTGTCTTTTGCAGGTCATTCCTTCATCCTACATTATTTATTACATTTGAAGTAATTCACCAAATCTAGTGTGACAGACATAGAATATTTAAGAGTATCTTGTGACACTAAAAGACCCAGATTCTGAGCTCCTTGAGAGACCAGGATGCATGTTTTGTAGACCAGGGCGCCCCAGTACCTCCTTGTGCACTCCAATCCGTTCAAATCATCCAGATCTGACCTTTACGAGACTTCGATATAGTCGTTCCTTCTTCTGGAATCTACAGTCTGACTTGTGACACCTTGCAACAGTCTTTGGAAATCAACTAAGTCATTTCATTTGACATCTTTACATACTTAGGGTTTTATTTCATTTAATATAATTATTTAAAATCATTCCATGTAGTTTTAGCGCAATTTACAACATTTTAATGCTCCTATATTGGATTAACTATTATTATACTTTCATATAGTTTAGTTAACTTTTAGTTAATTATTGTCTTTTGTGAGATTCTTATGTGAAATTCAATCAAACAAAAAATGAAGTGATATTTGGAGGTCTTGAAGGGTCTAATAGTGTGTCTTGTACAATCATAAGTGTCCAAAATATTGGTGTATCACCTTACTTTACCTATTTTTATGAGTTTATATTATTTCTCTCCTTTATCCCCAGCAAGAAACTATTTTAGGTGATAGATTCAGGGATCCAACCCTCTCTTGAAGTTATTTTCAACTTGAATTACCCCCACTCTAAGAAGATACCATTGTATCAATTGAAGAGAAGATTTGCTTACACTTTTTCAACTCAAGGTGTTCTTCAAATCTAATAACATGAACACATTTCATAGCATAAATATAATAATGATCCAAAGAAGAAAATAATTTAAATCCATGTCCTAAAATATGTAATCAAGACTAGTAATTAAATGGTCATTCTAATGGAGACTGTCTTTGACTCTCTTGTTCGGGCGGACAGTCGTGTTGGAGTTGTATTAGAGGCTACTTAACATAGATGGAGCTCCACGAGTTGTCATGAAGCTACTTGTGGAGGACACGACTTTGATTAATGGATTGATGCCTGGGGGTTCGGACCGTTCCCTTGTGCCGGGTGGTCTGAAAAAAAATGAAATTGGTATGCGGGGTGTCGCGCAGTTGGGGAATGTTCTAGGAGGTCCCTTGGAGCCGCTGCTGGAGGAAGCGCTCATGGAGACAAAAGAAAACTACCTTGTTTCATGGCATAGCATGCGCATGGTTACCCAATATACACTTCCCCAAAGTCGTCCCCCAATGGAATTTTTAACATTTGTTTCCCAAATGGTTTGGCTAATATGGACATTAGCCACAATTGAAACCCTTCCCCAACTCCTGTGCAGATAATGGTTAGTCCTTTGGAGGTGGAGGCTCAAAATGATATTGATATGGCTTCGAACGATTGGAGCTACTTTGAGGACAACTCGATTTATGTGGAGGATGGAGGAAGCTCGAATGCTGAAGAGGATGTTGATGAAGGATCTATTGACATCCCGACCTCTGGTAATATCGAAATTGTGCTAAATTTTGAATAACATTGGTGTTTGGCGATAAAAACTAGGTCAAAGGATGAGACAATTATGGAGAAAGTTCTATGTGACTCCAATAGACTCAAAGTTGTTGATTACTGGGAAGGTTTGAGGTATCATGATTACATTTTAAAAACTTTCGGTTTCAAGAATCATGATGAACTTATCAAGCACGAATTGGAGGAAGAGGGGTGGAATAAAGTTCAATCAAGGAAATAAAAAAGGTACTATTTCTCGGGGTTGATTGCCCTCCATTTGGATGTTGTCCAGGTTATCCACTACTCGATAGTAGTATTTTGACTTTCTAAATTATTAAATCTGTATTGCCCCTTTTTCTTTGCTTGTTGTGTGGTTGTGCCACTAGTAGAAGCAGTTTCTCTTGATCCTCATTGTTCTATGTTTTTCTCCTTTTGTAACATCCTGTTACTTTCCAATGTAAGTTTTTCGGACACCTTAAAAATCATTCTTTTTATCTTATTAAGAAAAAATTATTCTAAAAAATTGTTTTCAGCTCCAAATACATCTTATATTAACATATACGCTAAATTATTATCAATGTAAAACTTATTTAATTATTATTATTTGTTATTATTATTACTACTATAATAAAGACAATGTAAAAACCATTATGAAATACTATAAAAATAAATTGTGGAGCCTAAGTAAAGTGAAAACAGCTGAAAACAAGAGGCACTTGCCAATACAACATAGACGTTGAATCTTGCCGACTTGCAAGTGGCATATTCCTCCCGCTTTTACGGCATGTTGTTTTCCTTCGCTTAAAATGTTCATCTACACCACCAATTTTTCAGAGCTCAAAATTTTTCAGTCTTTTTCAATTGGTACAAGATGCCAATATTATTCTTCTATTAACACCAAAAAGTCTTACCATAGCCCAATAATTTAATGTCTTTTTCATAATTATACTCATTTTAACCGAAAGCCAAATTTCAACTAATGCTTTCGCTATTGTTGATTTATAGGCTGATTGCATTCTACTGTCAAACCATTGGCGTATTCTCCACAAAAAGGTCCAGATAGCTGGGTTTTTTATACAGTGACTGATTCTAATTTTCCGTTAAGATTGTGGATATTATTATAGAAGTGACTTGTCATAATAATTGGTTGATTGCGGAGTGAAAAGTTTAGTTTTCCAATCTTTCATTTTCCTCCTCAACACTTTTTAACACCAAACTACTTCTTCTAATATGTCTGTCTTACTATCTTAGGTGGAATATGCGGCTCCATTATGTCTTACAATTGTTTTCGTGAGTTTGAAATCTTTGTTTACTTAGATAAACATTACTTACCTTTAAAAAACCAAAAAAAAAATATTATTATAAATTGTCCATATATTAACACCTAAAAATACATTAATTAATACTTACAAATACTAAATATTTAATATTTGAAATACTTGACGTGGTTAAGGTACGGAGTGTATATCAATTGTATGAGCTTTTTCTTGAAATACAGTGATTCCTTTACATTGATCTCATAATTGTTTACGTATTTCCTGACCTTTATATTGTACCTGAGAGATGTGGTTTAGGAGTAGATTGACAATGAAAAAATGAAACAATAAATAGAATAAAGATGCCAAAACCGCTTGAAACAATCATAAATTGTTTCCTGATAATTCTAAATACCACTAAATACCAACATTAGCCTAACGTTGTCTACTGACTATGAGATGATATTAGGTTCTTAGTAATGTGTTACTAACTCTGCATGACATTACATTTATATTGTTACATTCACCCTAACATCATCAACAAACTTTGATATTGAAAACATTACATTTTATAATATCTTTATTAAAAATTAGAATTTTTCTAATTGATAAAAATAACTTTTAAGAGCTATGGAATCATTTTAAAAAATATATATTTTGAGAGGGCTATGGTGTCATTTATAGAAAGGTAGAGCATCTTTTAGAGAAATGTAGGATAATTTTTAAGAAATTGAGAGCTTCACTCTAAGAAATATAGTGAGAAAGAAGTTTGATTTGTTGAAATCCCACATTCAATATGTACTTTTATTATTTTTGTTGTATTTTTGTATTTAGAGAGAAACATGATTGTGAATGACTTGTTGAAGAGTTTGGAGTTACAATTTATTTCTTTTCTTTTCTAGTAGAATTAACCCATATTAAAATCATGTTTTGATAATTTTAAAACTTACATAAATTTTTTGTTATTGGCTAAAAAGGCTCATTGTTATACATAAATTGCGGGGAAAGCCCCCAATAAACATACCTTTGAAAGTGTTGTGTAAGAACTTTAGCATCCACATACTTCATGGTGTGTAAGAGACACCTAAGGTTTCTCGTTCTAGAAATCCATTTGAACATCTAAATCCATGGTATGTAAGTGAATGGTTAATCCCAAGAATTTAACACAAATTTAATCTCCATGTACCTCAAAGATGGGATGGTGCAACTATAGGTATTTGGGCATACTCCATAGTTAATGATTTAAAACATTAGTCTACGATCATTATTTATGAATGTAATGCTTATATCAAAGAGCCTTCATACCATACATTAACTATCCTAGTTATTCTCAAAATACTCATAATCACTCTTATGAAATTCGGTGATCAAGGCATCATTTATAACAAAATGAGGACATAATTAGCTGATTTGAGAGAAGGTTTGATAGAATTTTTTCATTATTTCAATGAAATCCAATCCAATCATTTCCATGTGTTTTCATTAATCTTAGGACATGTTTTGTACTTATACATTATTTTTTGAAACACAATTATCTGGATTAATTTATTGAGTGATTTTTCAATCATTTTTATTAAAATAGACCTACATCCTTCTTGTCACCATATAAATATATTTAATAAATCATCTAATTTTATTTTGTATAAGTATACTTCAAGTGTAATTTTTAAAGATCATAATTTTACATCAAATTGCCTTGAAATTTTATATGGAGTTAGACCGGGAATATTAGTTTGTCATGTTAATTAATCCTAATTGGATGGATTTCATTTCGTCATTTTTGAGGGCCAAATTCTTTCAGCTAGGCATCTAAAATTCACTCAAAACCTTGTTTAGGATTGTCTAGAACTTAGAATTGTAATAAATTTTGTTCCGTTGTATGGAATAATTAAATACTTGGTATGAGCCCTAATTTAGGGAGTTATTTCATGCTGGTTAACTTTGAGGTTCATCCAAGGTGTTTTGGTTTTACGGTTTATTGGGTGTTTTCGGGTGTTTTCCCATTTTAGATTTTTTTTTTTTATAGTTAGTGGGAAATAAAAAGTGAATTGTAATGTTGTGAAATATTAGTGTGGATATTGGAATGATAAATAAGTTATTTTGAAGTTTCTTTAGTTTTGAAAAATTTTGTGTGTGTGTTTTAGAGGCCCTTCAACCTTGTGCACTTGGATCCACACCACTTACCTTCTTAGCATAATTACATCACTTGTATTCTATTTATTTTTATGTTATGATAT
>CM034152.1:637330859-637404683 GCA_019776745.2 Taxus chinensis | reverse complement strand
TTCTCTGATTGTATGTTGGCACATGTGTTATTTTTAGTTCTCATTAAGTGTGGAGGATTTTTATTCTTGAGGAGAAATTATTGGCCTTCAAAATTCTTGGTCAATCTTATGTGGAGGTTTCATATTAGTTTTCATGGAAAAGAGGGAATAGATCATAGGATTATTCTTGATTATAAGGAAATCAATCCAAATAATCCACCAAATATGTTGACCATTTTTTGTCATCATAGTGAATGGGAATAAAAAAATATTTCATATTCCTTGTATTTTAGTAAATTAGGAAATGAGAAGTTATGGAACAAGTAGGGAATCAGGTTTCAGAGTGCCCATTCCCCATATGAGATGTCATTCTAGTTTTTTCATCTTCACCAGAATCATACATAAACCCTTATGATTTATCACGGGGTCCTGATGAAGATGGATTAGCATCATACATCGGATATACATATACTGGAACAAGTAGGAAATAAGGTTTCATATTTGAAAATTGTTGAGTGTGGAAGTAGGTTGTAGTGTTAGGATTGAATATTCATTCATTATTACGATTATTAGTTTGAGTGATTAGAAAAGGTATAAAAAGTTCATTATCTAGTTCCTTATGATTATATGCAAGTGAATTAAATAATTGAGTTTTCATATGTTCATTTAGTTATGCAATTAAAATCAATGTAAAAGAAACAACATACAACTCATTGTAGAAAACAATTGTTTATATTCATAAGGAAATTTTGTACAAGTTCCTATCATCACCAATCCGGCACTATGATAATTCTTCACCGGGAACTCCTCGTGCTATGATTATTTACTAATGCACAGCCTTTAGTTTGGTGGATGTAATATGGAAACAAAACAACAAACGAACACAAAAATACCATCAACTATGATAATATGGAATGATGAAAAATCTGAAATATCAAAGTAAATCATAATATTAACATGAAATTGTTACAATCTCACCCATGAGGTACTTCAACAAGACTATGGGAGAAACTTTACAATTACACCTCTCGATGGCTTCTTCAACACACCTTTAACTGATGGCTTCCTTTGCACACTTCCTACAATATTTCTCATCACTTCTTTCTATGCTAAATGAGGGGGGGTGGCCTCTCTATTTATAGAAATTCCAGGCTTATCCATCCTATCTCTAAGATAGGATAAGAAATCCACTCTGACGAATCATATTCCATACCTTAACTCTTATATGTACATGTAAGCTTATTTGTTAAGATAAGATAAACCTTATCATTTTACATGGGTTCCACATTTTTAGACTTTTTACAAATAAAATACACAAAATATTTATGACCTCACTCCTTGTCCTTATTACCAATATAATATTTCTAATTCCTAATCACGTAGACCCTACTTCTGTAATTACCCAAACTTTGACATTTTAACATTACCGGACCACTTACGACAAATATTTACTTTTTACAACATTCCTATTGTACTTTGACTGTTACCATACTCCACATTATTGGTGACACCGTAACTGACGGCGTCGTTATCTTCTATCAAACGCTACTACTAATTATACTTAACAACATCCTATTCCTAATACATACATTAATGAAATAGAAATTATGGAGGAAAATTTTAGTGTCGACATCTTCCCCCTTCCTAGCTTCTACTCCGTCCTCGGAGTAGACTATTCTGGTGCTTGGAAAATCTTCAACTTGTCATGGTTGACCCATTTCGTAATGGGAGTGCCATCTAATTCCTCCAGTCGGTACGTACCATTTTCATGCACAACTGCTATTTTGTAGGGCCCATCCATTTTGGAAGAAATTTTCTCTGTCTTCTTTTTTTTTGTATCTGGAATCATATACTAGGACCAAGTCATTCACATGAAATGGAGACCATCGGATCTTTTGATCAAAGTATTCCTTCTGCTTCATTTTCTTCTTATGGCTTGTATCCTTTGCTATTTCCCTCATTTCTTTTAGCAAATGAAGATGTATCAACCTTTCTTTTACTGAATCACTTTTATCCATCCTTTTATTTTTCATAACTCTCACAATGGGAATATCAAACTCAATAGGAAGAACTGGATCAATGCCATAGGCCAACTGAAATGGGGAGTATCCTGTTGCTGACTTTGATGTTTCCCTATATGCCCACAATGCTGCATGAATCCTTTTATCCCACTTATGTACCTGCAAGGCTGCATCTTTTGCTAGAATTTGACACAACACAAAATTGGTTTGTTCCACCTGTCCATTTGTACTTGGCTTGTATGTTGTTGCATTCCTGTGCTTAATAGAAAATTTATTGACTAGGGCTTCTACTACCTCATTAATGAAGTGGCTTCCTTGATCTATTACAATTTCTAATGGACAACCAAATATGGTGACAATACATTCATATATGAACCTTGCCACTTCATCCATAGAAGCTGTCTTCAATGGCCTAGCTTCAACCCACTTGGTTAAATAATTTGTGGCAACTACAATATACTTATTTTGACGTGATGTAGTTGGAAGTGGACCTACAATGTCTATTCCCCACTTTTCAAAGGGACCAAGTGGAAGAATAGGACATAATGGAGCTGATTAAGTCTTACGGTTACCATGTGTTTGACAAATATCACATGTCTTACAATAATTATAACAATCTTTAAAAAGAGTGGGCCAGTGATAACCTGCATCCAAGATCCTTCTTGCTGTAAGTTGTCCAGAGAAGTGCCCCTCCACATGTACCATTGTGGAATTCTTCTAGCAGCTCTTTTCCTTGATCACGTCCAACTGCCCTCTTGTACTGTCCATCAGGTCCTATTCGAAATAATGCTCCATGCAGAATAAAATATGGACGACTGGCTTGAGTAATCTTTCTCTTAGTCTTTGCATTGGCACCATCAGGAAACTTGAATTCATTCAGATAATTCCAAATATCTATGTATTCACTAGGGATTGTGTCAAGGGGAGAACAATGCTGCATCGGGAAAATCATCATCATCACAAGATGATCCTAAACCATCATAGGCTCGAGAGAGTGCATCTGCATTGACATGCTTATTTCCTAGCCTATCTATAATATCAAATTCAAATTCTTGTAGCAAAATTATCCATCTTGCTATCCTCCCTGATGGGTTAGGCTTATTGACAATATATTTCAGAGCCTGATGATCTGTTATAACTATAAATTTCTGCCCTAAAAAGTAATTTCTAAACTTATTTATAGCAAAAATGATAGCCAGAGTCTCTTTTTTAGTTACAGTATAGTTTACCTCAGCACTGCTCATTTATCTGCTCCCAAAGTAAATTGGATGTTCATTCCCATTTTCATCCTTTTGGCTCAAAGTACTTCCTAGTGTTGCATCTGAGGCATCAGTGTACACAATGAATGGCTTGCTCCAATCTAGATTCTTCAAAAACAGGTGAAGACACCAGGGATTCCTTTAATTGTCCAAAAGCTTCATGCGCCTTATTTCCTGGTTCATAAGTAACATCCTTCTTCAAGAACTGGGTTAGTGGCTGTGCAATCTTTGAGAAATTCTTGATAAACCTTCTATAGTAACCCACATGGCCTAAAAATGATCTCAACTTACTTCTATTAAGAGGAAATGGTAAATCTTTGATTTTTGAAACTTTATCAGGATTAGTACCAATACCATCTCTGGATACAACATGCCCTAACAAAATACTTTTAGAACATCCAAAGACACACTTTGTAGGGTTTAGTGAGGCTTGTGCTTCATCTAACCTTTGAAATGTTGTCTCCATTTGGTGCAGGTGGTCCAACTTGCTCCCATAGATGCAAATATCATCCAGAAATAATCTGATGAAGGTCCCCATGTAGGGTTCGAACACCCTATTCATCAAACGCTGGAATGTTGCTGGAGTATTACACAACCCAAAAGGCATAACTCTATAAGCAAACGTTCCCCAAGGAGTGGTGAACGTGGTCTTTAACTGATCTTTCTCTACTATACAAACTTTGTTGTAGCCACTATATCCATTAGCAAAACTATAGCACTCCTTGCCAGCTACTTCGTCCAAGAACTGATCTGAAAATGGAAGAGGGTAATGATCCTTCTTTGTTGCCTTATTGAGCTTCCTGTAATCAACACAAATGCGTAGCTTCCCATTCTTTTTTATTGAGATCACAATGGGAGAAACCCATTCTGAATTCTCCACAGAAAATATGAATCCTGCATCAAGCAACTTATCTATTTCTTCTTTTACAGTCTTGGAAAAATTAGGATTCATTCTATATGGCATTTTCTTTATGGGCTTAGCACCATCTACCAACTCAATACAATGTTCTACCCAACTTACTTTACGGAGTTCCTTGTAATCAAAAGTGAATAGGTGTATGTACCTTCGAAAGAGTTGGAGGTAGGATTCCTTCTCACTCTCCATCACAGCATCACCAATCTTTATTTGTTGGAGACGATCATCAACTTCTTCTTCAGATAATTTTATGGGGTCATGAGTTGGTGTGACTGGCAGGATATCCATGACTGAAACATCCACCTCACTTTCTTCATCTTCAGTGTCCACTTCACTGGTACTAGAGTAATTAGAGGATGTCTAATCATCAGTTTCATCACTTGAATCCACAGGTTCTGCTTTATGATGTTGAGGGATCACGTTTATCTTCACCCTCTCTCTACCACGTCCAAGTGTCATGAAACCTTCATTCCAGTAGTTTCTTACATGAACTCTCCTTAGCCATGGTCTTCCCAGCAGCATTGGGTACGCAGCAGTACCATTTTTCATCACCTGAAAGTCTACCACACATACAACACTCATAACAGATATTGCCACATTTGAAACTACACCTTCTGGTTTAGTTTTTCCCTTATTTAATGACCTGAACATAAGTGTTGAAGGGCAATCAATTTTTAAACCCAACATATTCATTACAGACTCGGTCATTACAGTAACTGCAGCACCTGTATCAACTAAGACATCATGAATTGAAATACCATTACAAAATACCTTAGCTTGTGGAGCATAGGGATCTGCCTCTGCATCCGCCTCCGCCTCCAAAACAAGGACCTCAACCTCCTTCCTTCTTCGAGCATTGAGTCCACCTCACAACTCCCCACCTCTTCGCAGAAGACATAGCCAAGAGTTGACCATATGTAATATTTGCAGGCCTTTTAGACAGATCTTCCAAGATGGAGTTTGGTCCTTGCCCCTGTGAAATCAGAAAATCCTGCACACCCAACTTTCTTCTCCTATGTTTCTTACTAGTTTTCTTCTTTCATCTTCTTAGGATCATTTCCATCTTGATTATCTTTTTCTTTCTTTCTTTTTGTTACAAACACATCTACTTCATTATTTCTGCTCTTATCTACTACATCAAAAGAATTTACAGGTGCTTTTCCTTTATCATTATCTCCCTTACCAGATGTAGAAGCTCTATCTGGACAATTATACTTATAATGACCCTTTTTATAACAACCATAACAAACAACTTCAGAAATATTTCTTTTTGGACTTCTATCTCCTCCCTGAGAACTAAATTCCTTTCCTTGAAGAAGATTAATAGTTAACTGACCCATATTTTTTAGCAGATCTTCATACTCAGTAGATGTATTAGGAGAAATATTTGTGCTCACCGGTAGTGGTTATGCATTCAAGACCAAAGGTGCTAGTGTAGGCTCTACTTTAGCAACAATTTCTTTGGGCTCCTCTTCCATGCTTTCTTCTTGCCTTCTTGTAATCTCCTTTGCTTGTTCAATGGTGGCTGGGTGGTCATACTTCACTTGTTGTCTGATCTCTGGCTTCATCCCAAGAATGAAGTGCTTACAAAGGAGATTATCCACGCCATTCATCAACCCATCCGCTAGTCCTTCCTTCTGGATCTGGGCATCGAGCTTCCTCCTTAGCTCTAGAACACGAGCATGATAATCCCTTATCTTCGCCTTCTCTCCTTGGGATAGCTTTGTGATCTCAATCATGAGATCTGCATATTTCTGTTGTTCACCAAATTCTTCAAGAAAACTTTCAGTTAATAAATCCCATGAATTTTTTCACATTATCACCTAGTGTTTCAAACCACCTAAGTGCTGAACCATCCAAAAAGGTAGGAAAAAATTCAGTCCATTGTTCTCTTCTTATAAGGCCATTACAAATACAAGATCGCTTAAACTCTTGAATGAAAGAAGAAGCATCTTCATTAGATTGAGCTGAAAAAACAGGAATCTTTCCCATTTTCAAAAGTAACCACCGTGAAATACCAACCCACAAGTACAATCAACAAGACTTATGTGCACAAATAATTGGAATTACTATAGAAATGACCACAATAAACTATGGTAAAACTTGACTTACTGCGGTAAAAACTAATTATACTGTGGTAAACACTATTCATGGTAAAAAGTGAAGTTATTGCGGTAAATACTATTCAGGGTAAAAAGTGACTTTACTGCATTAAACACTATTCCCAACAAAAAGGACTTTACTATGGTAACTACTATTCATGGCAAAAATGACTTTACCATGGTAACTACTATGCACAGTAAAAACAAGGTTACCCTCCAATTGATTTTTGACTAAGTGGGAATATCTCTCTAGAAAAATCCACCAACGAGGAATGGTCCCGGCAACGGAACCAAAATGTCATCACCAATCCGGCACTATGATAATTCCTCACCGGGAACTCCTCGTGCTATTATTATTTACTAATGCACAGCCTTTAGTTTGGTGGATGTAATCTGGAAACAAAACAACAACCGAACACAAAAATACCATCAACTATGATAAGACAGAATGATGACAAATCTGAAATATCAAAGTAAATCATAATATTAACATGAAATTGTTACAATCTCACCCATGAGGTACTTCAACAAGACTATGGGAGAAACTTTACAATTACACCTCTCGATGGCTTCTTCAACACACCTTTAATTGATGGCTTCTTCAACACACCTTTAATTGGCTTCCTTTGCACACTTCCTACAATATTTCTCATCACTTCTTTCTATGCTGAATGAGGGGGGTGGCCTCTCTATTTATAGAACTTCCAAGCTTATCCATCCTATCTCTAAGATAGGATAATAAATCCACTCTGACGAATCATATTCCATACCTTAACTCTTATCTATACATGTAAGCTTATTTGTTAAGATAAGATAAACCTTATCATTTTACATGGGTTCCACATTTTTAGACTTTTTACAAATAAAATACAAAAAATATTTATGACCTCACTCCTTGTCCTTATTACCAATATAATATTTCTAATTCCTAATCACGTAGACCCTACTTCTCTAATTACCCAAACTTTGACATTTTAACATTACCGGACCACTTACGACAAATATTTACTTTTTACAACATTCCTATTGTACTTTGACTGTTACCGTACTCCACATTATTGGCGATACCGTATTGATGGCGCCGTTATCTTCTATCAAACGCTACTACTAATTATACTTAACAACATCCTATTCCTAATACATACATTAATGAAATAGAAATTATGGAGGAAAATTTTAGTGTCGACATTCCCCACATAAGCTGTGGGATATAAGTATGGAAAGAAGAAACACACATATATCTGAAACTAAAAACATAAGTAAGAGTTGGTGACCCATCATTTCTTGAAAGAAAAATGCCCTTACTTAATGACCCACTTTTTCTCCAAATTTCTCCATCTTCAGCTCCAAAACAACTGAAAGAGAGAAAAAATGATGCAGGAGTATCATCTCCACCTTATAAATAAGGCATGTATTCCTAAAATTTATGCTTGAAAGTATGTTAGTGAATTCCTACTGGTCATTAGGTGTTATTTAGGTGTGTAAGTCTGTTTCTTGGCCTTTCAAAATGTAAACTATCCATTTTCCCTCCAAAAGTGCAAGATAGAGTCTTAAAGACCTATTTTGAATTGATTGAATAATTTGGGTAAGTTCTAGTGTTGTGTGTTGGAGCTAAGAAACCTCTTCATGTTTGTAATGGTATTTCTAAAGGAGCCAATATGTTATAAAGAGTTTTAAGCTCTTGGACATATGTACCTTCTAAAATTGAAGAAATAAAAAGTTGTCCAGGTGACTCCTTTGAAGGTACAAGGTCACAAGTCAAGTAGGTGGTGAGTAGGAGGATTTAAATGGCATATTGTAACTAAAACTACTCATTAACATTCAAATAATAATATGAATAATATCTCTTAAGGTATTTCTGTGAATTTTCTGGTGTATGTATTCTTATTGTATTAGTTTTATGCATTCTTTATTGTTATTGTAAATAGTAACTTTGTGAGAGGATTGTAAGATCAAATAGGTATGTTAAAAGAGTTAAATATTAGTAGTTAAGAGGATAGAGTGATAATGTTATTTGGGGTGATTGAGACTCATTCTTTGAGAAGGTTGTACAAGTGATAATAGGGAGTTTAGAAGCTTAATGAATGTAAGTTCGGGGCGATTGAGTATTGAAACTTTGTACATACATTGGTCGATGAAATTGTGACAGATAAAAGAATTAAGGTAAGCATTTATAGTGTATGTTACAAGATTTCAATGGTGTGTGTATCATTTCAAGTTTTATATAGGTGTGATTCTCTTGGAAATGCAATATTTGTAGCAAGTAATTTTGCTTGTCTTTATTACAAATTTGAGAGTAACCCTGTTCTGAGACAAAAATGTGATAGTTAGGTTGTTTCTTTGATGTTTTGAGGTCATATACATATCATTATCATTGCATCCATGAAGGAGGAGGTTGTGAAAACTTCTAAGATGATATTTTTGGTGAGATATCTTCATTTGAGAGATATAAGTTGACAAATACCTCCTTATCTAACTTGTAACATGCTATTTAAGAGGAAAATACAAACTAGTGTTTATTTTGGGGAAAACTATGAATAGTAAAAAGTTGCATGTGATTATAGAGGAATATGTAACAAATAAGTAACCTTATCCAACCTTGGGATACAAAGAAAAGGAGTTTAGTCATAGTCTAGTGCCTAGAAAGGAAAGCATTCCATGTTTTCTTCAGACTGTACATTGAACTTTGTAAGAAATATCATGGTTAGATGTTTCCCTTGAGTCTGTTGGTAATATTTTCATGTGAATAATTTCAAGAAAATGATTAGGTAAAAATTTCACACTTTTAAATGAAAATATGTGTATTATAATCTCATTTAGCTCCCTACCAGATTCCGAGGAACCACACTTAGGGTGAGCCTATGGTTTGTAATTTGGAGGCCTTGAACATGGAAGTTGATCCTAAATTTTTGAATCCATCATATTGGAAGCTATATATAACATATTAAACAAGAATTTGTATGTTCTAATAGAGGATTAGTGAATTAATACTAGCAGTTTTCTATCTCTGAAGGTCATCTCAGTCCCAGACCTAAAAGAAGAGGCCTAGTTAGAAAGGAAAGTGTTTTTATCTTTTAGAATTGATCTTGAAACTTTAGATAACCATGAAACATGAAAAAGGGTGCTTGAAAATGCCAATAGTTGGTTGAATTAGTAGGTAAATGAAGAAATATGGCTAAAATTTTGTGGGGACAAGATGGTAGGGATTTCTAAGGCAAGAAAAGAGGAAAATGGAGTTGTGAAAGAACGAAGAAGAAGTAGAGTCTAGAAATTTTCCCACACCTTCACATAATAAAAGGGAATTTATAAATTTTAAAATCTATTTTTTGTAATTTATAGGTTGTTTAATCAATGTAGTCACTCAAAACTTGATTTAAAAACATAAACATAAAGTTTTAAGGAATTGGAAAAGATAATGTTGAATCCTTTACTGCATTACATCATTTGGAAAGTGGTTATAGCCTTGAATAGAGCTTAAGAACAAGGTATGAATCTTGTAAAGGTACAGTGAAGCTCAGGGTCAATAGTAGCCTGAGTTTTGTTAGGAAGATAACCAAGAAAAAGTAAAAATAATTCGGGATAATAGAGTTTTTTTTCATGAAATTAAGTCACCAAAAGGATGAATAGGCCTGGTACAATGTATTGGGAACAAAGAAAGGTGATGTCAAGGTCAATTAAGGAATGATAGAGGAAATGTTTTATATATTGAGTTGAATACACAATGAGACAAGCTCGTAAGAAAAATTATTTGATGAGTGGAAGTTTTCATAACCTATTACTTCTTTGAATGCATAATGTATGTCATATGGGCCTCTGCATAAAAAAAAATGAGTATTAGAGCTCAGGGTTCTCCTTAAGATTCAATATTTTTTAGCTTCAAATTTATTTTCATTCTATCACTAATTATGGATTATCAGAAAGGAAAGTACGTGATGAAAGAAACATTTGTTTCAACACTCTTAAATAATGCATCTATGGAAAAATATTATAGAGATTGATTATAGATTCCCTTTAACATTTTGTGCATGTAAAGTATTACATCAAGGTTTCCACATTAAAATTACAGATCAAGTAAATTATCATGCATTTTCAAGCTGAGTATGCATCATTTTATATTACTGGATCTGATTTATCAAGCATAATGAACAAGTTCTTGTAACAAATGAAGGATCATCACATTCCAAAAACTAAAAAATGATAGGAAACCAAGTTCAAAGCATGATGAACAACAAATTTTCTTTCTTCCATTCTTCCATTCATATCTAGCAATGAGAAAAAAGAGTGTAGGGTCCTATCAGGAAAAGGAACATCTGATTTTCTCTTCCTTATTTCCATGGTAAGGGGAAAAAATATCAAAATTGCAGAGTTTTTCTAAATTAGGAGTGTTAAGATACAATGTTTTCTTTTAAAAGAGAAAATGCATATGCCATGCCATCAAAAAATGGTGAATTTTTAACCAAACTCATTTATTATAAATATTTAATTTTAAAATACAAAGGATTGAAACTTTCTTACCATGGTTCCCAACAAAACCTCTATAATCCATAACAGAGCTCACAAAGACAATATTGTAGCTCGCTCAAGATCTTGAAAGGAAACCACGACCAAGCTAAGAGATAACACAGTCAAGTTATTTAATCATGTTGAGCTTCAGTATGAACCATAACTCAGTCTCACCAAAAGTAGGGCCAAGCTATAGTGGAAAAATACAGATGAGATAGAGAAGATCACAAAATGGTATGAGAAAACCATGGCTTCTACAGTAGAACTCTAGCTAGATAGAATCATGGAGGCAACATAGAAAACAATGTAGAGCGTAAATATAAACCATGGACACTATAACTCATAATTAGGGTTGAAAATGAAATCATGACCAAAGTCAAGAGAAAAAATAACTCTACCCCTCCAAGAAAACACCACGGTTGAGCTGGAGATGATGCAAGTTTGGGCTAGTAAATATAGATCTCAAACATACAAAAATAGCAGTGCCAAATAGAAAAATGACATGTTACAGTAGTAGGAAATTGTGTGTCTCATAGATTCTAACTAAATGTCAAACTCCCAAAATCATAATGGAGGACATGAGAAAATCAAAACAAATTAAACTCATAAACAATCAAATCCATGAAATGAACAAAATACAGAGCTACAACAAGAGGAATGCCATGGTATCTCTGCAAAAACTAGAGCTCAAGCTCTTTTCCCATGGCGGCCACAAAATAAACATGGTTTAAAAGGCAATTCCTCCACCAAAGCAACAAATGCAAAATGAAAAATGAATGTATGTTTTATGGTTTCAACCTAATCATTAAGTTGACCAAGCGTTCTTTAACCATGGTCAATTTTGACCATGGTTTAAGCCACTTGTTGTTGAAAACCTTTTAACCATATTTTCCAAGTTCCCAGATGGGTTGGGTTTTGTAATAATTTTTAATTATTTTGAAATTTTGCAACATGGTGGGGAATGTATTTTTGTCCCAAATCAACTGGGCACCAAATATTTTCCTTTTCTTTGCAAAAGGTGAGGTTGAATAAATTCAACAAGAAGATTAATGCCATGTAAACTTATAATTTTTACCCTTTGTAAATCATATGCATAATTATAATCTTATTATTATTATTATTAAATAATTGTAAATTAATTGCAAGGGTCAAATTATGTAAAGGAGAGCTAGAATTGGATTTATCTCCAACTAGTCTCTAACTTAAGTTTCAGAATCAAAGATGAAGTGTTCCATTTGAGATAGGGATTTGAGTCACTTTTGATTTCTAGGATTAAACTAATGTAAAATAGCGATAGCTGGAGAAAATTGAAGTGTTGAGTAGTTCCAAATCCACGTCTCTTCTTATTAATTTTCCCTTCTTTGTTCTATATGTAGCCATTTTTTTGAGCATTTGAGGGAGGCTTATGATTTTTTCATGCTAAGGATATGCCAAATATTGTACTCTAACACCTATTTGATGCAATAAAAGACCAAATTCCTCCATTTGTAAGTTGAATTAAAGTGTGTTACATGATTTCATTGGTATGATTAAGTGAATGTCATGTTTCCTTTCCATGTTTATAGATCTCATTGCCTTCATTAAGATGTTTTGAAGCTTTCACAAGTCATTTTAAGTGTAGGTATAGTTTGTTGTTTATTTTAGAAGTGGAAAAGACCTCAAATCGACCCTCCCATGCAAGATTAATATCTTGTTCATGCCTTTTGTGAAATTCTTGTGTGAAAGTTAATAGAATATTAAATAAAGTGATATTTACAGGTATTGAAGGGTTTAATAGTGTGCCTTTTACATTTGTAAGTATCTCAAAAATTGGTGTATTATCTAATTTTACATTCTTTTGTGATTTTTGTTATTTCTCTCCTTTATCCCCAGCAAGAAACTAGTTTAGGTGATTGATCTAGGGAACCAACCCTCTCTGTAGGTTCTTTTCAACTTGAGTCACCCACACTCTGAGAAATTCCCATTGTATCAGCTAAAGAGAAGGATTTCTTGAAATTATAGTTGAATCTTCAGATATGATAACAATTTGAAACATACAAATTTATTTTTTCTAATATGAAATATAATGATAAGATCCTTTCCTTAATGAGAGGATTCTCTTTCCTCCTTTTTTCAGAAAGGAATTAAAATATTTCATGACTTGTAAACATTTGGGAAATGGATGGAATGGACATACCTTAAAGCTATCTATAAGCTTCTTCAATATTAGTTCATAATTTATACAATGCTCAAAATTTTTTTCATAGCTCCCTCTGCTGGATTAATTATGGAGGATGAGAACAATTGTTGGGATACTGTGAGGTGGCTCAAAGGGAACCTTGTTTTTAAGATTGTTTTAGATATAATACATTTATTTAAAATGGAAGTAGGTTATTTTTTATATTTAAACACATTTTTCATATTCACACTCACCTCAACTTTATCCATCAACTAATATACACCCACAAAAATTAATAAATCATCATGCCAAATGTTTAAAAAAAAATAGGTCTTATATGAAAATTTACTCACCTGTACCTTTTCTTCCTCACAAAGCACAAATTTTAAAAGTACAAGAATAATTATGATAATAATAATTACTTTAAAAATTAAATTTTTTCCTCAAAGGACTAGTTGAGATAAAATTCTAGATACAATTTTTCAACCTAGTCTAGTGAAAGAGATCTCTTGACACATAGGTCTACATCTATTATGAAATCATCTGAATTTGAGAAAAATAGGTATACCAAGATACATTATCAAGTTGCAAGGTCGAAAAATTGATACTACCAATTATTTAATCTTAGTATCAATCTTATCACTCTAGAAATGTATGAATAATACAAAAACCCAGTAAAATTTGAAACTATAAACTCTACAAACAACAACCAAAGTTTTAAACTATAATTATCTCTGCACCTTGATTTGTAAAATGGAATATCCATACTAACAAGATGTACAAATATTGGTATCATTGGATATTAAAAATTCAAGATAAATCCCACACCAGATAACATAGCGAAATTGTCTCACTCAAACATTTGACTACAAGTTATGCACTGGTATTCTTAAAATTCAAGTATTTGACTATAAAAAATACATGTCCAATTTTGTTTGTGATATGTAATGAAATATCCAATAATTCATAAAAAAATAATTTAATTCTTTTTATCCCTATAGGAAAAATTCCTTTTCTTTTTTCTCAATTTTTTGACAAGGAATTATAATAGGGGGTGCAACATGATATTCACGTTGAACATCCTCATAAGATCTTGAACTCTTTTCTATTGTATTTCAGGGTTATTTTCCAATTGAGTTGCAAGAAGGGTAATTGATACATTTTTTCTAAGAAAAAAATCATCATGTCCTTCTATGGCCTCCTCATGTTCATTGTTAGTTGCACCCTTTAAGGAGTTTGATTGTTGGGTTTCCTATTAAACAACATACTTTAGTTAGTTAAATTACCACACTATTAATACTTAAATGGTTTATTATATCATAAAATACTATAATAATCTTTCCTCGGATTCATGATCAATGAAAAATTACTCCCCTCGATCTATCATATGTTGTAGGAGGCCCTGGAAACCATATAGTAAAGCATATTTCAGATCTTCATATGAAGATTCCTTTTGAAATTGTTGAACCTAAATGTAAACATATATTTTAATTCATCAAGTATAATTTCTCATCAAATAAATTCAACTCACTTACTAAATAATTATTTAAAATAAATGGAATTATTCACTTAGCAAGCTCCCACGAATACTATTATACCCACCTGACCCTAATTTATGAGACCCAATACTTGAAACCCTAACTTAGGTAGCCTTTTTTATATCTCAGAAGGATTATTTTGCCTCCTTCTCATGCAGATGGAAAATAGTTTGGATTTTTGAATGAATTTCTCTTGAATTTGGAATCTTTAATAATCTCATCCCATGTTTCTTGGTTAGTGCTCCAAGCTGGTCCAGGATATCTAGGGTTCTTTATTACCTTTGAAATTATTTTGTCTTTTTAGAATCAAAGAATTTTAGTGCATTATCCATTATGAAATCCTTGTTAAAACTAAGAAATCTAAAATATTTTATGACATCTTCAAAGAGTTTAGCTTTCTTAGAATTGAATTTCTTTCTCTATTCCACTTGTATGGTATTTCCAAATTGGAATTTTTCAGGAAGAATAAAAATTGGAAAAATTTCAAACCCATTTTATCTTTTAAGACATTTCCATTTGAGGTTAGGAATATTGTAACCTCTTTCTTTCATTTTTTGTTCATCGTGTCTAGATTGTTGTAGTTTTAGGGGTTGAAGTAGCTTCTCCTATAGTTACATCTAGGGACATGTCATTTTATTCCTACATGTATAATGTATATGAATGTTTGTTATGACTGTTGTAAACTATGCAATATGAAGAAGTACTTTTATGAATTTTTAATAGCACATGAATGTTAATTAGGATTGTTTTAGAAATAATTAATTATGATAAACATACTTGTTTAGGTTTAGAAAGACATGTAATTTCCAGTAATGTACACTCCTCTGCATGAATTTTCTTAATTAGTTCTTGTCTAACTTTAAAATATTTAGTATATGGTATGAGCTTAAAAAATTTGTATTGTGATTCTATGAGTCTTGTCAAGGAAACATGTTGTGGTGTAGGAGGGAAAATTTGGATAGAACCCACACATGAATAATTACTCCTTAACTATGGTGTTATCCTATGTGTTGACATGCTTGATGGAACTGGAATACTAAAAGTTTAAATTTCGAATGTAGATAGTATGTTACATTATATAATTCTTGAAGAATATCTCATATTAGGATTTTTTAGAGCATATGTAGAGGGCATACAAAAATCCTTCATACCACAAGATGAATTCTTGTTAGATCTAATCCTCCAAGAGAATCATGTAGGAACATAGTTGAAGAAGAAGAAAATATCATAAAACAAAATAATTAATAGTAAAAAACACTTGACTAATAAATTAATAATAGCATTTACAAAACTAAAATTCCATTTCATTTCATGTATTGAAAAAAGTATATACTCACAAGGACCAAAAAAGGTTGCATATTCATATATCTACAATAAGGAAACATTTAATGAAACAAGGAAACATGTCTAATGTATGCATTGACATAGAAAAAAACATTAAAAATCCATTAATAAACTATAGAGAATATAATACTCTATTTCTAGAAATTTTATCAAATTGTGTTGTCCTTATAATGATTTTAAGGTTTACATGATGAACAAATAAAATCAACTTCATCTAACATTACAATTTCCTCTTCTGGAGGCATGAATACATCATAATTAATGGGGCCCATATCAAAAAATAAATTGATACCATAGTTCTCATTATCTTCACCCCCTTTAATTATAGGTAAATGATAATCAATAAACCAGTCATGTTCATTTATCTGGTCACCAAAATTTCATTTTTGTCCTTTTAGAACTTCATCTTGTTCATATCCATCATCAGTAGTCATGTTATCAACATCCTCCTCTTTGTCATCTATGTTTTTAAGTGGATTTTCTGCCTCTTAAAGTACATAATGATTTTCTACATCTTCGGAAAAGGTAACTCTTCGCCTTATTGGATCATAATCTATCACAAAGGACTAGACAAGTTGTTCTAAAGTTGGAACAAAAAATATTTTATTGTATTGATATAGAAACACATATGTTTATAAGAAATTTCAAACCTAGATGTATTTATCATATTCAATCCATTCTCATAATTTTTTTTTTCTAGGTTCACTTCAGTGAGCCTATACCATTCAACATGAAAAGTAAAAATTTTAAAATACATGAAATCAACCTCTATTATATCCTCCAAAAATCCATAATATCGAAGTGTACTTGTAATTATATTAATTTTTCATATGCATGTGAATGACATTCCACTTCAAATAATGTTGAAATTCCACTATCATAAGTTTTTTGATTATCATCGATCTTCCTAATTCAAAAATTATGATCACTAATCCACATTCCTTTGTATTATGTTACCTAAATGCATATGTACATATTATCAAATTATATTCAAGGACACAAAAGGTTAACTAAATAGATTCAATGATAAAATTATATTCAATGAGCCTATACCATTCAACATGAAAAATAGGTTTTTAAAATACACAAAATCAAGCTCTATTATATCCTACAAAACTTAATTATATCAAAGTGTACTGTGATTGTATTTATGTTATATGCATGTGAATGACATTCCACTTCAAATGGTTCTGAAATTTCACTATCGTAAGTTTTTATCTTCTCATCGATCTTCCTTATTCAAAAATGATGACCACTAATCCATAGTTATTTCTATTATGTTACCTAAATGCATATGTACATATCATATAATTACATTCAAGGACATAAAAGGTTAACTAAATAGATTCAGTGAAAAAAAGTCTTTAAATTAAATAATGTTCATCATAATACTTTATTTTTTATTTTACCTCCCCATTTATATATCCTTCAACAAAATATACTTATTTTTTTGTCACTCGTTTCATTCCCTTGGTTACCTCATGTTCAATATTGGTCTTTAGCTAATTCCATATGCACACATTGAGCCATATTATTTTATGGCAAACATGAAGTGCCCTATTAGTGTTTTGACAACGACTATTATATATATCAACATATGCCTTCTCATCTTATTTTTTCTTTTGTTTAACACACTTTTTCATATATTCTAACATAAATTTAGAGTTGTATGCAACATTCAAATGCAATGACCCCCATTCCTTAACATCTACACCAAAAATTATAACTAGTCATTGATCTATCCATTCTTTATAGGATACTTCATATAATATTTAAGATTAACAAATTATTACTAACATTTAATAGTACCTTTTATCCTCTTTGAAGTTCCTTGACCCTATTTTTTTCTATCTACAATAGGTTGAGGTTTTTTATCACCTCATAATCTTAGATCCTCCAGATGTAATTGAGGAAAATAATCAAATAAATGAGACAATATATTAAGGTATAATTCATTTTTTTGATAGACATAACTAAACCTTAAGGTTCCATGGTTAAAGGGTACATGGTTTTTCAAACCATATATATTTATATGCCAGATTTTCCTAAGATGGATGGGTCCAAATTTTCCAATATTTTATACCTAGCATATAAGGTAGTGCTCTTGAGAATTGAAGAAACTGGACAGAAATGCATTTAAATGTCACACATCAAAAGTGCAGAATTCCTCATCTAATAGTTCAGTTCATCTGAACGTATCTCTTTAGATGGGACCCACCTATAAATTTTAGTAATAAGTGATTAACTAAAATTAGACTAAGTGCAAGGAAATAGTAATCCTAGTTAATCAAATTAAGAGAACTAAAATGTTGTAATAAAAGAATGAGACAGTGTGGAATAAATGCAAGAAAACTATTCTAAGTGAAATAAAACCCTAAATGTGAAAGAGAAAGGAGATAAATAGATTAACTGATTGGAAGTAAATGTCATGGGTTATCACAGGTCTGAGAATAAAATCAAATATGGAGGATATGAATTTTTTTGGATGCTTGGGACTGTATTGGGGCACCCCGAGGCACCTTGGTCTGTAAGTTGGGGCCTCTTAACATAGTAAATGCTTAAAACCTGAAACTGGTATGGTCACAAGTTCATTCTAAAACTTCCATGTTTATCACACTAGATTTTATGGATGAGATGGAAAATGACCTACAATGTAAAGATAAGTATAAAACCCTAGAAAAATAAAAGATGCATATGAAAGGGTCGAACTAACCTTAGTCACCAATCTAGTGGACTTATCACTGAGTTTTGCACTACATTTCGGACCCGAATGTAGTTCTGGTGTGTGTTTGTGCATGTTGTTCCCTAAGTGCTCTCGTGTTAATCACACTTTTTGAAGTAGCGAGCAATAGTAATTGTTATCCAATTTTACCCCTCAGGAGAAACTGGACAAACATGACCTCACACAAAGAAAATAGAAGGATGGATTTGGTCATGGGAGCTCACATTTCAGACTCGAGTTGAGTGAGTTAAAGTGGGCTGAGTACATTGTAAGGAAGATTAGGAGTTTGAGCTAGTTTGGGGGATGAAGGAAATCCGAATTCAAAAATTTGGACTTCAGAGGTAAGATGAGGTGAAATTCAGGGACTCGGTGGAAAAAAGTGCTAAAAAAGGAGCAAAAATTCTGAAACCCAAAGTCTAAAATTTAGACTTTGGGATTTTGGGGTTTAAGAGAAATGTGTCACCAGATGAAGAAACCTGAACCCCCAAAACCCCGAAACCCCAAATCCTAAACCCCCGAAATTTTGAAACCTGAAACCCTGAAATCCTGAAATCCGAACCCCTGAAAAACATAAATGTCTAAAACCCGAAGTCTGAATTTCAGACTTCGGGGTTTTGGAATTTTGGAACATTTTCACTCAAGTGATGAATAGTAGAATGCAACATGATTTTTGAGTCGAAACTCTGAAGTATGAATTTTAGAATTTGGTATTTTGGAACTCTTGAGCCAACTCACCATATGAATAGTAACAACAACCTCTGAAGTCAAGATGACCAAATATCCAAATCCCAGAAGTCTAAAATTTTGAATTTCAGAGGGTACGATGTAGGTTTAGAGTCTGAAAAGGAAGATTAACCACTTGAATTTATCACAGTATTGCCACCTCATCTTCAGATGGCCAGAACTTTTAATTGGGGGCTCGAATTCATAGAAAATAGGATGTTTTGGAAATATAGTCTGTCATTTTAGAGGAATGTTTCCAAATTTCTCACCTACCAAAATGATGAATGTATGGGCTTCCTTTCTTCCCCAACAAGGAAAATTACATGGAGGTATGGGTTTTGCAGTGGCACCCACCATTGTTGCAGATGATTTTAATGCATTTTTGGGTAGTTGAAGAAATATTTTGAATTCCTTCTCTCTCCCTTTCTTTCATTCTTCCTATATATTTTAAGGAGGGGATCTTTATAAAAGGTTGGACACCTTGTATATTCTCCTCCCTTCTTTATTGTTTGTAAGATATTTGTGGAGATTTCAAACCTCCATATTAAACATTGTAATGCAAAATTTGTGCCTTTGGCCCTAAATTTGATGTATTGTATCAACTTTGAGAGAAATAAAATCAGATTTGTGGATGTTTCACACCCTCTTTTGTGTTATATTGCATATTTCTTATATTTCATTACATGGAAGGTTATTGTGTATTGTTATTATTTTCATTACATGGTTCTAGTAGTGTTGTGTTTATTATACAGGTTGTTTAACATCCTTATTAGTGCATCACCTTACCTTACAATAGGCTTTAATTTTTATGCATTTTCTCTGAATCTTTCTCCTTGGGAAAACATTATATTAGGGTTATATCTACAAATCTATGCACTTTGGAGTAGTTTACACTAGGTTAGGATAGGAAGCTGAACTTCTCTAGAGGGTTATCCCATTTGCAAAGTCCTACACTTTGGGATAACTCCATGTTTGACGAATCACACTGACTTCCTCAACCATTCACTTGCGAGCAATCAGGAGTGTTGTGATTTCAACATAAAAGTAACTATATAATATGTAAATATCATGTGTGCATTGAATATGATAGAATCCATCCCCCTATGAAGTGTGTGTGATGAAAATATCCAAGCCTTGATGTATAGCACTATGTGGATGTAAGTTATTAAATGGATGCATCCCTAGATTGAGTGGTAGTAGTTTGTAATGTTATGACCTAGGACCCTCATTATGGTCTTATAACTTTATATTTATAGGGCTGTCAGGCTTAATTTCATAATTAATCCTGATAAGGCCGACTAATAAAAAGATAAAGATGACCAACAACTATAAATGATCCAAAAAGGAGTGAAAGGGGATTTTCATAGATCAAGGCACCCAGAATGGGACCGGGGCGCCCCAATACAGGATGGGGCACCCTAATTTAGGGCTAGAATGTCGAGGCAGTTGTGAAATGGGTGGATAAGTGCTAGAAAATACATAGGAACTATGAAATAAAATATAAATAAATATGGAAAAAAGTTGGGATTAATTAGTACTTTGTACACTTGAGAACCTTCCAAATAGTAGTATAAGACCTAGCCAAATTATGTCTAAAGTGTATAATTTTGTGTCTACATTTTTCCCCCACTTTATGTTGGTGAGCAGAAATCTCTATAACATAAATTGCATAGAGATGCATACTTGATATTGATGTAGAGTGTAGTAGAAGACATGTTGATGGAATAGACTCTAGCATGGAATGACAAATAGAAAAATGTGGAGGATTGTGGATTATAAAGATGACAAATGTGCATAAAAAGTGATGAGAATGAACCTAGGGTGGAAAGCATGTGTAACTGTTGTGGTGTGTAATGTACCTACATGGTTAGTATGGAAAGTATTTTCGTAATGTGTTGTCATCATTTTTGTTGTTATTGTCCCCAATTTGACTTCTTATTTCTCATATGGCAGACCTAGAAGGAGAAAATGGTCAAGTAGTCAAATATGTATGTATGTAAAAGCATTGTGTAAAATAAGTATGTGTAAAGTACACAAATGTAAAGTATACTATAAAAAATGTGAATGGAACATGTGCACCTAATCCATGTTGAGAAAAAAGGTGTAGAAGGATATCTTGTATTGTCACAAGTTTTTCGGGTGATCTCACGCCACCCTGGCTGAAGAAGTGTAGGGAGGAAATGCTTTGTGTCCTCCAACTCTAACTACTTCTACTAAAATTTTATAAATAGATCTATGTAATGTCATGGTTTTTTGGGTGAACCAGTGGCATTGGATGGAGAAGTGTAGAGAGGTACACCTACTGTAACCCCTAATTCTATAACCACTGTATAGAATTGCTGAAGGACACCATGTCCTTTTAAGGCCACTATGTATGGAGTTTGTAGACTAGTCTGAGCTCACTTGCTATGTCTGAACTGATGTAAATACATTATGTTAGTAGAAACACTCAATTTTGTACTCCCTCTTTGGGGGTGCATGTGATGACCCTGGAAGAAGAATGCGGCCCCAAAAGAGGAACAATCGCACTCATACCTGTATAACTCTTCCCTGTAGGGGGAAATGGAAAATGGTTGATAGTTACCAAGGCACACAAAAAAGGGGATGGCTAGCCAATACAATTGTTAGTATGAAAACACATGCATGTAATAAGTGTAAAATACATAGAGAATGTAGAAAAAATACCAAGCACATTAGTGTAAACATGTACAAAATAACAAGAAGACCGCAAAAAATGAGTTACAAACGTGGTACATCACTCATGATATCGTAAGACATGCAAGGCCATCATGGCCGCTAAAAATAGATAAGTGTTCACATAAGAAAAGAGCAAAGCCTGCATACAAAGGAAAACAAATCAGACAAGTAGAAATAAAAATGTATTTATGGAAACATGTAGTCCTGCAAAACTAGTGTTGCACATGGAACACCTGTTAGAATGTTAGAGTGATAACCAATATGTACATGTGTGTATGAACAAGTAGTATAAGATGCTAAGTATAAAATTAAATAATAACATCTGTATGAGATGAGTGTGGATGCCCCCAACGACTAGTATGGTAAGAGTAGAAGAAGAGCATCATTGCCACGTGTAATGTCTTGTATTTGTGATCACACTAGACAAAGACGTGAATGCGTATATGTGTATGATAATGACATAGAAGATAGCAATCTAACATGTGTAGTAAACTGGTCATGTAAAAAATTAGTAAGCAAGAGTAACTGCTACCAAGGTAATGCAGTATGCAATGGATGGATGGAATGGAATGTAAGATGGAATGATAGGAGAAATGCACCCCCATGAGTGTATGGAATTGTATGTAGTGAGGTTCATTTTGTTTTCCCCCTCAGCATTCAAGAATGAACCATAAATAAGAGTGCATCTTTGGGAAATGGTCGAGTTGTGTAGGTTATGTCTAGGGTGTTGTGATGAGTGTGTATGTGTAGTGGTGATGAAATGCGACACGTGGGGAGATGTGTGTGGATCCTATAGCGTAATAATATACCACAACTTGGTTGAATAGTGGAGTGATGATTCAGCCCTAAGCGTATATCATGATAGCATGAGTGTATGAGAATGAGATATGTGGAAAGATGCGTGTGGACCCTATATCCTAAGTGTATACCATGACTTATTGAATGTATGCATGATGATTTAACCCTAATTGTATATCACTATAAGATGAAAGGATGAATATGTGTGATGATTTACCCTAAATCATATGTCACTATGGGATGGATAATAAGGGTGTATGAAGTGTATATTTGTATGTGGCTGATAATGGAAGGTGGTGATCTTAGCACTAATCATATACCATGACGTGATGAATAAGAATGAGGTTGTGATTTAGCCTAAAGTGTATTTCACTACGAGATGGGTGATGAAGTTGGATGGATCATATATGAGTATCTGATGGATAAAGGAAGGTGGTGGTTTAGCACTAAGCGTGGACCATGACGTTATTAATAAGAATGAGGTGGTGATTTAGCCTAAATCATATACTACTAAGTGATGAGTAGGATAAATGTTGATGTAATAGAATGACGTAAGATAGGATAATAGATTGTGTGATGATAGGATGTTGTGTACATGAATTTATTAGCAATGCAAAAAGAATTAGAACTAACACCTAGTAGTCCTAAAACAAATCTAAATCAAAATCTATGCACCATTATGCTTAGAGCTTAAACTAGACTAATCTACCAACATCCTTGCATTAGAACCTGAATAAATATTCATGACTCTACATGTCACGAATGTATGGTTGTTCCCATCTTGATTTACTCAAACCCTGACATCATGGACCAAGGGAACTAGCATTACATCAATCAGTGTACGTGAGATGCAACTATAGAAGAAACATATTAGAAATGACCATCGTAAAGGTAGAGTTGTAAATGTGTGTTTAGCTAGGGCCAATCACGGCAACATGTAAAAAATTAGTAAGCAGAGTACTCTACCAAGGTAATGCAGTAATGCAATGAATGGATGGAAATGGAATGTAAGATGGATGAATAGAGAATCAGAACCCCATGAGTGGTATGGAATTGTAATGTGTGAGGTTTCTTTTGTTTTCCCCTCAGCATTCAAGAATGAAACCATAAATAGAGTGATCTTTGGGAAAAGGGTCGAGTTGTTTAGGTTATGTCTAGGGGGTTGTGATGATGTTGTTGTGTGTGGTGATGAAATGCACACGTGGGAGATGTGTGTGGATCCTACAAGCATAATACTTACCACACTGGTTGAACGTGGAGTGATGATTCAGCCCTAAAGCGTTATCTGATAGCAGAGTGGTGTCGGGGAGGGTGAAGGGGAATGAGATATGTGGAAATATGCGTGTGGACCCTATACCTAAGTGTATACCCTGACCTTATTTAATGTATGATGATGATTTAAAAAAAAACCCAATTGTATATCACTATAAGATGAAAGGATGAATATGTGTGATGATTTACCCTAAATCATATGTCACTATGGGATGGATAATAAGGGTGTATGAAGTGTATATTTGTATGTGGCTGATAACGGAAGGTGGTGATTTAACACTAATCATATACCATGACGTGATGAATAAGAATGAGGTGGTGATTTAGCCTAAAACATATACCACTAAGTGATGAGTAGGATAAATGATGATGTAATAGAATGAATTAGAATAAGATAATAGAATATGTGACGATAGGATGTAAGAGGATGATGAGAAATTGATGAAGAGAGTGGTGATTTAACCTAAGGATTATACAACTACATGATGATTGCAGGCATGATAATGTAATAGAATAATTTTGGAATTGGAAAAAAAGGATAATGGAAGAGGATGATATAAGAGGAGATGATAAAATGTAATAGGATGACGTAGAATTGATGAAGGGAGTGGTTATATAACCGAAGGTGTATACCACTATGGTATGTGATGGTGCATCTGGGTGATAATATATCCTAGAGCATTGGTCACTAGTCTAATAAATGTGGTATGACGTTATGTCACATGTAGGTCAGGTCCATTTGATTAGTAAACCCTGGACAGTCATGGACCAAGGAACTAGATTACATCATCAGGTGACGAGTGCAATGCATAGAAGAAAACATGGTAGAAATGACCATGTAAAGGGGTAGAGTTTGTAAATGTGTGTTGTGGGCAAGGCAATGTAAAATTTGTAATGGGTATGGAATGTGTAATGTGTGAAGTGTACAAGTGTGTAGATAGAAATAATTTTTTTAAGGATGACAAGTAAAACTAGACTTGTGGGTAATGGAACCTAGTGTGGTGTATAAAATAGAGATGATATAGGTATGTCAATGATGTACGTCATGGTGATAGGTGTAGATAGAATATGTAGTGATGAGATGTAAAAGCTAGACCCATAGATAATGTGACCTAGCGTAAATATAGGATGTAAGAACAAGATGCAAAACTAGACGCATATGAGATGACGACTAGTGTAGTATGTAAAAGATGAATTATGTATAAATGACTAATAGATGAGGTATAGAGAGCGTAATGTAGGATGTAGGCTATGTATAAAAATGATAATAGAATGTAAAGGTGTATAACCTAGTAGTGATAGTGTGTGGGGTTCAGTGCAATGGTAATCCCTCAACATTTGAGTGTGAACTGAAGCACAAAAGTGCATCATTGGGTAACGAGGGTGCTACGACGTGTGAGATAGAAATGATGGTGATACAGATAAAGTATATAGTGTAGGATGATACAAGTATGCTAGAATAGAGAAAAGATGGGGAGGTCAGTATGTGTTGTGAAATGCTGCCCCAGTGGTAGTGTGTGTGGGACTAGGTGAACTCATCAAGAAGATCATCGTCCTCTAGATCAAAGTTCAAAGGGGTCAAAATTGGCAACTCTGGTAGGACTATAGTATGAGGTTGATCATGTAACGAGCCAGTGAGAGACAAATGGTACATGTCCCATAGAATATTTTTTGTCAGTGAATGAGGGATGTGGGAAACCATGTATGCGTACCATCAAGTGTGATTAGGTGAATAACCAAGAAAGGAACTATTGTAAGATGAGAATGTGACCAAAAGGCATAGGGAATAAAATATTAGTGTGACTAGGTTCTAAGGTACCATCTGATGTAAGTAAGCCACAGAGTCCCCTAATGTGAGTAGTGAAGCACAAGGGGTACGCGGGAGATAGATTAAAATATCAAAGACACACAAGCCATAAGTGGTGGTGATAGTGAAAAAAACATAATATAGATGAGAGGAATGGGTAGAAGGCTGAAGGTCCTCAAAATTAAAGCCAAGTGAAGATAGACTAGACCAATGGGAGAATAGATGGTTTTGTCACATGTGGGGTTCAAATGGGACATGTTCCCAATAAGAAACATGAATGAAAAGCGCACATGTAAAAAGGGTATGAGCTAATGGTGAAGACGAAGAAGGAAGGATATTGTGTATGGATGGAACATATGTGGCTGATGTCGAAGGATAGCGGTAGTAGGAGATAGTGTAGAGGGCATAACATCTAGCAAATCAAATAGTGCCCTCAAGTGGGGGTAAATGTTGTTGATCATCCATAGGATTGAGGTTCATCTATAGTATCAATGTAAGGAATAAGAATGCTAGTGCGAGGATCATGGACACAATATTGGAATGGATCATGATCTTGGAAGACAGTGTACTTAACATGCTCATGTAATAATTTGATGCAACGGTGGATGGTAGAAGCAATAACTTGCATGGCGTGGAGCCATGGTCTACCTAACAAGAAATTATATTGAGACAGGGAACTCAATGACAAAGAAAATGGTAGGGAGGGTCTTAGAACCTACAGTTAATAGGTAAGGTAACGTGGCCTATACATGGATGAACATAACCATCATAAGCATGAAGTGAAATGGAAGAAGGGATAATGTCATGAGTAGACAAACCTAAGGCTTGGAGAAAGGAAATAGGGCACAGATTAAGCTCAGACCCATTATGGATAAGAGTACGATTGATAACAACATTGTAGATGTGAGACATGATGTAAAGTGGTGGATCATTGTAAAAGGGGTAAATGTCAGCAGGAGGATTGCCTCAAAATGTTATATGTTAAGATAAAAGGCCTTGGAAAAATGTTTCATACAAGGAATCTGGATGCATATCAGCAGAAATATTAGTAGTATCAAAGAGGGTTTGAACACGGTGAAACAGAATCAGGGTGGGTAAGCAAGTATTCAGTGATAGACATATTCATGATTGTGGAATGGAAAGAGCCCTAAAAGGTGGTAGACAAATAGAGGTTGTGTTCACCAAAAATGATTAACTAAAATTGGACTAAGAATGGGAGGAAGTGGTAATCCTAGTTAATCTAATTAGGAGAACTAAAATGTTGTAGTAGAATAGTGAGTAAAGTAATAGTAAAGTAGATGTAAATAAACTATGCTAAATAAAATGAAACCCTAAATGTGCAAGAGAAGGGAGAGAAAATAGCTTAGATTGATTGGTAGTGACTGTCGCATAGGTTTAAGAATAAAATTTTGAAGTGTAGACGAACACTCAAGGACCATACGAAAGGACAGATCTGAAGGATATGAAATGACTAGGGCACCTGGGAGTGTACTGGGGCACCTCAGGGTGCCCTAGTTTGCAATCTAGGTGCACTCTGAACACTATAAATGCTCAAAACCTGCAACTGGTATGGTCAAAAGTTGGTTCCAAACCTTCCCTATTTGTTGTGTTGAGATCTGTCAGATGAGCTAGAAAATAACCTGTAATGCAAAGAGAAGTATAAAACCCTAGAAAAATAAAATATGCATATGAATGGTTTGAACTAACCTTAGTCGTCCAATCTAGTGGACTTATCACTGAGCATTGCACTACATTTCAGAATCAGATGTAGTTTTGTGTGTGTGTGCGCATGTCGTGCCCTAGGTGTTCTCACGTCAGTTAGTCACACTTTGTGAAGTCAGCGAGCAATAGTAAACTATAAAAAATGTAAATAGTATGTGGGAATGAAATAGAATAGAATCCCTCCCCCTATGAAGTGTGTGTGATGCATATCTCCCATAGCCTTGATGCATGGCACTATGTGGATGCAAGTGATGCAATGGATGCAGCCCTAGATGGAGTGATAGTAGTGTGTAATGTTATGACATAGGACCCCCATTATGGCCTTATAACTTTATATTTATAGGGATCTCAAGCTTAATTTCATAATTAATCCCGGCCAACTGAGAAAAATATAAAGATGACCAACAACTAGAAATGACCCAAAAAAAAAAAAACGAGATTTTAATAGATCAGGGTGCCCCTGTACATGTTGGGGCCATGGGGCATCTTGATTGAGGGCTAGAATGTCAGGGAAGTTGTGAAATGGGCCTATAAGTGATGGAAAATACATGGGAACTATGAAATAAAATATAAAATAAAGATGCCCAAAAGGTGGGATTAATTAGTAATTTGTACACTTGAGAACCGTCTAAATAGTAGTATAAGACCAAGCCAAATTATGTGTTAAGTGCATAATTTTAGGTCTACAATAAGCATTAACATATCACCAATAATAACATTTTCAAATTATATGTTAAAATGTTTATAAAGACATTGAAAATGATACTTATAGAAGGAAAAGAAATTAATTATTGAATAAAAAATGATGGTTTAGAATACCTCACATATTTAGACAATTTCTAATTTTTTTGTGTAGTGTCATTGTTGAAAGTGCGTTGTATTACTGTAGGAAGCACATACTACACCAACATTGAGAAATAACATTTGAACTATATATTATCTTCTATATTACTAATACATTGAACTTTTCAATTATACTACCACGAAATATAACATATCCGGAATTACCTTTATTTTAATTATGTCAATAATGAGTTTTGATTCGTAAAAAATCTGAACCATCTCTTGTGAATACAATTTTTAATTTAACACCAAAAGCAGTTGGGAATCTTATGGCACACATAGTATCAAACATATATTGTTTCTCCTCGGATGTAACAACCCATGGAGTAGGGTAAAATGTGTTATTTACAAGTAACCGCATGTTTGACATCATATTGTCGACTTAGAGGACCTTTATTAGTTTTATTTGGGCTTCATTATTAGTTCCATGTAGATGTTTCCATAAGCATTCTGCCACATTTGTTTCCAATATGCATTGTATCAAATAGATGAGTTATTAGGATATTCTCTTAATACTTTAATTTATAAAACTTACATAGTATTTTCATTCCGAATGGATATCATTTCCCTTCCTTTTTTCATATGCTCCTTTCCATGTCAAAGAGTTCATCCTTTTTGACCGCCTCATTTCCTCTTCCTTTCTGTTGAACTTATTTTTATCATGCATGCGATAACAATGGTTTTGCGGTAAAAATTGATTATATTCATCATACATGGTTTTTTTAGGATCAATTTATTTTCTAGATAGAGTGTTTGTACCACATGATGGACAACCATATTTCCCTTTATTCTATAGGAATAAATAATTAGTATAGAAACCATATTTAGTTAATGGGAAATATCATAAATAATTTGATTACAAATGTACATGATAAATAAATTACAACACAAGAGAGTCTTGAAGCATTGCAAATTGTCCACATAAGTATTACACTAAAAATTAAAATCTGATCATTATTAGGTCTCGATACATCGTACATATTGATAACCTTCCATAATTCACATAGCTCATCAATGAAGGGATCCATGAATGTGTCCATATCTTTCACCTAGTGTTTTCTTATGAATGGAATGTGAATTAAATTTAAATATGTTCATGTCATTTTACATTAACTTCAAGATAACATAACATTAAGAAGTTCATGTATTTGGTATAATTATAGTTATCACTGCATGCTCCTTTTTCATTTCCATCCAAGGGGGAAGATTATTATTAATAAGAAAAACCAGCCAAAAAAATATGTTTTTCTAAGATCTCTAAAAGGATTGACACCATCCATTTGTAAAGAAATTCTTGCATTCCTTGATTCATTTCTTAAATGTGGAAATCTTTCTTCAAGATCCTTAAAATATTTACCATCAACCACCATATGCATGACATCATCTTGGCTCCTTCCTAGTGCATGATAGTCTATAAAATTTCAAAATCCTTACATTTAAAAATGCTCTCAAAGTTGAGTGTTATTAGAATGTTGTGTAAAACCTTATAGGGAACTTTCTTAGACACTTGATCTTCATGATATCTATTAGTGTGAAAAATTAGGTATTGTTGTAAATTCTCATGTTTTCTATAGTATAAGATACGGTCATTTGTACATGCATCAAATTGTTTGTACTTCATCCCAATGTATTTCATTACTAAAGATACTTCCTTTTGTGAATAAGGTGTCTTACTTTACGTTAGAAGTATCTTACCTACTAAAATTCTACATGATGCAACCAAATATATTTATATTATTCAATATACACAATATTCAAAACTTGGATGACATGGAGAGATATATTTTAGAGGAATTTAAAATATACCTCAAGATATCAGTAAAGTATGTATTTTTCATTCCATTCACAACCTTCAATTTCAAAAATAACATCAGTGTTTCCAATATAGAAAAAATTGTATTTGGTAAAGAGGCATCCTAGCAAGTTGAGCTAGGGGTGAATCATCAACTTCTTTAGCATATGTGTATAATTCTTGTATAAATCCATTCACTCCATCCTCATTTATTTAAGAAGTGGTATCACCCATATATGTTTCTTTTTCTTCATTCTAATAGTCACTATCATCATTGTCATATGCCCTTTCATCAACATTAATATGAACTTGGATTGGCTATACACTACAATATTGTTAGAAATATTTAATAATAATGCAATATAAAAATTTCATATTTGTTGATAAAAAGCATATTTGAATATTTATTATAGTATACCTATTCTATATAAACGACATACGTCAATATATGGATACCAAAAAGTTGATGCTTCTTTAATTTCCTTTTTTTGAACTTTTTCAGAAGTGAAATATATCATTTCATTAAAGTATTCATCTTTCCCTGGAATAGGTATCGATACATGTTCATCTAGATATTCAGATGAATATATATTATTTTTCTACATGAATCATGAAATATAAATAATAAGCATCTACCTCTCAACTTGAGACTTATATTTTTATAGTTTGGCCATAGGTAATTATGTACTGATGTTTCCATGAACTAAAACATCATTAGTTTTAACTATGAGGTCATTTGTGCCATTATATATTCCATCTACTCATAAAAATAATGTTTCACGTTTATTCCCTTACTTATCCATTTTTTATAAGTTAAGAGCGGGTCCATTATGATTATTATTTAAGATCAAGTACATAGGAATAAAAAATTCATTCTAAAATCAACTTATAGAGCTACGTTCTTTCCACTATTAATCATGATTAAATATTATTCTACATATTATCTACTAACACCTAGGATATTATTTTCATAAAAAGGAAATGATATGAAACCTTACTCTACTTCTTCTAGCTTCATACAATTTAAAAATATATATCATGACTATGATAATTCTAATATCTTTTTAGATTCAATTCATTAAAGAAATAATACAGGTGGTAGAAAAAAAAAAGTACCCAAACTTCTATTTTTTCAAAGTATAATGGTTAATTCAGTAATAGAGTCCTACAAAAAGTAACAATCATGATAGTAATACAAGAAAATATTTAATATAAATGTATAAACACACACCTAACACAAATTTTTGTTTGGTTATATCTACAAGTTATAAATCTTTAGCAATATATTTAGGACTAGAATGTCTTATTATCTTACCTTCTTTCACTAAAGCCACTCCACACCAACTGGAGCAAGAGAAGACAATGAGACCTAATAAAAGGAACAAATTAAGAAATTAGATAAGGAAAAGCAATCTAATCTATTAAAAATGAAAAAAAAATAGTATGATAAGTTCCAAATATTCAAAAGCATACTATAATAAGACCTACGATAATTTACAAGGTTCAGTTGGAAGGAAAATTTAATCTTGTAACTTATCATACATATTTTTTTTTCCTTAGAGATAAAGTAGATTGATTTTAATTGTCGAGTATCTAGTATCAATATTATTATTTTTAGGAAGAAATGTGGTGGTAATGATTACAAAGTATGCACAAAAAGGGTTTGATGAAAACATGAAAAGCTAGTCAAGCTCTACATGATTTTCCAACTAACTTAAAACATTACCTTACACCTTCTTACAAATTCATACAATAATTGGATGACTCTATTATCAGATATTAGACTACCGAACCTTACCTTTCCACATTCCTTTTAGGTTTTATACACTTATAAACATGCTCAAAATTCCTATATCAGACCTCTTTACATACAAAATTATGTTTTTTCTCATATACAGTCATATGAATGAGGTTTCCAAATTCATATAACCCTCATGTTCATGTAAGAAACACACAAGATATATAATCGTCCAAGTCTTAAACATAGAAAAAACACAATTCTTTATTCAAATAAGGTGTCCCATTTGAAAGTGACACAACAAACAATAAATCTTGAAAATATTAGGCACATATGACTAGAATAAATTGTTTGATGTTTTCAAGATGTGTACAAATTTATATTGGAACACAAATTTGTGATGATGAGAAAATAGAGAAGTATATTCAATAATTAAAAATAAAATATATATTAATATTAGAGAAAACACTTGTAATACCCACCATTAGTTGATAATGAGAAGATTGTTGGATTTTTTAAATTACAACCAATATAGATAGTATATGAGGCTAGGGAACATCAACTCACCCAGTTCAGTTATTTAGCAATATTCATTGCTATAGATTCAAAAGTTACAACATAAGTCATGATATTATCACTTTGAGAACAACATATTTCATTTGAAACTCAGTTATGTCTAATTTTGTTTTCAAAAAATCCATTTTGTGCATATCTTGTTATCATAACATTTTGGGAGAACACATCCCTTTGAGTATTTTTGTCAAACAGTTGTCAAATTTGACTTTAAATATACCAATTTTATTTACTTCAATGTTTATAAATCCTTTTTGATAAATCCATTTTTTGTATAGTTTCCATCAATGTTATCCATTTGAACACATCTAGGAAACAAATCAAACAAGACACTATCCATGAAATGGTGTATTTTCTTCATAGCAGTAGTATAGATGCAATCCATAAGTGCTAAAAAATTTGTGTTTTATAACTATTAATCTGATCTCAAGAATGTTTTGTGTGTTAACCATATCAAACTTAACAGTTTGGCAGTGGCCTCTGATCTTCGAATAATCATTGGGTGGGTTTCTAGAGTGGTGTGTATGATTAATCCAAAGTGGGATGTTATTTCCATTGCAGTGAGCTTGGGAATAGTTGGATATGGTTTTAAGTGGCTCATGTTGTCTCATATTATTCATCATTTGGTTCATTGGCAAGTTATTTTCTACGTTTTGAACTATATGTCATTTTCACAATAACGAACCTAGTACTTAAGTAAAACAAAAAAATCCATTTTTAAAGTCTTGGAGTTATTATTCATGATTTTAGTTTGTTGGTCAGAAAATCTATTGGGAGGGTAGATCTATGGATAGATGAGCCAATAGTGTGCAGGGCATAGCCCCTCTTTGAGACAGCAAAGTGAAATTGGTTTATTACTATTCTACCAGCAGGAATCTATGAAAGTTCTACAGTATTCTGCCTTCAGGGGTTTGGGATCTCGTTCCAGTAGGGATATTTTTGACTGTGAGCAGAAAGGAATGAAGGGATAGAGGAGATAGGATAGATCCGAAGGGAGAAAAGAAATGAATTCCAAAGTAGAAAGGTCAGATGGTTTATGTTTTGGGCTGGTAGTAAATAGAGCCAAACCTACTTGCATAAACGAACAAATCAATACTGATAAAAAAATGACAAAAAAATAGAGATAGATTTGACAGAAAAGTAACATAGATCTAACTCAAGAAATATCTAATACACATAACACATCCATTGAGCACAAAGTCTTAATTTTTGTATTAATATTTTTTGTTGCAAAATTACAAAGCCTTTTTCCTTCTCAATTCTATTTTTCATCTAAAAAATGTTTTTTCCTTAAATAAAAAAAATATCCAAGTACATATAGAAAGAGAAGGAGAAATAAGGCAAAAAGGAACCAACAACTAACTACAAAATATCTAAAAGTCAACTGTTGACTTTGGGCAATTTAGTGGATGACAACATCTCATGGTGCAACATAGATGATGTAATCATTTGTGCCAACAAAATTTTAAATACTTTAACAAAAAAAAGAACAATCCTAGGAGGAAGGAGCCTATTCATCGTCATCCCATGGCTGGAAAGGAGTATCTTGCTTCTGCTCAGGAGAGGAAATGTGAAATTGAGCATGATACTGGACATGAATTTGCTAATCATTGGTTGAAGTTGATCCTGAGCAGGACCCTTGGTGTGATCACCGATGACTTAAAAATTCTCCCGTTCATCTATGAGTCTCTCTGGGAGCTTTAAGTATTCATTACCTACCTCCATCAAGTATCCGACAAAATCATGGCAGGCCAGAAGGTTGATGATAGACTCTGCATCAAAAGTGGCTTCTGACCCTAAACCTTGAGACATGATCTCCTTAAAGATCCAAATAGTGTCATCTTCCTTCCTCAAGGTGTATAATGGGGTGAGCAAGCCCAGGGACATCCTTAGGATGATCTGCTCCATTTGATGCATTGCATCTAAGGCTTCCTCCTTGATTTTTTCAATCTTCTCCAAGAAAAATTCCATCTCGTCAACCCGATAGTCCAAAGCAAAAAGGACTTTGTTGGGTGCTCTTGGATGATCGAAGACGCTGAATTTTACCAAATCATTGACTGGGTAGTTGAGCATCTTTTGGAACGTCTCATGTTGTAACTTGGCATGGTCCAACTCTTCGAAGATAGGCCCTGAAATCACTTGGAGTTCCTTGTTGGCCTGATTAATATTTTTATAAAGCTCTGTGAACTTCATAATTACTTCCTCACTATCCTTGAGGATCTGATCTCTCCAGGAAGATAATGCCATACCTTTCTTTCCAATCTTGGTGCACTCATTGATATTTTCCTGACTAAGGGCTTCTGGAGTTTCAGTGGTAGTCGCGGGAGGTGTACTGCCAATTTTCTGTAGGGCTTGGAGAAGATGTTTGTTCCGTTCCTTCAGTATCCTCTTCTCTTCCTTTACTTCCTAAAGCTTTTTACAAAGGGAATCCACTGTAGATAGGGCCTCTCCATGTAGGATTTCTGAGGATGTTCCCATCATGACATGTGTCACTGTATAATCTGTAGGAGACAAATACTTTTTATCCTTTGTGGAATCAGGGTATGCTATCTCCATAACCCTTTCACCTGAAGCGCTCTAAGTGAAGTGGGTTATTGGATTTTGCTTCTTATCTCCTTTTGTTGGGATGACGAAGAAGTCCATAGGTGTAATGGGGACTTTCCTCTTATGCTGGCTTAGGTGCTTGGAGATCCATTATGGACTTAAGGGAGTGTGACCAGAGGGAGAAGAGGGAATGGAGGTAGAAGAAGGAGAAACTATAGTTAAATTAAGGAAATGTGTAGAGACGCTCGGTGTTGGCATTGTTAAAGAATCCGATCCTCCAATGCTCACGAGGGTAGGAGTCACTGTAGGAGAGGAAACTATGTGGGTGGAAGGGATCTGAGAGATGAGTAAAGAAATGCTAGGGGACAGATCTGTGACGGAAGAGAAGATGGAGGAAGAGGAAGGCGGAACAGTATAAGATGGAGGAGAAGAAAAAAACAAAGGAGTGGTTGTTTGAGTGATGTGAGGAGGGGAAGGAGGAGTGGAAGATGGGACAGTGGGAACTTCACTTGTTATAGTAGTGGCAACATCCTGAGTGGATGTGCCCGTAGGTACACTTACCGCTTCTTCTTTTTCTGGGGAGACTAGGCTTACTACATGTTCCTGGGTGGCAGAAGGAGGACCCTTGGGAGCTTGCTCCTGAGTAATTCTTGATTATCCCTCTTTGTCTTTCCCTTTTCCCTTTGGTAAGTGCTTCAGCTAAGTAGGTGCATTGCCCAAAGGAGACATGGTGAAGTATACCCCAAGGTAGATGAGACCATTCTTCTTACACCAATGCTCTATGTGCTGCAGAGTGCCTTTAACCCTTTCCTCAATAGTTTGAGGTGCCTTTGTTCTATCAATCTCGGAAAATGGCCAATTGTCCCCATCCGTATCTAGATAGACTTGATCAACTTCTTGATGAATCATTTGAAAACCTTTTAGGACAATGGCCACACCATATTGGATGATTTCTGCTAGGGCTAGGTGGGAGTGATCCTTTCTTCTGAGCTCAACCTTGTGATACAGGTCAATATAGATATATTCGATCCCTGGGACGTGGATTGGATCGAGCTTTGCCCATGGAAGGAAATTATGAGGATCAAAGGTTGGCCTTGCTGGGAAATTGTGTTTCAAGTTGAGCAATTCCATCTCCATAAGCATTTCTCGGGATTTAGTGTGAGAAGTGCACATGTACCTGCCCATTGTGAGGGGGAATGGAGTTCCACCCTCATTTATTTTTAGGCACTTCTCGTGGTATGTGATAAGCTACCTCGACAGCTCCAATAAGATCAACTTTGGTCCCACACACCTCGGTAACTTGGTGGGCTCCCCTAAGAATTTGGTGGCTCTGAGATAAGTGAAAGTTGGGAATTGTGTAAATAACACCCCCCACTTCTGTGGTAGTAACCACACTCTTGGTCATCCGACCATGAGTCATATTGGGCCTCAAGAGGCAGAAGATGTCGTAGAAGAGGGCATCATTGATTTTGATGAATTGAAGGATGTTGTTTTCCAGTCTCAACTCTGGATAATACTCATATATTTTTACTTGGGGCCACACCCCGCATCAACTCAGTGTTGGATAGTCTCTTTATAAGGCAGCAACTTATACCACGTAGGAGTTCATGTAGAACCTCCCCGTTGTCGAGAGTTGTTAAAGCTGCTCGGAGCTAGTGCTGCTGATGATCTCCACCCATTCAAAATGTTGATCGGGAACATTTTTGCTCATTGTTTCCAAATATCTGAGCATCCATTTTTTGAAGTAATGGGCATCAGGAAGCCCAAAAACCATACTCAGGGGTGATGGTGTTGCTCATCTCTTCTGAGAAGTCACTATGATGAATAACTTGCAGCCACATCATTATCACCTTCTTGTTCTTTAGGTATACTTCATTCATAAGCTACATACATTTGTCCTCATTATCATCCCATGCTTTTATGCAGTTTTCTTGGCTTATTGCCACAAATTTCCGGTGGCGGGGGATACCCAACATGATTTCAAAGTGCCGGGTAGTGAGGTTGATTATTACCTTGCCCTTCTCATTCTCGACACATCTTGTGTCCTTATTGTAGTAGCGGGCCACCACTATCATAAATTCATTGTTTACTTGTTATCCTGTAAGATTGACAAGGGCAATTTTATAGGTAACCATACCAAATTTTTTTCTTGGTCCCTTGTCAGAGACCCCTCTGCGTTTGGAACGTTATAAAATTCCTTTCCGGGAAATCTAGTTCTTCGAACTTAGTCGTTTTGGTCCCATTTTTTGACTGGGCGCACCAAAATGATGTGTAACACGGAGTAAATTTGTGCCCCCTTCATTTCCTTTGGCACACCCTTTGATGCGTTGACACATCAATTGATGCACCTTCATGTGATGCACCTTTCTTGCATGTGCCAAGGTGCATGCGCCTTCATGTTAACAACTAAATTGTTGCGCCATGTTTTGGTGTGCCAAGGGGCACATTATGAAGTGTTGACAATAGTAAATTTGCACCAATGGCGCAAATTTTTTTGTGTTGACACACGTTTATCTATGCCAAAGGGTGCAAAGTTTTACGTGTCGACACATGTTTTGGTGTGCCTCTTAAAAAAGTGGTTAGCGCATTTATTACACCTTTGCCTATATATAGGTGCACCCACCATGTCACTTTCACAATTGAAAACACGTGATAAAATTTATTCCTCTGCACCTATCAGCATACCCGTCCTCCTCGTATCGCGTTCATGGACCCTGCTTCGTCTCTCACTTTCTATATATTTACGGGTAAGTGGTCCTCATCCCTCTTGTGTTTTTTGTTGTTGGTTGTTTGTGAGGTTGAACGCATTATAGTTGTGGCTTAAACCCCCCTGCCATTCTTACAAATCTCTCTTCCCAAGCTGCTTCCATCCTCTTTCCAGATCTACTGGCCAAGAGGGCTCTGCCTCGAAAACAAATCCAAACCTCTTTTCTGTGTTCCTCCCACTGTCGAAATATGTCAAAGAAAACCTGTAAATCACGAACAGAAGTGTTGAGAAACCTAAAAATTGTTTCCGGGCTACATTTCCCCCTTGGCGCAATCGCCACTCCTATTGCACAAAACACAGTCACACCTAAGGCACACTGTTTCTTCTTGCAGCACGCATTATTCTTGCACAATACAAAAAACTAAGCATCTTTGGCACCGGCACATTCCCGTTTACAACAACAAAGTGTCATGCAAGTTTTCCTTACGCCACGCCAAAGTCCCCCTTTGCGGACATAATCTTGGTGTCACACACATTATTATTGTGCCCTTTGGTGCACCAAAGTCTTGTGTTACACGAAAGTTGCATGCACCATTGGCGTACCCGGCCCCCATGCAACAACAAGATTAATTGCGCCCAAAAATAAAACTGCATAAATGACACAGGTGCATCCTTGCTTACAATAATAATAATGTCATATGCTAAATCCTTGCACCTTGCGCCCTTCGGCGCTAATTTGTTCCTTGTAACACTCAGATTTAGTGCACCATGCTATTAACTTTGCAGCCTGCAGTGCCCCTACGTCCTGCGCCCTGAGGCCTTAAAATTGCTAACTCCTCATTCTGTAGTGCTTTAATGGAAAATCTGATAACTAATATGGCTCTTTGGCATTGGAATTCTCTTCTCCTTCTTGCAGATCAGCAACTGAACTCGGATCCATATATGTCTACATCAAGAAAAAAGCCAACCAAGTCAAAGGGTAAGGCTAATATTACAGAAGAAGAGTTGAAGTATAAATACCAGAGGGTTAGAATGCCTGACTCCCAGGAAGAATGTAACCTGGACATAAGATACTCTGAACTTGGTCACATTGAAATGGAGGATTTCTGGGCTAGAACTAGGAGAGTCACAGGAAGTCCTTGGATGGAAAAGCTGGTGGGCAGTGAACTACATTTTTCTAGGGGGGATCCCTGTTAGTGCAGTAAACAACAAATTTATGATGGTGGTGGCCCGTTGTTACAACAAAGACACAAGGTGTGTCGAAAATGAAAAGGGAAAGGTCATAATTAACCTCACTGCCCGACACTTCAAAAAATCATACTAGGCATCCCTCACCACCAACAACTTTATGACTGTAAGCCAAGAGGACTACACCAAGGCATGAGAGGATAATGAAGACAAGTGCATGCAGCTGATGAATGAAATATAATTGTAAAACAAGAAGGTAATAACCAGATGGCCACAGGTTATTCACTGTAATGAATTCTCTGAGAAATTGAGTGACACCATCACATTCCTAAGAAGAGTTTTTGGGCTTTTCTGATGCCCATTACTTTAACAAATGGATGTTCAGGTACCTTGAAACTATGAACAAAAATGTGTCAGATCAACACTTTGAGTGGGTGGAAATCATAAGTAGAACCATATCCGAGAATCTCCAATAACTCACCACAATGGGGAGGTTCTACATGAACTCCTATGTAGTCTATGCTGCGGCCTCAGAAGAGGGATTATCCAGCACTCATCCAATGCAGGGTTTGGCCCTAAGTAAAAATATATGAGTACTACCCGGATCTGAAATTAGAGAACAGCATCTTGCAGTTTACTAATATCAACGATGCTTTCTTCTATGGCATCATCTACCTTTTGAGGCCAAATATGACTCATGATCGGAATGACCAAGAGTGTAGTCACAGCGACGGAGAAGTGGGGAGCACTATTTACCTAGTTCCCCACCTTCACCTATCTCAGAGTGGCCAACTTCTTGGGGGAGCCCACCAAATTTATGAGATATGTTGGCCCCAAGTTGATCCTGTTGGAGTTGTCTAGACACCTCATAACCTACAATGAGAAATGTTTGAAGAGAAAGAAGGGTGGAACTCCTTTCCCCCCTTACAATGGGTAGATACTCCTGCATTTCTAACCACAAGGCCCGGGAAATGTTTACAGAGCTAGAAATGCTCAATCTAAAGTACAAATTCCCAGTGAGGCCCACTTTTGATATAAGGAATTGCTTTCCTAAGGAAAAACTCAATCCAATCCACATTCAATAGATCGAGGACATCTATATCGATCTGTATCATGAGGTCGAAACTTAGAAGGAAGGACCAATCCCACTTGGCCTTGGCGGAGATTATTCAATACGGTGTGGCCATTGTTTTAAAGGGGTATCAAACTACTGATCAAGAAATTGATCAGGTGTATCTAGACACAGATGGAGACAACTGGCTGTTTTCCACAATAGACAAGACAAAAGTGCACCCTAGACCATTGAAGAAAGGGTCAAGGAAACATTGTGGAGGACAGAAAAATAGTGCAGAATGAATGGCCTTATCTACCTCAGGGTAGATTTCACTACATCCCCATTAGGCAATGCACCTATCAGGCCTAAGCATCTGCCAAAGCTGAAAGGTAAGGATAAAGATGACGAATCAAGATTTGCTTAAGAAAGAGCTCCCTGAAATCCCTCCTTACGCTGCACAAGAACAAATTGTAATTCTGGTATCCCCAGAGAAAGAAGCGGTAGAAGGTGTTCCAACAGGCACATCCACCCAGGGTGTCACCGCTTACTTACACCTGCTGATGTCCATTCTATGCCTTCTCCCTCTCCTCCTTCCCCTCCTAGCGTGACCCAAGTGACTCATTCCTTTGGTCGCTTCCTCTCCCCCATCTTCTACGGTTCCCCCCTTCCTCGTCATCCATCTTCTCTTCTCTTGTTGAGTTGTCCCCCACTATTTCTTCTCTCATCTCTCAACTCCCTTCCATTCTCGTGTATACCTCCCCTAGTAGAATCCCTTTCTCCCATGAGCACTTTCTCCGGCATCCCTCTCGATGCCACCACCAAGTGTCTCTACCCATTTCCCCCTCATCCACTGTAGTTACTCCCTTTTCTACCTGTGGGCCCGTTCCCTTAAGTCCAGTATGGATATCCCAGCATCTGAGCCAGTAAAAGAGGAAACTCCTTATCGCATCGATGGAATTCTCTGTCATCCCAGCAAAGGGGCCTAAGAATCAAAATCCTATAACCCACTTCTCTCAGAGTGCATCGGGAGAAAGAGTAATAGATATTACATATCCTGATCCTTCAAAGGGTAAAAAGGATCTGTCTCTGATAAATTATACGATGACCCAAGTCACAATGGGAACGTCTTCTGAAAGTCTTCAAGTAGAGGGCCTTATCTATAGTGGATTCCCTTTGTAAGAAACTTCAAGAAGCAAAGGAGGAGAATAGGTTTACTAAAAAAAAAAAAACAAATAGCTTCTCCACACCCTGCAGAAAATGGGCAGTGCACCTCCTACAATTACCACTAAAACTCCTGGGTTCCTAAGCCAGGATAAGATAAATGAGTACACCAAAATTGGCTGAACAAGCTATGGCATTTTTCCACCTGAAGAGATCAAATCCTCAAAGACAACGAGGAGGTAATATTCAAGTTCACTGAATTATATCAGAATATCAGTCAGGCGAGAACAAAGATCTCTAGGAAATCGCAAGACCTATCTCCGAAGAGTTGGACCATGCAAGGTTGCAAAACGAAACATTCCAAAAAATGCTCGATCTGCTCAGTCGACGATCTAGTGATATTTGGCATTTTCAATCACCCCAGGGTACCAAGCAAGATCCTTGTTGCATTCGATTACCGAGTCAACCAGATGGAGTTTGTCCTAGAAAAGATTGACAAAGTCAAGGAGGAAGCCCTAGATGCAATGCATCAAATGGAGAAAATTATTTTGAGAATGTCTCCAAGCTTTCTTACTCCTTCTTTCACCTTGATGAAGGTGGACGAAAATATTCAGATCTTTAAGGAGATCGTATCACAATGGTTAGGGCTAGAAGCCACTTTTGACACCGAATGTATCAAAAACCTTCTAGTTTTCTGTGATTTTGTGTGGTTCCTGATGGAGGAAGGAAATGAATATTTCAAAATCCCTGAAAAAATTCAGAGATGAGCTGGAAAATTTTGAGGTCATTGGCGGTCATACTAAGGGTCCCGCCTAGAATCAAATTCAGCCAATGATCAGCAAAAATTCATGGAATTATCAGACTCAGTTCCACATCACCTCTCCTGAACAATAGCAGAAGCAAGATACTCCCTTCCAGCTGCGAGATGACGATGAATAGCTTTCTTCCTCTTGGCTTCTTTTTTATAAATATCTAAGATTATGTTGGTATAAATGACGACCTCATCCATGTTACATCATGGGATGTTGTCATCTACCAAGTTGTCCAAAATCAACATTGACTTTTAGATATTTTGTAGATATTTTGTAATTAGTTGTTGTTTTCCTTTTGCCTTCCCTCTTCTCTTTCTTCTATATATACTTGGACACTTGTCGTATGCTAAGGGTGGTGGATACTTTTTAGATGAAAAATAGAAGTAAGAAGAAAAGACTTTGAGCCTTTTGTAATAGAAGTAAATATTAATACAAATATTAAGACTTTGTGTTGAATATGTGTGTTATGCACATTTAATCTTTCTTATGTTAGATTTATGTGTTTATTCTGTTGAATCTATCTCTACTTGTTTTGTCATTTATTCATCAGTATTGCTTTGTTCATCTATGCAAGTAGATTCGGCTTTGTTTACTACCAGCCCAAAAATATAGACTATCTGACCTTTCTGCTTTGGAATTCATTTCTTTTCTCCCTTCAGATCTTTTCTATCTCCCCACCTGGTTTCTTTCCCTTATTTTCTCAGTTGGAAATACCTCTACTGGGATGAGATCCCAACCCCCAAAGGTAGAATATTGTGAGACTTGCATAGATTCCTACTGGTTGAATACCAATAAACCAGTTTCACTTTGCTGACTCAAAGAGGGACTATGCCCTGCACACTGTTGGTTCGTCTATCCATTGATCTGTCCACCTGATAGATTTTCAGACCAATAGTTTTTTGGTGACTCTACTGGGGATCGAGACAGATCTATCAGAATCTCTGATAGTGGTATGATAGAAAATCAGTAAAAATCAGAAAAATCACTACCTGTTTGCAAATTTTAACTTTTGTTCAAAATCCACAATTTTTGCAAAAGTGATCCGAATTGAAAATTTTCTTCGGGGATCCATAGATCAGGACTAATTAGAGATCTTTAGTTCACTGAGTTTTTACAAAAATCCTGTATTTTTTCCGTAGATTTGAGTTCTTGACTGTTTTGCAAAATTTCAAACCATTGCCAAAAGTCAACTCTAAAATCTGAAAATCAGCCTACTAAGTTGGCCGTTATTTTGTCCTCGTTAACATTTGTCATTAAACCGCAATCGGTTTTCAAAAGAGGAATAAAATTTAATATTTAGAAAAGTACATGCTGCTGGTTTTTGTCAGAAAATTCTGAAAATCAGCATGTACAACCAAAAAGAGTTTTTAGGATTTGCTCCAATTATTGCAGATCTGGAAGGTACGCTGGTGGGTGAACCGTTCACTTGTAGCAGAAGATCTCGTGGAGTAATCGATCCTACTTTTGATCTACTTCAAAGGCACAACTTTAGTGTTACACCGGCACGCTTCCCATCACTAAGTTCAACTAATCGGTCATCCAGGAGTGTCTCACCTCCATGAAGGAAGCATCTCTCACAAGGAATATCCTCATCTATTTGTAGCGCCTTGCTGCTTAGTGGAACTGTGCTTCTGGACTCACATCCTTTTTCCAGCCATCCAAATTGCAGTGCCATGGGGAAATGCTATGGGCCCACTCACTTTGCCACATCTTGTTCATGCGCTCCCTCATGAAAACTGAATTTTTTTTCCTAAATTTGATGGTAGTGGAAACCAAAGCACGGATTCACACATGTTCGCGTTCATCATGTCATGCAGTATCCTAGATGTGACCCATGAATATGTGTTTGGTTCACCTTTTTCTGGAAACCTTGCAAGGACCAGCAGTGGAATGGTTTCAGCATTTGCCGACCGGATCTATTACTAGTTGGGCCACCTTGCGAACTACATTCGAAGAAAGATATAAGCCTTCAGAGGACGCGTTCGTGTTACTATCCAAGATCACTCACCTGAAGAAGGAGGTCAATGAAACCATACATGATTTCATCACCAATTTCAATTCACTGATCAACCGGGTTCCACCTACCATGCTGCCAATGCCAAAAAATCAGAAATGTTTCTTCATTAACGCCATGAGCTCAAAAATAAGTTTCTTACTCTTACAATAACAAGTCACTACCTTAGTTCTCGCCCAAGCTGCTGTCATACGAATTGAAGATAACTTGCTAATATCTAGTGAATTAAGGTGAGAGCCATCCAAGCTGAAAGTTTTAGCTCCTTCTCCCGCCACTTCATCCGATCCGGCATTTCAAAAGATGGCAAATGACTTTCTCGCGTTAAAAAAGTAGCTAGCTCAGTCTTCTCTCAGCTCTTCATACTAGGATATCCCACGGAGGAATTTTACTTCTAACAACGTCTCATAAAGGCCGCGCCTACTTGCAGCTGCTCCACGGTTGGCACTCGAAGCCCCTCTGGTCAATGCTTTAGCCAAGATCGAAGAAGAGGAACAAAATTATGAAGAATCTTCATCACCAAGTGAAGATGATCAAGATGTCGGTGAACCGACTGGCGACTCTACTATCGGGTATATGGAATTTGATGAGGAAGAATTTGACAAAGAAGAGGGTACCCAAGGATATGCAAGCGGGTAGTCATATGTTGTTTTTATCTGCTCGCAAGGAAAAGAAGCAAAAGTGGCTGCCAATATGCAGAAAAGAAAAGGCCGTGTCACACACGCCTCCAACCATCGCTAAATGAGGTAGTCCCCTTCCGGCTTAACCTATTGTTAAGTCTTTTTCAAAAAGGTCTTTTTCCCCTATCTCCCCTCTGCATCAGTCCCCACATATTCCTATCAAGACCGGTAATCCTACCCTACCATCGCGAAATGAGGGACTCACTCCTTCATCAATGCAACCCTTGGCCGCGTTTGACATAATCAATCACGCTAAAAAAAACCAAAATCTAAATGTCTGAAGCCGAATATCTTCAGTTAAATCTTGAGTAGCTTGTAAGGTTGACCAAATACATCTAAAGCCAAGCTGTCATAACTACTCAGGTTTCCCCAAAAGGAATCCTTTCTACTCCTTCTACATCTCGCATAAATGTTGCCTCGACATCTACGTCAGGCAAGATAGAACCTTTCTATCTCTCCCTCCTAATCAATGGCCACAAACTAAGCACCTGCATAATTGATTCTGGAGCTTCCGATAACATCATGCCAGCAAAGGTCGCCCATGCCCTGGGCCTCACCCTTACCAAGCCTTTTGGCAGATGTTATTCCTTGGAAACCAAATAGGTTCCACTGATCGGTCAAATTAAAGACACGCAATTTGCATTTGCGGCGTTCCCAGAGAAAAGAGTAAAAATGACCATCCTTGTTGTCGATATTCCGGCAGCATACGGAATTCTATTAGGAAGGAGTTTTTGCAGTGAGGTTGGTGGAGAGATTCATATGGACTGGTCTAAGGCTAGAATCCCCGTCAAAGGTATAATTCAAACGTTGGAGCCAAAATCACAAAAGAAGTACTTGGTTACTAACTCTAATGACCCCAAAGCCCAAATTCTCTTCGAATCATTAGGGATGGGAAACTATTTCTTGTCTACTGAGTCTGAAAAAATGGAGGTCCTCGTCCAAGTAGAAGATCTTAATAAGATCTGGACATTACAGTTTGATGGCAGTTGCGCGACTAGTGGGTGCGGCGCTAGAGCCATGCTAATATATCTCGAGGAAGAGATTATCCCTCTCTCTTTCAAGTTGTAGTTTTTCAATACGAATAATACTGCTGAGTATGAATCTTTGCTACTGGGCATGCAAGCCATAAGAGAAAGAAGAATCAAGAATCTGAAAGTACATGGTGATGCAGAGCTGGTCGTAAATCAAGTTAAAAGGATATACCAAGTGAAGAATGAAAGGCTCAGACATTACCGCAACACAGTATGGGATAGTATTGAGGAGTTTGACACTTTTTCAATAAAAGCCATTCCGAGAGCTCAGAATGACATGGCCGACTCGTTAGCCGTCTCAGCATCCCTCATGCTCCCTCACCCAGGTTTGAAAACAGACACATATACCATTGAGGTGGTTTTCCGCCCAAGCGTGCCGGAACAATTCTCAGCACTGGCAGGTATTCAACGATGACAATCAACTCATTGCCTTTCTTGAAAAAGTGGAAAATTTTAGTGAGCTTCATTTTGAAGGATCCACTTCCGCATGTCGTGAGTCTGTTACTGATCAGGACGGGGAATCCGAAGGAAGCGACGGCATATGTCAGCTCAAAGGAAATAAAATTCTGAAAGGCCTGGTTTCTCTAGAGAGTTGTTCGACAGGCACGATCGTTTTGTCAAGAAGAAAAGGTGAGATGATCCTAACTCCTCCCCAGAAACTGAACCGGTCAATCTAGGTTTGGTAGAACATCCGCAGTTTGTGAACATTGGAAAATGTTGCACACCCGAAGAGAAGCAGAAATTCATCAAATTGCTGAAGAAATACATGGATGTATTGGCATGGTCCTATGCCGATCTAAAGTCTTTCAAGCCAAAAGACGTCCAGCATGACATCCCATTGAAAGAGGGTGTCAAACCCTTTCGCCAGAAACAGAGGCACTACAATCCTAAGATCTCAGGTACTATCCAGGCTGAAATTCAGAAAATGCTGGATGCAAGGATCATTTTTCCTATCCATCACAGTACCTGGGTGGCAAACATTGTGCCAGTACGCAAGAAGAATGGCGAGATACGCATATGCATGGATTTTCGTAACTTGAATCAAGCCTCCTTGAAGGATAACTACCCCCTTCCCATAATGGATCAGGTCTGCAAGCAGTAACTGGATCAGAAATGTTATCCATGCTTGATGGTTTTTCAGGCTACAATCAGATTGAAGTCTCACCCGAAGACCAATTCAAAACCGCATTCACTACCCCTTGGGGTACATTCACTTATAGCAGGATGCCTTTTGGTCTGACCAATGCCAGTGCCACTTTTCAATGGGCCATGGACTTTGCATTCAAAGGTATGATGGGAAAAGTCATCGTAGTCTACTTGGATGACTTAACTGTGTTCTCTAAACAGTGAAATGATCATTGCGATCATTTGGAGCAAGTATTGATTAGATGCCGGGAACATGGAATCTCCCTAAATCTGAAAAAGTCTATTTTCAGAGTCACAGAAGGAAAGTTGTTGGGACACATTATAAGCAAGGAAGAGACGAAGATAGATGCTCGAAAGGGTTAAGGCTATTCAGAGCCTTACTTTACCCACAAGCAAAACCGGTGTTCACTCTTTCTTTGGAAAAGTGAATTTTCTCAGGCGCTTTGTCCCCAACTTTGCTGAAAAGACTCGCCACATATCAAACATGATGAAAGGATCACCAACTTTCCGGTGGAGTGAAGAAGGAAAGAATTCGTTCGAAGATATAAAAGCCTCCGTCACTCATGCACCAGTCCTGGTATGTCCTGATTTCTCCAAGGATTTTATCATGTATAGCTATGCATCTGAGCATACTGTATCAGCTATCTTAATGCAAAAGAATTCTGAAGATGTTGAATCCCCGATTGCGTTCATGAGCTCTCCTCTCAAGCCTCACGAATTAAAGATGTCTCAGTTGGAAAAGCATGCCTTCGCCATGTTGTCAAAGCAGTCAAGAACTTCAGGTACTACATTCTAAATTCTCACACATTGGTACTGGTCCCTGACACGACAGTCAAGTCAATCCTAACTCAACAAGAGTTAGGGAGTTTGCGAGGAAATTGGATTGCAAAAGTCCAGGAGTATGATCTAGATATAAAACCAACCAAGCTAGTAAGAGGCAAGGGCCTATGTCAGCTCATGGCTGAAAACCGGGATTCAGAAGGCCCTGAGGAAAAAGATGATTGCACCAAGGGAGCACAAAGCCAGTTGGAGAAAGCCGATTCTCTACCCATGGTCCTATTTTTCGCCACCAACGATGAATGGTATTCTGATATCGCTTTCTTTCTCACTTATGGTGAGTGTCCAGCTCATCTAACTTCAAAGGAGAAACATGCTATAAAGCTCAGAGTGGCCAGATATGTCATCTAGGATGACTGTTTATACAAACGCAGAATAGATGGCATCTTCTTGCGATGTGTTGACAAGCCACAGTCAGGTAAAGTTACTTGAGAGTTTTCATGATTCCGCCTGTGGTGGTCATTTCTCCTCTTCCGTGATGGCACACAAGATCATTCAGGCCAGGTACTATTGGCCGACGCTGTTCCAGGATACAGCCACCTGGGTGGCAAAGTGTGAGCTCTGCCAAAAATTCGTTGGCAAGCCAAAATTGGCTATTTTTCCCCTCAGGCCGGTCGTTATTGATGAACCATTCAGACAGTGGGGAATCAACTTTATCGGAGCACTCCATCCCCAATCGAGTGCCAGACATAGTTATGTCCTGACAGCAACAGATTACTTCACCAAATGGGTGGAAGCCATTCCTGTCAAGAACGCCACTTCTGAGGTTGTTTGCAATTTCATCAAAGAGAATATCATCGTGAGATTTGGCGTCCCACACAAAATCATTACTGATAACGCTTCCAACTTCTCCTCACGAGAAGTTGTTGGTTTTTGCTATGAACACGAGATAACCTTGGCCCACGCCTCGGATTATTACCCCCAGGGAAATGGCCAAGCAGAATCCAGTAATAAAAAACTTAGTGACCATCATACGGAAGCTAGTTGATGAGAGTCAGCGGACATGGCACAAGTCATTGTACGATGCTTTGTGGGTGGACCGCATTACTCCCAAAAGGTCTCTCGGTATGTCACATTTTTCAAGTGTTATATGGGATCGACGCCGAACTTCCCATCTCTGTAGAGCTCCCCGCTCTGTGCTTGGCACGAGTAATTGAAGATGAGACTTTCCAAAATTCCCTTGAAAAGAGGATCATGTATCTATCAGAGCTCGAAGAAAAAAGAGTAAGAGTGGTCGACATGATCACCGAACATCAGAATCAAGTAAAGAGATTGTTTGATAAAAGGGCTAAGCAAAGAAATTTCCAAGTGGGAGATCTCATCCTTTTGTGGGACAAATGAAGAGAGCCATGAAGGGCATGCACGGGAAATTTGATTCTCTATGGAGGGGGCCTTTCAAGATCAGGCAGCTCAACAAAGAAAATAGCTTCTATCTCTCGTATCTAGATGGAACTGATCTCCCGCTTCCCCATAGCGGGTGACATCTCAAAATATTCAGGAAGTAGAGCTTGCTCTCTCCCTTGTACAATTTTCTTTATGTTGTGTGTTTGCTTTCATCATGTGTTTGTTTTCGTCGTCGCCCTTATTTTTGACCCTCTTTTGCCCAATGGATAGGCACATGTTAATCTGGGGTTCTCTACCCTTGAACTTCGCTCAAAGATAGTCCCCAGAAAGAGCCAGCTGTTATCCTGTAAGATTAACAAGGGCAATTTTACAGGTAACCATACCAAAATTATTGTCCTGGTCCCTCATGTCAGGGACCCCTCTGTGTTTGGAACGTTATAAAATCCCTTTCTGGGAAATCTAGTTCTCCGAACTTGGTCGTTTTGGTCCCCTTTTTTGGCTGGGCACACCTTTTATGATGTGTAACACAGACTAAATTTTTGCCCCCTTCGTTTCCTTTGGCACACCCTTTGATGTGTTGACACATCAATTGATGCACCTTTCTATGATGATGCACCTTTCTTGCATGCGCCAAGGCGCATGCGCCTTCATGTTAACAACTAAATTATTGCGCCATGTTTTGGTGCGTCAAGGGGCTCAAATTATGAAGTGTTGATAGTCATAAAGTTTGTCCCAATGGCGCAAATATTTCCGTGTTGACACATGTTTATCCGTGCCAAAGGGCACAAAGTTTTACGTGTCGACACATGTTTTGGTGCGTCTCTTGAAAAAGTGGTTAGCACATTTATTGCACCTTTGCCTATATATAGGCGCACCCGCCCTGTCACTTTCACAATTGAAAACACGTGATAAAATTTATTCCTCTGCACCTATCAGCACACCCATCCTCCTCATATCACGTTCATGGACCCCGCTTCATCTCTCACTTTCTATATATTTCTGGGTAAGTGGTCCTCATCCCTCTTGTGTTTTCTGTTATTGGTTGTTTGTGAGGTTGAATGCATTGTATTTGTGGCTTAAACCCCCCTACCATTCTTGCAAATCTCTCTTCCCAAGCTGCTTCCATCCTCTTTCCAGATCTACTGGCCAAGAGGGCTCTGCCTCGAAAAAAAATCCAAACCTCTTTGTTGTGTTCCTCCCACTGTCAAAATATGTCAAAGAAAAAATGTAAATCACAAACAGAAGTATCAAGAAACCTAAAAATTGTTTCTCGGGCTGCGTGTCCCCCTTGGTGCAATCACCACTCTTGCTACACAAAACACAGTCGCGCCTAAGGTGCACTGTTTCTACTTGCAGCACACATTATTCTTGCGCAATACAAAAAACTAAGTGTCTTTGGCATCGGCGCATTCCCGTTTACAACAACAAAGTGTCATGTAAGCTTTCCCTCTCTGCACGCGCCAAAGTCCCCCTTTGCGCACACAATTTTGGTGTCACACACATTATTCTTGCGCCCTTCGGTGCACCAAAGTCTCATGTGTTACACACAAGTTGCATGCATCATTGGCGCACCCTGCCCCCATGCAACACCAAGATTAATTGCGCCTAAATATAAAACTGCATAAATGGCGCAGGCGCATCCCTTGCTTACAATAACAATAATGTCATATGCAAAATCCCTGCGCACCTTGCGCCCTTTGGCACTGATTTTTTCCTTGTAACACTCTAATTCAGTGCGCCATGCTATTAACTCTGCAACCTGCAGTGTCACCTACGCCCTGTGCCCTGAGGCGTTAAAATTGCTAACTCCTCATTCTGTAGTGCTTTAATGGAAGATCTGATAGCTAATATGGCTCTTTGGCGTTGGAATTCTCTTCTCCTTCTTACAGATCAACAACTGAACTCGGATCCATATATGTCTACATCAAGCAAAAATATAACCAAGTCAAAGGGTGAGGCTAAGCTTACAGAAGAAGAGATGAAGTATAAATACCTAGAGGGTCAGAATGCCCGAGTCCCAGGCAGAATGTGACCTGGACATAAGAGACTCTGAACTCGGTCACATCGACATGGAGGATTTCTGGGCTAGAACCAGGAGAGTCACAGGAAGTCCTTGGATGGACAAGCTGGTGGGAAGTGGACTACATTTTGCTAGGGGGATCCCCGTCAGTGTAGTAAACAACGAATTTATGATGGTGGTGGCCCGTTGTTACAACAAAGACACAAGGTGTGTCGAAAATGAAAAGGGTGAGGTCATAATCAACCTCATTTCCCGGCACTTCGAAATCATGCTAGGCATCCCTCACCACCGACACTTTGTGGCTGTAAGCCAAGAGGACTACACCAAGGCATGGGAGGATAATGAAGACAAGTGCATGCAGCTGATGAACAAAGTATACTTGAAAAACAATAAGGTAATAACTAGATGGCCACAGGTTATTCACCGCAGTGACTTCTCCGAGGAATTGAGCGACACCATTACATTCCTACGTAGAGTTTTTGGGCTTTCTGATGCCCATTACTTTCACAAATGGATGCTCAGGTACCTTGAAACTATGAACAAGAATGTGCTAGATCAATGCTTTGAGTGGGCGGAGATCATAAGCGGCACCATATCTGAGCAGCTCCAACAACTCACCACAACGGGGAGGTTCTACATGAACTCCTACGTAGTCTACGCTACGGCCTCAGAGAGGGATTATTCAGACACTTAGCTGATATGGGGTTTGGCCCCAGGTAAAAATATATGAGTACTACCTAGAGTTGAAACTGGAGAACAGCATCCTGCAGTTTACTAAAATCAACGATGCTTTCTTCTACGGCATTGTCTGCCTTTTAAGGCCAAATATGACTCATGGTCAGACGACAAAGAGCATAGTCACAGTGACGAAGAAGTGGGGAGAACTATTTACCTAGTTCCCCACCTTCACCTATCTCAGAGCGGCTAACTTCTTAGGCGGAGCCCACAAAATTGCCGAGATATGCTGGCCCCAAGTTGATCCTGTTGGAGCTGTTCTAGACAGCTCATAACCTACCATGAGAAATGTTTGAAGAGAAAGAAGGGAGGAACTCCTTTCCCCATTACAGTGGGCAGATACACCTGTGTTTCTCACCATAAAGCCCGGGAAATGTTTGCAGAGCTAGAACTGCTCAATCTAAAGCACAAATTCCCGGCGAGGCCCACTTTTGATCCAAGGAATTTCCTTCCCAAGGCAAAACTCGATCCAATCCACATTCCACAGATCAAGGATATCTATATCAACCTGTATCATGAGGTCGAACTTAGAAGGAAGGACCACTCCCACTTGGCCTTGGCAGAGATTATTTAATACGGCGTGGCCATTGTTCCAAAGGGTCAATCAAACTACCGATCAAGAAATTGATCCAGGTGTATCTGGACACAGATGGAGACAACTGGCCGTTTGCCGCAATTGACAGGACAAAAGCACCCCAGACCATTGAAGAAAGGATCAAGGAGACATTGTGGAGGACAAAACACTGTTGCAGAATGAATGGTCTTTATCTACCTCGGGGTAGATTTCACTACATCCCCGTTGGGCAATGCACCTGTCAGGCCTAAGCATCTGCCAAAGGTCAAAGGCAAGGATAAAGAGGGCGAATCAAGCTCTTGCTCAAGAAGGAGCTCCCTGAAAGCCCTCCTTCCACTACACAAGAACAGATTGTAAGTATGGTATCCCTAAAGAAAGAAGCAGCGAAAGGTGTTCTAACAGGCACATACACCCAGGGTGTCGCTGCTATTACAACTGCTAAGGTCCCTTCTATCCCTTCTCCCTCTCCTCCTTCCCCTCCTCACATGACCAAAACAGCCACTCCTTTGGTCATTTCCTCTCCCCCATCTTCTACTGTTCCCCCTTCCTCGTCATCCATCTTATCTTCTCTTGCGAAGCTGTCCCCCACCATTTATTCTCTCATCTCTCAACTCCCTTCCATTTCTATGTCTACCTCCCCTGCATTATCCCTTCCTCCCATGAGCACTTTCTCGGCCTCCCTCTCAATGCCACCACCAATTCTCTCTACCCATTTCCCCTCATCCATTGCAGCTGCTCCCTCTTCTACCTCTAGTCCTATTCCCTTAAGTCCTACATGGATATCCCAACATTTGAGCCAGCAAAAGAGGAAATTTCCTATTGCACCGATGGAATTCTTCGTCATCCCAACAAAGTGGGCTAAGAAGCAAAATCCTATAACCCACTTCTCTCAGAGTGCATCAGGAGAAAGAGTAATGGAGATTTCATATCCTGATCCTTTAAAGGGTAAAAAGGATTTGTCTTTGACAGATTATACAGTGACCCAAGTCATAATGGGAACGTCTTCTGAAAGTCTTCAAGGAGAGGCCATATCTACGGTGGATGCCCTATGCAAGAAATTTCAAGAAGTAAAGGAGGAGAAAAGGTTACTAAGAGAACAAAACAAACATCTTCTCCATGCCCTGTAGAAAATGGGTGGTGCACCTCCTACAACTGCCACTAAAACTCCTAGGGTCCTAAGCCAGGATAAGATAAACGAGTACGCAAAAATTGGTGAACAAGGTATGGCAATTTCTGCCTAGAGAGATCAAATCCTCAAAGACAATGAGGAGGTAATAGTCAAGTTCACTGAATTATATCAGAATATCAGTCAGGTGAACAAAGATCTCCTAGGTGATCGTCAGTACCTATCTTTGAAGAGTTAGACCATGCAAGGTTGCAACATGAATCATTCTAGAAAATGCTCGACTGATCAGTTGACAATCTAGTGAAATTTGGCTTTTTCAATCACCCCAGGGTGCCCAACAAGATCCTTGCTACGTTGGATTATCAGGTCGATCAGATGGAGTTCGTCCTAGAAAATATTGACAAAGTCAAGGAGGAAGCCCTGGATGTAATGCATCAAATGGAGAAAATTGTTCTGAGAATGTATCTAGGCTTGCTTACTCCTTCTTTCACCTTGAGGAAGGCAGATGAAAATATTCAGATCTTTAAGGAGATCGTCTCGCAAGGGTTAGGGCTAGAAGCCACTTTCAACACTTAATGCATCAACAACCTTCTGGCTTGCCATGATTTTGTGGGGTTCCTGATGGAGGCAGGAAATAAATATTTCAAACTCCCTGAAAAAGTCAAAGATGAGCGGGAAACTTGTGAGGTCATTGGCGATCATACGAAGGGTCCCGCCTAGGATCAAATTCAGCTAATGATCAGCAAATTCATGGAATATCAGACTCAGTTCCACATCATCTCTCCCAAACAATAGAAAAAGCCAGATACCCCCTTCCAGCTGTGAGATGATGATGAATAGCTTTCTTCCTCTTGGCTTCCATTTTTGTAAATATCTAAGAGTATGTTGGTACAAATGATGACCTCATCCATGTTGCATCATGGGATGTTTTCATCCACCAAGTTGTCCAAAGTCAACATTGACTTTTAGATATTTTGTAGATATTTTGTAATTAGTTGTTGGTTGCATTTTTCCCTCTCTCTTCTCTTTCATCTATATATACTTGGATACTTTTCGTATGCCAAGGAGGGTGGATAATTTTTAGATGAAAAATAGAAGTAAGAAGAAAAGACTTTGAGCTTTTTGTAACAAAAGAAAATATTAATACAAACATTAAGACTTTGTGCTGAATATGTGTGTTATGAGCATTTAATCTTTCTTATGTTAGATTTATGCATTTATTCTGTTGAATCTATCTCTACTTTTTTGTCATTTATTCATCAGTATTGATTTTTTTGTCTATGCAAGTAGGTTTGTCTTTGTTTACTACTAGCCCAAAACATAGACCCTCTGACCTTTCTGCTTTGGAATTCATTTCTTTTCTCCCATTCAGATATTTTCTATCTCCCCACCTTGTTTCTTTCCCTTATTTTCATAGTTGGAAATATCTCTACTGGGATGAGATCCCAACCCCCGAAGGTAGAATATTGTGGGACTTGCATAGATTCCTGCCGGTAGAATAGCAATAAACCAGTTTCACTTTACTGACTCAAAGAGGGGCTATGCCCTGCACACTTTTGGCTCGTCTATCCATAGATCTATCCACCTGATAGATTTTTGGACCAACATTACTGCACTCATGAGAATTCTACTAGTGAAATGTAAACCACTGCCAACCAATTTTTCCATCCATGGACTACTTATGACCTTCTTGGTTTTGGCCCAAAAGTCCTCCATATCAATGTGACCAAGTTCTGAATCCCTGATGTCCAAGTCACATTTAGAAAGAGATTCAGGCATCCTGACCCTTTGGTATTTGTACTTCATTTTCTTCTTCTATGAGTTTCGCCTTACCCTTAGACTTGGTTGGCTTTTTACTTGACGAAGACATGTGTGAATCCAAGTTCAGCTACTTATCTGCAAGGAGGAGGGAAGTCCCATCACATAAGATCCATGTTAGCTATTAAATCATCCATCAAAGCTTTACAGAATGAAAACTTATCAATTTACAAACCTCTAAGCACAAGGCGCAGTTCTATTATAGGCTGCAAGGTCAAAAAATCAAGGCACACTATAGGAGAGTGTTTCATGCAAGAAAACAATGCAAAGGGGTGTAGGGTGCAGAAATACTACACACAACATTCAATGTTGATGTCGAAGGATGTGTGCCTGTGCCATATGAAGGGTTTTGAAAAGGCACAGATTATTTTGGTGTTACAAGGCTGTAGGATGCGCCATTGGCATAGATATGGTACATGTTACAAATCACTATGGTGCGCCAAGGGGCATAGGTTCAAATGGTGCATCATTGAGTTAAGGTGCGCCATTTTTTTAGCTTTTGGCATGGTGCAGGAAGAGTCTACATGAAATTCAAATATAGGTGTAGGTATTTTTGTTCTTTCGCCTATGTTAGGGTTTTGAGAATTTTATAAGGCACAGGGAAGATGCATGTTGCAAGTGGGGACAATGTGTCCCCTTTGCGCGACTGTGTTTTGTGTAACAGTGATGGCGTTTGTGCAAAAGAAAAGCAATGGTTTTGATAATTTTCAAGGATTTTCCCTTTTTTGATAGGTTTCATCCGAAAATAATCAGATTATTACTACCTGATCTCGGAACCTTGTAGGCTTTAATTAATTGCTGATAATTTACTCCTTTTAAGTAACCAATTTAAAATAATTCAAGACAATAATGACAATTACACACAAATTGATTACGGAGTTTGGAAATTGCCTACATCTCTGGGTTCGTGGTCAAACTGTTCCACTAGTCAAAACTTGTAAGTTACAATAGTACTTTCACAAGAAACCTAATATAATTTTACTTTCCTATCAGTACACCAGTTCTTCGGACGACAAGGGTGAAAAATAGCACCCGATTTCCACCTTCCTGGCATATAATCTCCCTTCAGCTTTGATCGGCCTTCCCGATGCTATCAATGCGAAGCTAGCACTCTGGTCGACAATCCAGGATTTGCAAGTTTTTGGTGTGGCTCAATGGGCCTATTGGGTAGTTTATAATTTACTTCCAATCACAAATATTTCATCTACTATTGCCTAAAATAATAGGCCAATAGACAATACCTGTTGACACATCCCACAATTAAGCTTAACAAATAATAAGCTTGGGTTGTGTCCGTTGCACAGGTGTGTTTTTACAAAGAACGGGTTCCCTATTTATACAAAATTAGGGCCCAAAAATAATGGACTTAACATCATCCTTAGGCTAATATTAGCCTTACCCGTACATAGAAATTGGGATTAAATCCCAAATTGGGTGGATGTATTTTTAAATGGGTTAAAATACCCATTGACACGGCTAAGGTAAGTGGGTATATCCCACATTTTGTGGTTGGATATGCTTAAGGCTTTTAAATAGCCTTCCCACGCATATGTTTGAAGTGGTCAAAGGGCCATAAGAGGTATAAACGCCCCCATCTCCACGTGGATTTGGTACCACGCATGGCTTAGCCCAACAACCGCTTCATCCTCCCATCCACGTGGTCATAGCCTATGTTGGTGGTTAATAATACTAATGTATAAACATTAATACGTATATATGTGGTTTGGCATATATGCGTGCCATTTGGAAAGTGGACTTACCAAGATAATATAACTTCAACCCATACAATGTGGCATAGAAATAATTAACTCGGTAATCCTGTAGTCCACTTGTCGTCTCCCGATAGGCAAATTGAGTGAATTCGATGAGTGGTGGCAAGCCATGTGTCACAGTGCAATTGGTCCAATATTGACTAGTTGACCATAGTTTGACTTTTTCGATGTCTGAACTTTGACCAAACATATCTAGAGCTCCCAATGTTCATGTTTGTCGCGTTCTCACAGTTGTTGGAAAGCTCTCGAGATGATCTTCTACATTGAAACCATTTAGGGATGTTTAGGGAAATTTCAAAAATTATCTCCTAATCACACCTCCCCACTGAGAAAAGCTTTTTGTCCCAAAAAGCTTTCATACTGTCCTAAATCTGGAAAACTCTGTTGCCACCTCAGAAGTGCTGTTGTAGTAGACCCTTGGGTCTTCTCGTCCAACCTTCTCACTTCGACAAATCTACTCCAATCCTGGGACTTGTGGGTTATGGGCCCACGATGCTTTCATTGCGCCACTCTGATATCTGAAGAAGACCTCCATGCCTCTGCTTTATGGTGCTAAGTTTCTGAATGAAACCTCAACGCTCCTTCTGTGTGGTGCTAAGCTTCTTGATATATGACAACAAGGATCTTCTTTTACTCTATAACATAGGATCCTGGCTCTGAGTTGATTCCACAGAATCTGAACTGGTTTGAAGGAAATCCATGTTACATAGAGCTTTGATTGATCTGATGTCAATGATGGACAATGCCTTGTCCCTTCACAGACCTCAATGCCTCCAATTCATGATGTTAAGCCTCTTTCAAGACCTCGAGCCTCTGATGCACAATGCTAAGTCTATTACAGACCTCAACACCTCTGATGCATGATGCTAAGCCTCTTTCAAGACCTCGAGCCTTCGATGCACGATGCTAAGTCTTTGTAGACCTCAATGCCTCTGATGCATGATGCTAATCCTGTTTCAAGACCTCGAGCCTCCGATGCATGATGTTAAGTCTCTCTAGACCTCAACGCCTCCGATGCATGATGATAAGCCTCTTTCAAGACCTCGAGCCTCCGATGCATGATGCTAAGTATATTACAGACCTCAATGCCTCTGATGCATGATGCTAAGCCTCTTTCAAGACCTCAAGCCTCTAATGCATGATGCTAAGTCTATTGATCAGCTACCATTTGTATGTGTGGTCACAATGCCTTGACACCGAATGATGTTCCGAACTGATACTTTGAGAGCTCTGCTTGTTGATATACTAATATTAGGTACCATTCTGCTGCACAGTCACAATGCCTCTACACAGAATGAAGTTTCGACCCAACGTCAATTCCAACGGTGATTCAGCTACAATTTTGCTGCAATGGTCACAATACCTCTACACAGAATGAAGTTCCAAGCTGATATTTTGAGAACTCTATTGTTTGCACAAATGGTAGATCAATCTCTGAGCTTTATATGAGTGAAATCCTGTATCCAAGCTGTAACAGGTACTCACAAGCTTATTAGGAGATATGTTTGGAGCATTAATCAAATTTTCTAAGTAAGAAAATCCACTGAGTATTATAAACCTTTCTCTCAGCATTTTCTCACAAAATCTGATCTCCAAACTTAATACTACATACGATTCATCAATCTGAATTATGCAATATATAATTGAAAAATTGTTGACTTACCCATTTCAAAGGACTTTCACTTTCAGGTATTACCTGGTCCTGGGTTGAATTGTCAACTGGTGGTGGAGTAGAAACTTCCTTTGCCTTTGCAATAGGCCTCCATTCCATCTTTGGCTTTCCATTATTCTGATGGCGAGATGGATGTAGTTTCCAGTAATTATCCACCCGATGCCCATTCCTCTGGCAATGAGCACAAAAATTCTTCTTAATCTCCTTCTTTTGGGATGAGGAACTCTTTCTGCCATTTCTCGACTCTGCATGACGAGATTGGTCTTTCTCCATTGCATTGCAATGTGGATTGACTTCATTTGTCTCCTCCCTGCCAGAACAATGACTAAACAAGGAAAATATACTGCATTTTATGGTGTTAGAAAAATCACCAAAATAATTGCCCTCCGGGGGTCTTATTAATGCAAGTATAACAAAGTACAAACATTGCCCAGAATTGGGTCTTTAACTAATGTGCCATTACTGGTTAGATGTATACAAATGTTTCCCTCAAAGGGGTCTTACCAATACATTCTACCTAACACAATAGTTTTTAGGTTTTATCTGCATATGAGATATAATGGAATCATCCAAATAGAAATGCGAGAAAATTACTGAGTATGGTAAACCTGTCTCTCAGTCTATCCCACTAATCTGGAAATCCAAAAGTACAAGCCAATGCCATCCCTATCAAAGTAACCTGTACTGATTAACCTGCTTGATACCAACTTGCTTCGGAGATTAGTTAATTTTGCAGGTGTCGATTACCAGCTCTGATACCAAACTTGATCCCAAAAATAATCAGATTATTACTACCTGATCTCAGACCCTTGTAGGATTTAATTATTTGCCAATAATTTACTCCTTTTAAGTAACCAATTTAAAATAATTCAAGACAATAATGACAATTACACACAGATTGATTACGGAGTTCGGAAATTGCCTACGTCTCTGGGTTCGTGGTCGAACCGTTCCACTAGTCAAAACTTGTAAGTTACAATAGTACTTTCACAAGAAACCTAATGGAATTTTACTTGCCTATTAGTACACCAGTTCTTCGGATGACAAGGGTGAAAAATAGCACCTGACTTCCACCTTCCTGGCATACAATCTCCTTCGGCTTCGATCAGCCTTCCCAATGCTATCAATGCGAAGCTAGCACTCTGGTCGACAATCCAGGATTTGCAAGTTTTTGGTGTGGCTCAATGGGCCTATTGGGTAGTTTATAATTTACTTCCAATCACAAATATTTCATCTACTATTGCCTAAAATAATAGGCCAATAGACAATACCTGTTGACACATCCTCACAATTAAGCTTAACAAATAATAAGCTCAGGTTGTGTCCGTTGCACTGGTGTGTTTTTACAAAGAACTAGGTTCCCTATTTATACAAAATTAGGGCCCAAAAATAATGGACTTAACATCATCCTTAGGCTAATATTAGCCTTACCCGTACATAGAAATTGGGATTAAATCCCAAATTGGGATAATATTCGGATTGTATTTTTAAATGTGTTAAAATCCCCATTGAGCAGCTAAGGTAAGAGGGTATATCCCACAGTTTGTGGTTGGATATGCTTAAGGATTTTAAATAGCCTTCCCACGCATATGTTTGAAGTGGTCAAAGGGCCATAAGAGGTATAACCGTCCCCATCTCCACGTGGATTTGGTACCACGCATGGCTTAGCCCAACAACCGCTTCATCCTCCCATCCACGTGATCATAGCCTATGTTCGTGGTTAATAATACTAATGTATAAACATTAATATGTATATATGTGGTTTGGCATATATGCGTGCCATTTGGAAAGTGGACTTACCAAGATAATATAATTTTGACCTCATACAATGTGGCATAGAAATAATTAACTCGGTAATCCTTTAGTCCACTTGTCGTGTCCCGATAGGAAAATTGAGCGAATTCGATGAGTGGTGGCAAGCCACGTGTCACAGTGTAATTGGTCCAATATTGACGAGTTGACCATAGTTTGACTTTCCCGATGTCTGAACTTTGATCGAACATATCTAGAGCTCCCAATGTCCATTTTTTGAATTCTCATAGTCGTTGGAAAGCTCTCGAGATGATTTTCTACACTAAAACCATTTAGGGATGTTTAGGGAACTTTCAAAAATGATCCCTTGATCAAGGTTTGTGGCTTTTTGGCCTCTTTCAACATAGATTGTGATAGTGAGGGGAACATAGCAAAGAGGGTAAGGGATTCATTCTGAGGTAAGGCCTTCCCAGTTACCAGATTTTGAAGGAGAGTAGAAAAATGGTCTGAAGGTGGGAGAGTTGATTTACAAAATGGTTAGGAGGTTGTATTAATTCTTAGGTTTATCTTCTTTGTTTTTAATAATAACCTCTCAAAAACAACACAAAAACCCCACAATGAACATAAGAAGAGCAAGGACCACTTACCAGGAATATATAAGATGGAAGAAATGAAGCGGGGTCCATGAACGTGATGTAAAGTGACACATGGGGCTGACGGGAGTGCTGAAAAATGTAGAGGAATTAACTTTTTCACGTTTTCTTAATCGTGAAAATGACAGGTTAGATGCGCCTATTTATAACAAAAGATGAAATAAATGCGCCACCAAATTTTTTACAGGGTGCACCAAAACAGATGACAACATGAAAATAATTTCGTCATTAGCATGGATTTGGAATTGTTGACATTATTTTTTTAGCACTTTGGCGCACCATTCAGGGGCACAACAATTTTAATGTCGACAAGGAAGCCCATGCCCCTCAGTGTAGGTTTGAAAGGCACATCATGGGAAGGCACAACATTTGGAATGTTGACACTCCAAATGATGCGCCAAAGGAAAAGAAGGAGGCACAAATTTATTTGATGTTGCATGAATAAAAACTGTGCCTAACCAAAAAAATGACTAAATGACTAAGTTTGAAAAACCAGATTTTCCGAAAATGGATTTTAGGCCATTCTGAATGCTAGGTGACCTTAATGGGGAACCAAAACAAAATTTTTGGTATGGTTACCTACAAAATTTCCCTCATCAATTTTACAGGATAACAGCTGGCTCTTTCTGGGGACTATCTTTGAGTGAAGCTTAAGAGTAGAGAATTCTAGCTCAATATGTGCCTATCCATTGGGCCACAGAGTCAAAAACAAGGGTGACGAAAAAGGAAAACACACAACCAACAAAAGCAAACACATGACAAAAACAAACACACAACTTAAAGAAAATTGTACAAAGAAGAGAGTAAGCTCTACTTCCTGAATATTTTGAGATGTTGCCCACTATAGGGGAGCGGGGAGCTCATTTTCATCTAGATATTGAGAGATAGAAGCTATTCTCTCCATTGAGCTGCTTGATATTGAAAGGCCCTCTCCATAGAGAATTGAATTTCCCGTGCATGCCCTTTGGCTGCATCTTCGCTTATCCCACAAAAGGAATGAGATCTCCCACCTAAAAATCTCTCTGCTTGGCATTTTTATCGAATAGTTTCTTGACTTGATTCTGATGCTAGGTGATCCTGTCTACCACTCTTACTCTCCTTTCTTCAAGCTCTGTCATAGGTACATGACCCTCTTTTCAAGAGAATTTTTGAAATTCTCATCTTTGATTGCTCATGCCAAGTGCAGAGTAGGAAGTTCTGCAGAAATGGGAAGCTTAGCGTTTGATTCCATATAATACTTAAAAAGGTGACATACCGAGAGACCTCTTTGGCGTGCTACTCTCTAGACAGAAGTAAAATAGGCACATGACACTGTGCCAATAGAGTGGTGGCATTCACATCAACTAGCTTCCGTACCACCAATACACATATAATACTTCTAGAAAAAGGGGGTCTGCCTGAGGCTTTGGTCCTCCCCCAAGAAAAGGCAATAATCTGGTGGCATGGTTCAAGGTTAAGATCCTGTAGTCCTAGACTAAAGACTAAGGAACTATCCCATCCAGGAGACAGCCTTGGAATCATTTTCTATGCAACGATCTTCTCTGGGACTTTCCGACCTTACAAAAGAGTAGAGGATGCAGTTGATGAAGTGTGTACACAATGTTAGAGCTGGCTTATCTTAACAGCTAAGGGGGATCCACCCACTTCATGAACAAAAATTTTGTTGCCAGGACATAACTATGTCAGACTACATTCCATTGGCCACATGCATAGTTGGTACTGATAAAGTCAATGATCCACATTGCCAGAATAGTTCAGTGGATTATGAAACCTTGTGTTCTGATTTCTTAGAAGAATTAGCCATATCCCCGAGTTTTCCAACAAACTGTTGGCAGAGCTCACATTTTGCTACGTTGAAAGTTATATCAAGCAATAAATTTGGCAAATAGTGTCTGAGCCCAATATGATGTTGTGTGCTGTAACAGAATTATGTTGTCAAATATTTACCGCAATAGGCTGATATCCACCAAAGCTTTAACTATGCACAATGGATTACCTACTGTGGACTATTTCACACGCTTCGCATGAGGATGCCACCAATCACACAAGACATTATATGAATCGTCATCCCATGAGGACATATTTGGCTTCCCTGAGCTCTACTACACAAAATTAGTTGGATAGTGTAGATGAGCTAGGGTGACTCCTCATTTCTGAGAAAGCACGTGATATCATAGTACCATTCGTCGCTAGTCATAAATAATGGAGAAGCTATATGGCAGAGCAACACATGACTTTCTTCAAGCTGGCCTTGCATTCCATCGATGTAATCAAATTTTTCAAAGTAGAGGACATCTGAAAAAATATTTGCAGCCATACAGATGACAGAGTGCCCTTGCCTCTTACAATAGTCTTGGTTGAGATTTATGTCTACATCAGGACTCATGGATGTTCAGGATCTGGCCACTCCTTCAGCGAGCTACATAGAAGAATGTTGAGTCTAAGATTGACTGTAACATCTGTGTCATGTGCACTAGCACTACTGATATAACTCAATGTTAGGTTGATAGATACCGAAATTTCATGACTACATGTGACAATGACCAAGGATGTTCTTTTCAAACTGAGTACAGAGGGAAATTCGTGAGGTGCGTAAGAGGTCAGATATCATGAATGTGATTAGTCATTTAACATCCTCAGAGTTCTTTTACATTAAGATGGCTACAGAGCAAGTATACTCAGAGGAAGAACTATACATGATAAAATCATTGGAGGAAGGTTTAGCCGTACCAGGCACTTGTTATTCATGTGGATCACCATAGGCATTTATCATCATCGAATGATCCCAAATAAATTGTCTTACACGCTCCATTGCGAAAAAGTTTGTGACCCTTTCATCATAGGGTGGAATATGTGTCTAGATTTATACAAGCATATGTGCAAGAACAAAAAGGAGATGGGCACGATTCACTGATCTGAAGAAAGAGTGCACTACAGGTCTTGCTAGTGGGTAAGCTTAAGGATTTGTCAATAGCCTTAAGAAATCTTTCCATCTATCTTTTTATCACATGTGCTGAGGCTTCATGCACATGAGAACGAGTGAGAGATAAATTTCCTTCAGTGACCCCGATGAGATAGAGACTTTTCACATATGAATAAGTATCTTGATGCATGTCAGCATCTAAGGAATTTTTGCTCTAAATGATCACCATGATCATTAATCAGATATTTATATTGGAGATAATTAAGTCATCTTAAAATATAAAGTGAGGGATAGGGACCTGTGCAAAACATACAAAAGTACCTAATGAAGTGCGAAGTTGATGAGATCAGTTGAAAGGTATGTCACCATGCGTTAGATCAAGCCAAAAGGCATTATGACCTTGTTAGATGAATATTTACCAGGGAGTAGTGAAGGTTCCGTGCATGAATAAAAGGACTTCAGGATAGATAAATATTACATTTGAATCTAGCCTGACCACAACACCATGAAGCATGAATAAGGATATCACATTGGATATTGGTTATTGACCTGGATGGACTGGTGAGCAACATCCTAACTTATACAGGTGCAGCGGGTCAATTGTGCTTACTTTGGATGCATGGATTCAAGTTGCTGCGAAGACCACCACTACATATGCTTATCTCGCAATTCTGCTTCCATACTGGAATGATGTTTAAGACCCAGGGAATATGATCCCATCAGGAAAAATGATCCTATAGGATGCCAGCATCTTCTATATTTCCACTTGGATGGCTACCCGATATTAAAGGTGAATTGTGAGGTGCCTCTAGAATCTGGAAAAAAGCATATGACATCTTCCCTAAACAGGATGTCATGTTGGATGACCTTTGGCTTGATATATAATTTAGATAGGCATAAGACTATGCTTTAATAAGTCCATATATTAGTTTTGAGCAATGAAGATAAACTGCGTAGTGATTCTAATCGGATGTGTAACACTTCCCAATGCTCACATACATAGAAGACGTAAGTGAGGAAGACTTAAATCATGATCTATGTACAGACTATGCGCAGGAGTCCAAAATAGATCTAAGCCATTTATTTTTGAAAGGAAAGGGTGCTCAAATCAGTAAGATGATGTCAAACAGTTGTCTCTAGCTAGCATTAAACCTTTTGGAATTGCAACATCCAATTTTGAGTTTGATAGTGTGTTCGTAGGTTTAAGGGGTCATTTAGAGTCATTTAGTGTTGTTCAGTCATAGATTCTACGTCCTTTACACAATTGAATTGTAGCATTTTCCCTCCAAAAGTGTAAGCTCTTTGAAATTTTGAAGGCATTTCTCTAGAAAGGCATTGATTTAGGAATTTTAATCGTTTTCTACCTGGGTCATTGCCGATGTATTTTCATGGCATGCTAAAAAGACCTATAGAGGTACCTCAAGGAGTCGTACATGTCCTGCTTCAGGACCCTAGAGTGAGGGAGCATAAGAGATCGCTAGCGATGTGTCAAGAGCTAATCACGTGACCAAGTCAGGTCTTAAGGGATTTTATTCGGCTTGGAATAATGATTAGAAAAGGCTATAAGACCATTCCAATACATGTACATATATTTCTTCAGAAATTTGATCAACTTCCACTTTTAATGAGAATGTAGCAGGAGAGCTTCCCAAAGTTCACAATTTGTGAGGAGACGATTCTTGTAGTATACATAATTTGACCGGTGATAGTTTCTGGGGAGGAGTTAGGGTCATCTGTGCCGTTTCTTTGGTAATCATTGAACTCATGTGCATGTCAATACTGATGGATATCTAGTGAAGGGTAAGACAGTGTTTGGAATTGTTATTTTTTATTGGGTTGACATATGAGATCACCATCCTATTTGAGTGTGATATAAGCTTGAGTAAATTATATAAACCTGTCACGAAACGCAGATTTGGAATACTTTCAAAATGCCAAGTTTGTTAACATTGAAAAATGATTTCTGCTTTCTCTAGAAGGTTGGAGAAGGTAGTCAAGAGAGGAATATTGAACATCGTTGACATTCCTGCCATTTCATTCCAACAAATATCTTGGCATGCTAGGAATGGTAAGACTTATTTCATATTTTATACACTGATCCATAAGCTAGGAAACCTTTGTTCCTAAGGGGTAGCATGTATAGACGCTTTATGACAGCCATTTTCAAAGTTTGCCATGACATTTTGAGTCTCATTGTTAATGGCTACACACATGAAGGAAGTCAAGGTCAATTATTTTGGTAAATGTTGTACCATACCGCGTTGCGGTAATGCCTAATCCTTTCATTCATTTGGTTGCAAAAATACTCCTCACCAGATTTATAGAAAACCTTAATTAGGCATTTCATAGGAGTTTTATTTTTAGAAGTTCTTGAAGGTTATATTTTCCTTTGAAAATTTGCATGTAAATTACCTAAACATATTTTATGTAAACAATATTATTTGAGGATTGGGAGCTTTAACAACCTCCAACTTAGTCATTTTTCTTGACAGTATCAGGTTAAGATATGTAGCACAGCCCCAGGAAATAAGGGTCCGCTAGTTGCACAAGGTATTCCTTTAAAGGCCTGTAAAGACTAAATCTTGTTAATGTCTTAAAACTTGGACAACAAAATCCATTTTATCAGAACTTCCTATTAAATAATTATTTATCTTTCAGAGTTAGGTCATGTCCTTATGATCCCCAAGAGAATATTGACATTTGGAAGTTTTCACAATTGAGGTGACCAAAGTACTTCTAATGTGATTTAGGCATCCAATGTCTGTGTAGACACCAAATTTATGTCTTACGACACCCTGTGCCCCACATCTCATTTCACAACCTAACCTCACCACCTAAACCCTTACACACTTATTTATTAATTACCTTATAATTAATAAATCCACATCTCCAAACATGCCACCTCATCATCGCCACCTCATCATTACCTAGCCCTAACCCTAAACTAACCTAATTAAGACCTATAATTTGGCCTACATCCACACCCATGACTAATTACTCCTCGCTCGCACCAAAACCAACCTAATAATGACTTGACCAAGCCCACAACTAATCCCTCGGGAGAAAAGGAGGGAAAGTTGTCTATTTTACTAAAAATATCCCACTTTGACTTAACCGACATCGGTTCCTACTTGACCACCGTTGGTTACGTAACCGTCATCGGTTCCCTATAAATGGCCTCCCCCAACCAAAAAAAATGGATTAGAAAATTCATTTCGAAAGATCCGGAATTCACTTGACAGAGCAGAGATAAGTGAAGAAAAGAGAAGAGTTTGTAGAGAAGGACATCGAGCTGAAGACTGCAACTGAGCCACTAGAGCACAGCTGCCACCCATCTTCAAGCATTAGAAAAGGCTGAGGATAGCTGGCATCAGCTTTTGATTGTCCAATACCAGATCATCCCAACTGAGCCTTACCTATCGTCTACCACATTCCTTGGACCTGAATCTTCATCAAGGAACTAGTAAGTAGTGTCTTGTACATGTTTCTAAGCACCATTTCCTGAGTCTTTTGATTGATAGTAATTATAAGCTCACTTTTAGATCTACCACCTGCCAGCACCCTACATCTTAACCTGTCATTCCTCATACAGCCTTGTATTGCCCAGAAGAATAGCCCCCATCACACTCTGAGTCTTCTCCTGTCATCTCACTATTCCCCTCAGCCATCCTAATCAGTCTTAAAAAACCCACAATCACCCTACAACCAACCTCCATCTATCCACAACCTAGATTACTGACCCCACTGGTGTCAGTTGAAAGCCCCTACCGGTAGTGATTCTCTAACCGCGGTCAGTTATCTAGTGACCGGCATTAGTCACTGTGAATTATACCCAGTAACCTTCCTCTCACCTATTTGTCTCCTAACAACCTCGGATCCAGTCTGGTTTATCCCTGTAACTTGAGCTAAACGTATCAACGACCATTGACTCAAACACCAAAACGTAGACGTTTCTATCTATTGGTAGTTTAGTCTCTATCGCTTTGTAACGAGGTACCTAAGTCGTGATTTTGCAATAGCTTCTTTATTATCATTTGTGTTAATTCGTATTAAAAGGGGAATTGAACACCTTCGAAAGGAAGTCTAATATTTCCTTGGGCCCAAGGCAGTTCCCTCATTTATTTTCTAACTAAAATCTGGTGGTCTTTTAGTTCTTACTTACAGGTGGTCCTTCCTAGACAAAAAGGAGTTCTTCGCAATCGATCTAATCTCTCTCTATGGTACGCGCGCACCCTCTCAACACTTCCACAGGTATTCCTCCTATCCCTAACCCTTATCTATTTCTCGAAGAGAATGAAAGGATGTAAGAAGCAACTCTATTCCGGGAACAGAAACATTCTATGTGCAAAACATTTTGGCACGCCCAGTGGGCGACCCATTCTTGGGTTTCTTTCTTTCTTGCTTGCTTTCATATAGGGAGCACATTTGCTATTTTCTTCTTCTAAAGTATTCACAAGATATCTTTGTTATTTTGGTAAAAGAATTTTTCTTTGCTTCCTCACATCGTTGCATTAGTGAAAGTCAACTTCTTTGCTTCATTGAATATCATTTTCGATTTAGATTTAAAACACGTGCATCACATTCTTGTTTACTGTTTTTGATTCTAGTGAACGTAGATTAAGTAACAGGTCATACACGTGGTAGTTGATATCCACGTTATTGACAAGAAATTAATCTTACTTTCACTGCAAAGCATGTACCAAATCACCTCATAATTAACACAACAGCTCAAACATCCCCCCTTTTTCCGTGGTATTCCTCCACCCGATTGAGGTAACCTTATAAGCCAAAACAAACTTGACATTTCCCCTAGATCTTTTGTTTAGGATTGACATCATCTTGTGTCTAAGGCATAAGCCCACAATAATTAAAACTAATCCTAGGGTTAGTATCTTGATTTGCTTGTGCATCTTGCTTATTTTTAGTTCTGTTTCTTTTTCATACACTGTTTCTGTGATCACTTCAAAACAGTTTGGTAGGTATACTAAGCCTTGTTAACCCCAAATAAGCAGCTTCTTACAACTTCTTACACTGGTTCTATTATACCGACATCGGTTAACTGACCGACACCGGCTAAAGTCTGACTGACCTCAGTTATTAGACCGATATTGGTTACTGTCTTTCACAGTTCCCGAAACCAGCAACCTACCAATTCCAACATTTTGTTGTTGCTTCTGTTCTTGATAGATTACATCCCTACTGTGTACTCTTGTCCATGGTTGTTATCACTCAAAAAAAATATGTAGCCATGGTTTCACATGCCTGCTCCATGCCTTTGCCTAAATCACCCCCTTCACATCCTATGGGGAATCCTACGGACACTAGTGAGGTTCCCAGAATCCCTATAGGAGATAAGGAATTTGTGAAATTTTTAGACACTAATCCTAGCGCTATACAGTACTATTTGTCTCATACCCCTGACCATACACCCGATGGTCAACTCCTTGTTGGTATGCCTATTAGTATAGCTGCTCACTTAGCTCCTTCCCCACCTGATAACTCCTCCTTACCTTCTTCATCCTTAGCCCCGTCTCCCAAACTCAGCAGCTTTAGGGGTTCATACGGCACAAGATTGGCTTTCCTTTGGTTAACCTGTGGCCCCACATATCATTACTGCCGACTGCTCCTACCTCATCTCTCTCGCAGACTGCTCCTTTCATAACTTTCTCTCTACCACCTATCCACACAAGCTTTCCTTCTCAAGCTCCGCCCACCTTTTCATTTCCACACACGTATCCGGTGGCTTCAACATCTTATATAGGACATCCCTATTCAGCCACCTCAACATATTCATCATCAATACCTTATCAACATTTAACCCCACCATTGTCTAGTAGTGGATCTTGGCCCAATCCGCCTCCGTTTACAACAACCACACAATCATCTTACCCAACCATTGATTTAATCAAACAAATGATGGACAAGATTGCAAAATCTAGAGGCTTCTGTTTCAGGAAGCCATAGCACCTTGACATACGAGCAAGTTTGTTGGGAGCCTATTCATCCTTCTGTCCCCCTTCATTCATATCCTGCTCAATGGGAATTACCAAAATTTTACTCGTTTTAATAGTAAGGAGGATCCTCAACAACACTTGCGATCATTTAGACATGCCTGCTATCTGATTGTTCATGATGATGCCTTACTACTCCACACCTTTCCCATGTCCTTATCAGGGACCCACCTTGGAATGGTACAGTGCTTTAACCCAACACTCAATTTTCTCTTTTAAACCAATTAGCCCAATCTTTCTTGGATCATTTCTCCATTAATATTGCAAAGAAAGTATCCATCATCGACCTCTATGCCATCCGAAAATTCAAAGACGAATCTATCACAGATTTCGTTAGACGATGGCGGGGGCCTTATTAACCAACTTACTTATGCCTTGCCTCATGCCGAACTTATCAAACTCTTGACGTGGGCCTGCACTAAGCAAATTTCTCCTACCCTCCAAAATTCAAACTTTCCGCACCTTTGATGAGGCCTTTACTATGGCTTAGAAACTAGAGATTCGAGCCTTAGAGGATGAGCAATTATGGTTGTGCAACAAAAACCCTAATTTCTGAACCCAAGACTCCACCAACAAACCCAACACCACCAATTCTCATGCATCGATTGCTTCGAAATCAAAAGGAGCTGTACATGCAGTGATGGTCAAATCCCAAGCACCGTCTAATACCCCGCCAAAAACCACCTATAAGTATAAAGCCAAGCCCATCAATTACACTCCCTTGGGAGAAACTTATGGTGTGATATTGGAAAAAATTACTCAAAGCGGGAGCTATCACCTTACCTCCTGTTAAACCTCACTCCAGGTTTGATTCCACCCGCGCTATACCTTCTTGGTACAAAGAAAATGACTTCTGTAACTTCCACCACGTGAAGGGACACAGTCACGAAAACTGTAAGATGTTGAAAAACATAGTGCAGGAAATGGTTAATGCAGGGGATATAAACCTTGATAATCCTAACACCCCTACTAAACGAAATTTGAAAATTTTCAACAAACCATTCCCAAACCACTCTTCTAACAGTAACATAAACCAAGATATCTTAGCCGAGGAGAGTGTTCATGAAATCCATGCAGTTTTCGACTCCCAACCAAAAGCTTCTATCAAGGAAATTCTAAATCAAACCTCTTTACTAACGCAAGGATCCGAACCCTCTTCACCCCCATCAAGACAAAACGATAATCTTGCCATTCCTTTACCCATAAAGGAATTAACCGCCCAAAGTTCTCTTCTCAAAAATAAGTCTTCTTACACCACATCCCTGCAAGATTGTGAGCAGATGTTATCTAACTTATCTATTTCCCAAACATCTCCTTCCGTCACTCTTGCTATAATAGAAGAAGGCTCGCCACTATTTCTGTCATCCTTAGACGAGAAACCCCTCAAACCAACATCACCAAATTCTTTAATCATGAAGGATCCTCTCAAACATGCCCTCCTACCTATTAGTTCTTCATCACCTAAATATTTTCAGTGACCAGTTGACCTCTTAACGCCCATTGATACAGTGCCTCATTTACCCCCTTTATCACACCCACAGTGGAACAGAATCACAACCCACCTCTCTTCCATACAAAAATTTCCTATTCATACATGAAGATTGTCACCCCTCAGAAGATAGACGAGTCCTATGGGAGCGTTTTGAGTACACCATGCTCTACTCAAATGTAGATGACTGATCCAGACATCTATACCATATACCTGAGGTGTTTACAAAATCTCAAAATGCATATGTCCTCATCTTCACCCCCCTCATCTCTACCAAATACCTCATCCACCTCTATTAACCTAACCAAGCCTTCCCCTATGCTTGGGATGTCACCAATACCCAGCCTGACAAACCCACCTAAACGGTTAGATTTATCCAAAAATAAAGCCGTCAATCCACCTAGGAGACAGACCCAATCTCCTCAACTCCAATCTATGCCTCTGTCACAACGAAAACGATCACCGTCACACCTACCTTCTATATTGGGACCTCATCCCTCCACCTTGCCTCAATACATCATACCACCTGCGTTTTCTTTAAAATGACCTACACCTTCTACACCCATACAGAGATCCATGGGTGTATCAACACCGTCACCCCAAATAGCCAGTCCACCTACCAACCCTAAACAAACTCGATCGTCAAAGGATTTGTTTACTGTCGCTCCTCTTTCCCCGTGCTTGTTTCCTGCCACCATGTCATCTGTGGCCTCATCATCTAACCAACTAAACATAACTTCTACACCGAAAAATCCAAGTTTAGTTAAATCCAATTATAAAAACCCCTTGTCTAAACCAACACCCATACGAATCAACCATACCCAATCATTACCAAAACCCACCTAGTCAATAGCCTCATCTTCCTCTGACTTTGACCCGCTTAAAGGATCTTACGCCAAAATCCTTGATATGTTGGTGGAGAATGCAACCATTTCCCTACCCCCACTTAGACCCCTATGATCCATCTAAGCCTCGACCTATAGGTTATGATGATTCTAAAATCTGCGCTTACCACCGCACACTAGGACATGATGTAGAGGGATGCAAAAATTTGAAAGCCGTCCTTCGTTAGTCACCTCTCTCGGATAGAAAGGTTAAGAAAGACAACTTACGAAGGGGAGAAACCTTTAGCTTCAATCCCCTCTCCTATACCACCTTTCCCCACCTCACCAAGAAATATCATTATTGCAACCCCATGTCTCGAAGACAATGACTTATCCCTACCATCTTCCTCCTCTTAGGTTTCACAAGATCAACACGATTAGTATTGCTACTCGAGGGTAGAAAAACAATGGGAAAGCTAAAGAAAGCACACCTACAACCTCTCTTCCTCCATCCGCCATCCCAATCACACCACCACCTAAAGTGGTTATTCGTGGACCTTCCTACCCTATCTCTAATGGAGTTGCCCACTGTACCATGATCAAACAGCGTCACCAATCACCTGTAAAAATGACACTGTATGATCTCATTCAAACCTCTGAATCTCATCGACAAGCTCTCGTTGAGATCCTTCAAGGTATAAAGGTCTTACCTAACGAAACCTTGCCCGTTTGCCTTCATCTTTACACCTAACCACATCGATTCTCTCACCAAAAAAAACTACCACTTCCATCCCTGTACAGCAAGCCGCTGCTGTCAGTTTCTCCGAAGATGAAATTGTCGACTTTGGTGCAGAAGATCCTGACCCCTCTCTTTTCATCTTGGCTTACGTCTGGGACATTCGAGTACGTCATGTTATGATCGACGAGGGTGCTAGTGTAAACATCATCTCTTCCAAAGCCTTCCAACAAATTAATATCCCTTCCAGCTACATGTGTGGCAACCCCACCATGTTGCGTTCATTCAATGATGCTATTACTTCTACCTTAGGCACCATGATCCTTAACATTCGTGTAGGGCCACGTACTTTACCTAAACTCTTCTATGTCCTTGAGGGAGAATTCCAATACAACATGTTGTTAGGCTGCCCTTGGATCCGAGCTATGGGATGCATTCCCTCCACCTTACATAGATGCATAAAATTTGAGTATGAGGGGAATTCCTACACCGTAAAAGATGAACCCTCCCCCTTCAAAACCTCAATTATGTTATATCGCCCTAATGATGTGCTTGTACCAGTCAAACACGCCATTCATCCAACTAAACTCATTATTTTTACACATCTCAAACATCCACCTCAACTGCAAACCTAACAAAACGTAAAACCATGAAACCACCGCCGCAAATACCACTTCCTTCCCACAGACAACATCCC